>CM016566.1:7325227-7926936 GCA_003412495.2 Echium plantagineum | reverse complement strand
AGTTTTAAATTACGTCAGATATTTAGTCAAGCGAGTTCGATTATAGTCGACAAGTTATCGAGTAATATAGTTCTACTCAAACCCGACTAGCTAAGCCTTCACGATGTCAAATCGGAGAATGAGCAGGTATCATGTTACTCGTTCCATCACACCAATAACAAGATTACTTAGTGTGGTTTTAGTGAGATTTATTTTAGTTTGAATAATAAACGGTGGAAGCAGGTCAAGCAAATACACTTACATTAAAGAAGGATACGAATAACAGAAGCTCTTTAAACCTTGAAAATAAAGAACCTCACACCTAGTAATCTACCAACATCCACACACAAGATACAATTGACATCTCTATCTTGTCTAGGATAAAACTAGCAAGGGGCTGACCGTTACTTTATACAATGGGAGACGAAGGCATAGCAAAGTCTTTCAAAACATGTGATAATGCTACGTAAACATACTTCTACACGCCAGAGGTTGCATCCAACAGTTATAAAGAAACTGGAGATATTAACGACATGGCATTCTTAAGATTTAAGGACTTGAGGGCTGACTCGGGAAGGTTTCCTGCACCCGGCATCCATAATCCACCACTATGAGGTGTTAACACCTGCGTTTGATTGCTCTTCGAGTCATCCATGTTGCCTTCCGAAGTTGTTTCCTCTTTCTTCTTCTTCACGAATTCAAAGAACTTTGCAACTTGGAGAGCATACCTGTTAAAGGAAAAATACAAAAAAGTTAAAACCATGAACATTTACACACAAGTAGAGAAGGAAAATGGTTAAGCTCTTGAACGATTCAATACTAGGGACAGTTACTATATGTTGCCTAATTAACTTGTCTAACTAGTTTGCATCAGGAAAGTCCATCCACAGATGCATCCAAAAAGTGTAGGTTCCTTATCCTTCAGTAAATTTTGTGGGGAAAATGTATACATTACTATCCATGTACTATAAGGGAAGAACAAGGAGCATGGACATACTGTCGTTTTGCATCTATATCTTTGTTGAAATCAATGTTGGGCTCGCAATTAAGAACTAGAGCAGGAACCTGTAATGAGCATGGAAGCCAAGTTAACAGCAATGTCACTCACAACAAATGATCATCAAGGGAGAAGTTGTTACAAAAACAGTACCTTCTGAATGCTCGGGTGCATGTGAGTGCCTTCTAAATAGAATACTCGATCCCTTATTTCAGGATGTAAGCCACAGTCCAAATTATCTGGTAGCTTACTGACAGATAATACTTCATGGTTTGAGCTTTCTGAAGGGAAAAGCCAGCTTTCATGTTTCTCATGCAGACCGCGTAGATACTCCAGGGACACTCCACCCTCCTCTTCTCTCTTACGTGTCATCATCCGTTTGTGGCAAGTATCAGGGCTTGCTCTTAAGTAGATAAAACCATCAGGGATCAGCCCAGGTAAAGATGAAACAACAGGATCAAACCAAGAATCATATATACTGATCTCCATTTCGTTCATCCATTTTGCTTCATGGACGGCCCTCACGAAAACCTTCATTAAATAATTTTTAAAAGATAAAAGAAATCAGCAAGATAACCACCTTTCAGCATTTAAATATGAGGAGGCTATTAATGAGGCATTAGGCAAGGGATGACTGCCTCGTTATTTTAAGCCAATTCAGTAAACTAACTTAGAGTTGCATGTACAAGGTTGATACAAACCCTTGATTCCTCGGTGTGAGTGTGGGACAGATTAACGTATATGATGCTAAAAGGGAAAATTTATAAAATTCAATGCTATTTTTTCAATTGAATGAAGAAAAGAGGAATACATACCATCCTATCACTGAATATACTCCTTTCCATCAACCTGAGGGGTTTTAAACCAGCAGATGATTCTCTTTCTTGCATCACTCTGGTGACAAAAACATAGTTCTGGAAGGTATAAGCATATCTCTGTGGATCAGCATAAAATGCATCTAATATGTTGAAGTGGTCCGGACCGATATTCTGCCACTTATCAATAGGTTCAGGAACTACTTCAACAAGGTCTTGAAGCTCTATGGTTTCGTTAGCTATTCTCTGCAGGAATGTAGTTTTACCAACACTAATATTCCCTTCAACACATAGAGTTATCCGTTTCTTTAAGCTTGCTCTTAAGACAGAATCAGAGCTGTCATCTTTCAACTCTTTATCCACACTCTCTTTGATGAAGGTGGTTATACTCTCAGCATGACTTTTGTGAATAATCCCCACGGAACATTGGAGATACTCAACCATCTTTTGAGTGGACTCCCTGAAAAACTGAACATGAACACAAAATGCAATCATTGTAAACAAAAACCAGCAACCCCACCCAAATTACAGAACTGAGGGTACGGTGTACCCTGAAGCAAGATATATCCACTTTGCTATCAATCTTATCATTAAAGAAATAGAGAGGCCCCATAGTTTCTAACATATGAACTAGAGTGACTTCAAGCAAATCAGTCAAATGGATAATAAATTATCTAAATTAGTCATCCGTATTAAATCATCTGAAGTACTAAAACCAGCAATAAACTAGAACTATTTATGCCCTTCTGCACTTACAAGAAAACCTAAATGCATCTGTTCTCGCCCATTACATAAGAGCTAACTTATCATGTCATCGTGTGTAGCTTTAAGGAATTATGCGTGTACAATGTGAACCTCAATCTATAGCATAAGGAATATGACTCCTGATACAGTCAAGTACGGAGACATTCGGACAATTAATTAGCTTTACAGCTCCATATATATATTTCTCAATATATACATAGACATAACCAACGATTAGAATTCAGACCTTATCCTTGTAAAACTGTTTTAACTGGTCAACACCATCAAATCCCTTCTCCACCAGTTTTCTCAGATTCCTCGGCCCAACTCCCGGTATTGTCAGCAAATCCGGATTCCCTTGCAATAAAACGCCACCACCACCACCTCTTTGCCTCCTATTTACTCTTGCAACTTTCCCACTTCCAACGACATTATCACTCTCATCGCTACTCGACGCCCCATCACCGGCAGCCTCTACCAAGAAACTATCACTTTCCACACCACCACCACCACCAGCAAGAGTCCCAAACCACGCATTGAGTCCCTCAACGCCTCTACAACCCTTCAGTACAGCCCAAGCCCTTCCAGAACCCACCCTAGAACCCCTACAACTATCCACAGAGCAAGTACAAATTCTGCAGCTGTTGGTACTAAAGTTCAAAGGTTTAACCATATCGGAGCCTTTAGACGAAAAGGGCAATTTGGTAAGTTGGTTAGGGATTCCGGACCGGAGAGTGTTGGGAGTGAGGGCGGCGGAGGGCAAATTGGTCATTTTCTTGAAAACCCCAAAAGAGGGAAAAGTTGGAAGAGGTAAAGAAGAAGAGGCTAAACCACAAGGGCTTCTGTGAAATAGCTTCTGCATAATAATAATAATAATGAAGTTTGGAGCATTTCACACTCGAATTTGTGAATTGAGGAACAACAAAAACAGCGTTTTTGAGGGTTTTGGGGGCTATGATGAAGGGTTTTTGCTGATAGGGATATGACGGAGAAGAAATAGGGAATGTCTATGTTAATTTTTAAATACCTCATTATTTTTTTTTATTGTTCTTCTAGTTCTTTTTTTTCCTAATCTTTTCTTTTCTGTTCTGTAGTGTTTTAGTGATGTGTTAATTTTTTAAAGTTGATTGCCGTTTTTTTTTTTCTGAGTTTCGAACGAGGACCTTCTCGTCACTAGCAAGAGTCTTTTTCACTAGTTTATTCGATTAACTCTTTAAATTGATTCCCTATAAATTGCAAATTCAACTTTAAAGAGATATTAATATAATAATAATATCATATCACGAGCTGTACTTAGAGCCTAACTCTATATAGAGTTAGGTTTTACTAATCAAAAGGAAAACTGTCCATAGAAACATCCATAAAAATAGCATAAAATCTAACTACCTATTTAATGTTAATCCAATGGTCCAGATATCAAGTTAGGTTTTACTAACCCATCTTAAGTTAGGTTGCAAGAAAAAACTCGATTATATCATATAGGCTTGTAGGCTGTAGTCTTTATATGGGTCTGTCTTTGTGCATCGTGCTCGTGCAACTGTGCAAGTAACATGGTTTATGTAATTCTGTATACTAGGCGTCCGGCCCAATTAGACGACCCACTAAATGGGTGAATGATGATCTAGGCCACTCAAACCTGGTCCGAGTTCATAACGGATGTTGCCATGTAGGCTATAGGCTATAGCCATTACCCCATTACGGATGGTTGGGCCTAATTGACCAATTAGCGTTAGACCTTAGAACTTAGAAGCAAATAAATTTTCGCTCATTCCACAAAGATTGTTCACCTTCACACTTTTTCATTATTTCATAAATTCACAAGCAGACCACTTCTTGTTCAAAGAGGTTCGGCCAAGAGATAATCGAATGGCCTAGTGGAAAAGGTTCTTGTCAATAATCAGAAGGTCCTGGGCTCGACACTCACCTCATCGCTAATTTACAAAAAAAAAAAAAAAGGTTCAGTCGAGCATTCACTTTTTTTTAAAAGATTATTATATATGTATAAAGAAAATATTAATATACAAATTAATATTTATTTTTATATTTTGGTACATTTAAATGCTTTAAACAATCATTTTAAAATTTATATCCAAGGAGATCTGTTTCTGGATCTCTTGTTTCATTTCGAACACACAATTCAAAATATTTAGACCCGTCTCTGTGTAAATTGTCTCATTTTATCAACCCATTAACATGTATTTTTAATATTAGACCCACATAAGTTATTGTTTAGATATTTAAACGATTTAAAATTAGATAATATTTATTAAACGATGGTAATATAGTAGCATTTCTCGATTCAATGAAAGTTAAAAACGGAATGAACTTATAATCATGAAATCTACTCGATCATGAGATTGTAATTAGTCGGAAAAAAGTGATGGCAAATCCCTTGAAAATAGTTATCAACATTGGAATGTGCGAAAAAATTTATCATTGATGATTGCCTTATTCTTGTAGTTTATATATGTATATATATAACGAGTACCGGACTACCGGCTAAAAGAAAATTTATTCCATATGCGAGTTGTCAGAGAAAATTGTAGGATTGGCACCTTTTGGAACTTTTTATTAACTTATAGCACTACTTTTTATTTTTTACATTTAATAGCACTCGAGGGGGGCAAAATGACTAAATTGCCCCCCGATATTTTGATACACTTTTTAAAATTTTTTTTTTCGATTTTTTTTTCGATTTTTTTTTTCAATTTTATTTTTCGATTTTTTTTACAAAAAATGTTTTTAGTTAAAAGTTTGGTCGTTGTTTGCCAAAAAAGTTTGATAGTTGTTTCACAAAAATGTTCGATTTTCGTAGTTTTTTTCGTTTTTTAGCTAAAACAACTACGAAAATCGATACTTTTAGTTTTTTTAGCTTAAACAACGACCAAAATCGACCCTCTTTTAATATGAAAAATAATAGAACAAAAATAAACAAAAAAAAAAGTCGGAAAAAAAAATCTTGAAAAAAAAAAGAAAAAAAAATCAGAATTTTTTTTAAAAAAAAACTTGTAAAAAAAGTCTATTGAAATATTGGGGGGTAATTTAGTCATTTTGCCCCCCTCTAGTGCTATTTAATGTAAAAAATGGAAAATAGTGCTATAAATTGATAAAAAGTCCCAAAAGGTGTCAATCTTACAATTTTCTCCTACTTCACTAGTACTGTATAGATATTATAATAAGTACAAATTTTAATTAATCAATTCAACAATAATATTAAGTAGTTGATATAAAATGTTTGAGTTTAAAAATTTATATATATCTTCTCGACATATTGCAAGTTTGAAATTGTTTGAGTGAAGAAAGAAAAAGAAAGCAATTAAAAGAGTAATTAAGTTTTATTATAGTAACTAGGTGATCATTATCCAAAACCAAAACGTTGACGCATGAAGTTCGTTCTCTCTTTTCAAAAAGAAAGCAAGAATCCAACATAGTTAGGTGGGGGAGTAACGTGGGTTCTTGCCTATCCTTCTAGAACAAATTAAATATGCATGTCCACTTATTTCTTTTCCTTTTCGAATTAAATACTATTATCTTAATTATACTATGGCTAAATTTCATATTGCCCCTATACTCTTGCGTACCGTTCAAATGAGGGAGTGAATTTCTAAGTAAATCAATCTGCTCTCTAAACTTTTATAACTCGATCAATTTGCTTCTTAACTACCATAACCATTTCGATTTAAAAACTAGGTTTTCATTTTGACAAAAAATCGCGATTAAAGGGTAAATTGAAAAATGGGTCTCTTTGATATACAAAATGTTCAGCAATAGTAAGACAAATAGATAATGTTGTGGTGAATCAGAAAAGTTCGAATAGAACCGTATCTTAGCGTTGCAATTAAACGTCATGTAGTAAGTATAACCCTTTATTTGAAAAATGGAAAACCAACAATATCTAAATTAAAACACTTGGTACTGATTATTTAATATAGAATTTTAATTTGATTTTATCTATTTAACGCAAAATTTTGATTTAGGTCAGGCACAAAATTGTAATTCTCTTACAATTCTATTTTACATATATAATTGTGTAAAATATAAAGATAATTGATGATATGGCAATAATTGGGTGATTTTTGTACTTTTGTCCCGGAAGTGGTAACAAATGGTTCTGTACATGTGTATTATATTGGTTGCGCAAATGGTCTCTAAATTAAAACCCCTATAAATATTAACGGAGATGAAAAATTAATTTGTTATATGGACCATTTGCACACACTATACACCAATGAGGTCCATTTGCGCACATGATATCCACTTACGGGAACCATTTTGCGATTATGATAGAAAAATCTAAAATAAATATTCGTCTCAAGTTTTATTAGAATTGTAAAATTACCCAAAGTAAATATAATAATTAACTTTAAAAGAGACCATTTGCACACATGATATATACTTCGAGGAACTATTTAAGCATCGTTACCACTCACACGAACTAAAATGAAATAGTCACTACTTATTGAGATCATTTTGTCAATCTAAAATTATTACTTATCCTAAAATAATATGCAAAAAACCTGCAACAAAACTATCACATAGAACACACGTCCCTATAACTCGTTACACAAAAAATATTACTACCATCAACTCATAAAAATTAGCTTATGTAATTTTGTATCCAATTGACTTTATTTCGATATGACACATACCCACGTGTATGCATGAGAGTATACATGTGATTTTGGTTTTCAATTAATCACAATCAAGAACAAAACTGAACAAATAAATACTATAAGTACTAACATAACAAATCGAAATATTAGCTAGCAAAAGCAAACATCACAGACAAGTACCATACCAGCTAATTCCATAATAATATATATTACTGAAAAAATATTATGATGAATTTATTATTAGATTAATATAATGTCCTAGATATATATAACTTGCTTTTACTTGACGATTAGGTAATGGTTTGGCAGACCAAAAAATGTAGTAATATATGTATTGAGTTTGTCCCTCATCACATGGCTAACTTTTGTAATGAATTCTTCCAACCTTCCATAACAGCTCTATGATTAGGCATCTCCATAGCTAACTGTATGTTCTTTTCGTTTCTTTTTATTATAAACTATCCTAAGATTCGGTTACCTACCTCCAAACACATCACATGTTTCTCCCTTTTCTTTTTTCTCCCCTCACTATCGACCATATGCATATACACCATAAATTATTAAAGAATAAAAAATACTCATCAAGATTAATAGTCTTATGGTAGTCATAATTTTTATGGATAGATAGTCCAAAGTCGATTAAAAAAATTTGTGATGAGCAATATATCCTTTATATATATAGATATTTGATTATATTGTGAAATACCTGCATTTGCCTAGATGTATAGACTTCTTATGAAGGCATATAATGCAACACTTTGTTGTATATACACAAAGTAAGGTTATAGTAAAAGACATCTTGTCCCAGTGGCAAGCGTGCTAACATCTCTAGCGGAGGTCTCGAGTTCGAGCCCTCTTGTTAGTAAGGAAAGTGGTTAGAGAGATGATTTCTCTCACAAGTTTGATACTAGTTCTTTTCTTGAATTTACGAATTGTATTGATGTTTGATGATTGTAATGAATTATTCGTATTAATAAAATCAAAGAGTAACCCCTTTTTAAAAAAATTAAAAAATAAAAATAAAGTAAGGTTATATATGTACTTATATGGAGTGATGTTTGCCAGAGGGGTCACTCGGGGCTCGGATCGAAATATAGCTGGTTTTAATTTCAAATTAAAATTTGGACTCGAGACCGGATCGAGTATATATATATATATATATATATCTCAGAGCGGATCAAGAAATTGATTGGTTTAATATTATTATAATAAAGTACGTAATTTCAAATCGAATTGCCAAGTCGATAGCCTATTCGGATCAATTTCTATTCGTTTTTATCCGGTCATGGGTCAAGTCCCCATCAATTTCGAGCCAATGCCAGCTCTATTCTCTGGTTCACTTTCGAACGCGTGCAGAGTTCAAGATCGGCTCAGTTCAGAATCGAATCGGTCCATATAACATATTTGTGGACTAAATTAACTTATCCTGAATTATTAGATGCCGTCAATTGTCAAATTACTTTAGCTAAACTATAAGGTAAATGGTCGATTTCATACATTATTATTATTAGATGCCCCCACTTCTCTAAATTACTCACCTTCATCTTCACACTAGCTTCCATATGGTGGTAGGCTACATGGTCCATGTGGAGTGCATATAATATGGTGAGTTGGTATTTGTTGGTGGAGGAAGATCCGCCTTTAATTTATGGTGTACAAAATTAAAAATTAATTTATAAATAGATTCCTAACAACATTATTGTGCATATGATGACTCGGATTGTAGTTATACTGTTTAATCAGATTTGGCAGGTCCAACTAATACATGGTTGGTGAATTTGGTACTTTTAATATTATTCAATTATGGAAATTTTTCATGTTGTTGGCTGGCACTTAATGTTAGACCAACTTAATAATTAACTATATAAGTTTTTATCGCTAAGTTTATTATATACATAATTCAACTATGAATAAATATTTATTAGTTGAAGAATACGGTCCACCGCAACCGCAAATATATACTCTATTATGTTCATCTAGAAATATTCAGCTTAATTTTCACAATTTGACGTGCTAGCAACCAAGTTGAAATGTGTACTACTATATACTATATTATTAACTAAATTAAACAAAAATTTATTAACCCTTTATTATTATATTAATGCTATAAGGGGAGAGGGTAGGCAGTCTTGTGACCATTATAGAAGATAATGAAAGTGATTTATGCCATTTAATTTATTATCTATACCTAACTTATCAAATTGATTCCCTAGTTTTGTATGTTACGATAGAGAAATTGAGTCATACTATAAGTCATTTTGGTTTTAATATAATTTCCCAACACAATAGTAAACTCTGCGATATATTTTTAATAATATATTAGTAAATATTTTCTCCGTCCTTAAAAGATTGTCACTTTTTAATTTTTATTGGTTAAATATTATAAAATTTGACCATGAATTTCTATTAAACGATAAGAAATAAATAGTCTTGTGTGACCTTGTTAGATTCGTCTCAATATATATATTTTTGAAATATTAACTTATTATAATTTGTTCGCATGTAAAATAATAGATATTTATATTTTAAATCGTGTTTTGTTGATTAAAAAAAATTAAAATGTGACAATCTTTTAGGGATGAAGGGAGTAAAAAATAAAGTAAATATGATGAATGTTAATTATAGTTTCAAAATCTATCTAGTATAGGGGACTTGGGGGTAAAAACAAACAAAAGTTAAAAAGCTCGGGTAGTATGAAAATATTTTGATTTTTTATTATCTTTGCGGGAAGGATTAATAAAAAGTTGGCACAGATTAGATTTGGTAGGGTAGAAAAACAATCCGAATATCTCAGTTTTCCCTGATAGGACAGCTCGGTTAATGGAGTACCAGTCAACATATTCCGTAATATAATCTACAGTTCCATCTTGCTAATATTGCACATGAAATGTTCTATGTTGGAGAGTATTAGGTTGCTCCTTAAACTATTGATTTATTTTCCATATTTCATATTCTTGGGTCGTTTTTACTTATTTTAAAATATATTTCATATCTTTTGGGAGTAGTGTTATGTATACAGATATACAATAGTCATTTTATTATTTGAAAATTGAAAGTGAAAAAGGTAATTTAACAACACGTACATCAAAAAAGATAGAGAATTTATAAATACATAAAAAGGTCAATAATTCAGTAGATAAATAGGTGAAAAGCCTTATTGTTATGAAGATAAATTTAAAGGTAGACAAGAGATCGAATGTGAAATTGCAAGGACACATGTAATACGGGTCATATATTAAATATTAACTAGTCCTCTCATAAATATATAATCCATACAATATACGCACTTAGCTTGATAACAATATTAGTTCCCATTAACCATTTTCTTTCAATCAAAATATATATATATCATCATTTTGATTGAGTGAACACAAAAAATTTCGATTTATATAAATCATGTATCGACGCCTCCTCCAGACTATAATCGGGTATTCATTATCAACTAAATTTAATTTTATTAAATTGTAAATCATTACGGGTTTAGAAATGACGAGGTTAATTAATAAGGGAACAACTCATGTTTAGAAAGTAATTTACCTAACCAAAAAAACATGTGGAAAATACAGCCAAAAACCTATATTACGTTACATTTCGCTTTCAGAATGAAGTTGATTACATGAACGCATTTAATTTGGATAAGGAAACTTCAGAAGAACAAGTGGTTCACGCAAATTAATAGACCATAAGTCATTAACCTTGTGTACTTGTAATTAAATTTTGAAAGGTTTAGTTTCTCCTAACTGTTATTTTCGTTACAAGTACTATTAATAAACTCCGTTTGACTTTGTGATTGGTTGATTATTATTCTTCTCGTCTCTAAAAATTGTCACAATTTTGATTTTTGTTGGTCAAACATTGAAAAATTTGATAATAAATTCTCATTAAACGATAAAAAATAATATAGTTTTGTGGGATCTTGTTAGATTCGTCTCAATACATAGTTTTAAAATATCAACTTTTTATAATTTTTTTGTATGTAAAATAAGAGATGCTTATGTTTTAAATCGTATTTTATTGACCATAAAAAATTAAAATATGATTAATCATTTAGGGAAGGATGAATATAAGGAGTATTAATTTACATCACGAAATGTACCTAACTCGACGCCGACCACCGAGGTTAGTTGACATCCACCATACGGCATGTGCTATCATGCCTTGTCTTCTCACCAATATTCAATAAATACATATACAATTATTGATTTTTTTCCATATATACTTGTTAAGTCTTAACTAAAAGTGACCCCGTTTACGTAATAAATTAAGACGCAATAATGTATGAAGTAGAGTGACCAACAACTTATCTTTTTATTTCGATCTATTATATTTGCTCCACCAGAAATAGGTTGTTATAACGTGGGAAGATAGTAATTGTAAATTATATTTTGTGAAGTCTTATGATTTATTTGTGAAATTCTATGATCTAATTCTCCTAAAATATAGCTAATTATATTTGCCATATATTTTTTCTCTTTTTTTAATTATATAAAAATAAAGATGAAACTGAAATATCTTTCACCATATATAAATTTTTCTTTCTATGTTTTGTCTATAATAATACTTGTTGAATTTTTTTATATATAAACAACAACGAATAAATAAAATATTATTTCGCACAAGTAACAAAATATAGCTATTTAATCTTACTATATATAATCTTACTATATATAATTGGGGAAGGGGTGAATTAGAAGTTATTATGAAGCCCCATGTTCTCCTAATATATAGGATATATAATTAATTAAATTTATTTATTTTTTATAAACATGTACCATATTATTTTGAAAATGATTTAGGAAAAAGTTATATTATTTTGCACATCAAATTTAAATTCAGTTATTTAAGATGAATTAAAAAATAGTATCACATAGAAATATTATATTTATTTATTAATAAAAAATCATATATTATAAATACGACGCACGAGTTCGCACAGGCTGGACTGTGTACAAATATCTAGTAAATAATAATGCATGAAGTAAAGTAACTCATATATAGTACAGTACTCTATACGATTTTAGGTAGTAGTAGCTATAGTCGTAAGAACTTAGGCTAATTTTCGAAAGACAACCGAAGGAGGGAATGAACTATTATTATTCTTTTCAAGTAATAAGGAACATAACTCTAAGTATTTTTCAAATTGTTCTATATTACTATCGCGAAAAGTTAAAATAATCTACGGATCAAAGTTATGAATAGTGATTCGCAATCTTTAGCGGTGAGGGGTCACAAAATATAATGGTATCGCGAATCACATGCATATTAGACCCATAAGCCTAACACGTAGTTTTTTGCGGTTTCTTAGTATATTATATAAATAGTTAAATACAATAAATTTTAGAATGGTCTAATTATTTGGTTGAATTCTTCATTGTTGATAACATTAAGGAATAACAACAATCCAAAATAACAACGTCAATATAAGATATTATCCAAATACAAAAAAAACGTGCATCAAGAAATTAAATCAACTAATCTATATAAATTAAATAAACTAAATCAACTAATTTAACTAAATCCATATATAATAAATCAACTCAATTATATTAGTACAATTAAATCAACTAAATTATATTAGTACAATTAAATCAACTAAATTATATTAGTACAATTAAATCAACTAAATCATGCTTCAACTAAAACAGAAATTTAAGACAAATAAAATAAAGAATTGAAGCAAATAAATAATGTAGTAAGCAGCAACATGTTCACGCGACCAGAACAGAAAAGATTAAAAATAGGAAGAAAAAAGAAAGAAAAGAGAAGAAAATGAAAAGAATAGAGGAAAAGATCTGAAAATTCTAAAATGAGGCAACTTCTTAATTCAATTTAGGGTTTTAAATATGAAAAAGGTTTGTTCAATTCCTCGCTTTATCGCCTTTATGCTTCCCTAAGACAAAAAGGCGCCGCTATTCAGCAAGTATCACTACGTGACGCTAAATAGTACTAAAGTTCCACGACGCTCAGCTAAACAACCGCTATTAACAACTTTGCTAAGGACAAAGTAGAAAATACACATGAAATTACATTATTACCCATATTTTTAATTACTAAAAAACTTGTCCCCAAATAAAATTTTATATGTATTTCAGATTTTACTCTTACATTATTACAGTTTTAAAAGATGAATAAAAAACAAGTGGCAATTTAAAAAGAGATAATTCAGTTTCTTATCTGAAGAGAATAATAGTCCATCATCTACAAATAAACGTTCCAAAATTCAAGAATAAGCCAGCAACTTCATACTCCCTCAGTACTTTTATCTATATTTTTTCTAGCCTTATCTTTTTGTTTTAAAATATGTATGACATAAAAATTGTATTTTTTTACATTTTCAATGTAGTTTTTAACTACTATTTAATTAATTAATTTATATTTTCATATACTTTTTTATTTATCTTTTATGTGCAAATAGTTAGAAATTTAAATTTAGAGAAGAGTTTATTATAAAAGATGAACCAATGAAGCAAGTAGGATAGAAGAACCTAATCTGGAAGTCAAGTATAGGCTAAGGTGCACATGCAATCACAAGGAGATTATTGTTGTGATTTAATTTGTGGGAGGCGTCACGCATTAACCAATCAATGTGCTATGTAGCCACTAGATTCAAGACGTGTGGACAACCTAATGTTTGCATTTAGTATTAGTACTATATGAATCTTGTAAAAAAATTAGAAAGTCAAATTAATTACTCATCGTTGGCATATTGACTTTCAAACAATACGTATTGCGGGGACTGAATGATTTGTTCATTATTACTTTTTGTTTTAATTTGTATACATATTTGAATATGTCTGATTTTATGTATTTATAAAATAAATTAGTTATCGACGACAATACAAAAAATCATAAGTTGAAGCCAGGACAAATGACGCTCTAGATTGATTCATTATATTGTTTTTTACTGTATATTATTATAAATTAAGGGACAAATCAGAAAAATAGAAATAAATCTACATGATAATAAAATGTCACTCATATGTCCCCACACGCCCAATTATTGTTATCATTTTTTTGGCTAAAAGCAAATTCTCATCAATATAAATCTATTTAACTGCAAATAAATCTGTAACCATTAAATTAAAAATCAACGAAAAAAGAGATTTAATAATTTTGAATTAGAAAAGTACCGCCATATTTACACCAAACCATAAGCATCTAAGAAATCTATGATAGAGAAATTAAATACGGTTCCATGTAAATGAGAACACAACCAAACTCATAGAATAGCATATATATATACTTTACCATTAAGAGACTTATGTAATAACATCTAAGTATATATGATATGTTACAATTCTGTAATCTTGTTACAAAAATTACATATACTTGTCACAAAAAATTATGTAATAACATCAACAATAACGATTCTTATCATATGAGTATATAAGTAAATAATGTACGCAAAAAATTAATCAACTTTATAACCTAAATTGCTTATTCATGCTAATAAGTATTTCACTCTAACCAATACCTAAAAAGCTTTTTCGAACCTTGACAACTATTACACAACCGATTAGTCCCATGAAACCCTAATTGCCAACACGAACAAACTCCCTGTATTACAATCGCCGACGCCTTGGTGGCATCACATGGCGCCTCCATCTTCAAAGAGAATTTTTTCGACTCGGCCGAGTCTGGAGAGGATGAAGATGTACTACTAGTAGTAGCAAAAACACTAACACTTTTCTTGTGATTTGGCTGATCATCAAGTGACGATGGAAGTCCTATGGATAATTCAAGATTGATTGATGGAAGAATCAATGTTTCCTCAGTTGTTCCACTTGAACATTTTGTATTTTCTTCAATAGTTGTTTCAATTGATGGGATCAATTTGAATTTGTTGTTGAGGGCTTGACTACTTGTCACCATGAATTTTGTCTTGTCGTTCAATGGAGAGGTTGTTGATGAGTAGTCTAAACAAATATTCGCGGAGGCGGATGTGGTGGTGGTTGTGGTGGCGCCTCCGTTGAGTTGGCGGTGGCTTTGTGGATCAATGCCACGGCTTATGAGCTTTCTTTTGATGTGTGTGTTCCAATAATTTTTTATCTCGTTATCGGTTCTGCCGGGCAATCTCCCCGCTATTAAAGACCACCTATACAATAACAAAATTAATCTTTACGGATTAGGTAACAAATATTGGTAAACTAAAATAATTAATTAATAAAGAAGTCATGACTTTGATGTGGATACATTAAGCTAGAAATAACCAAGTCTATCGATCAATCAATTATAAAAGTTGTAACGATCAATATTATTTCCATTTAAGATTGTAAAGAAAAAAGAGGTAGATTATGTTGCATTACAATTCTGGGCATGAAAAGGATGATTTTGATTGTGTGCTAAGAAAGTCAAATTCACATACATACATAAGAAGAAATCTTTCAGGTGGTGGCCCCAAACAATTTGCATTTTTTAGGAAAAAAATAGAATAAATGATAATAAAGGGAAAAACAAATAATTCACTAGAATAATAGTAGTAGACGTACTTGTTTCCAAGCAAACTATGAAGTTTGATTATGATATCATCTTCTTCTTCAGTAAAGTTTCCTCTTTTCAAATCAGGCCTCAAGTAATTTATCCATCTCAATCTACAACTCTTTCCACATCTAAGTAATCCTGGAAAAAATCAAATCAATCCATTTAATAAAAGATGATAATAAGTTTTCATTACGAAACAGAGTATGTTTCGTAGTAAAATTTTAGGTGGTCGGGGGACGAAAAAAGTGTGTACCTGCAGCTTTAGGGAGGGAACGCCAGCAACCTTCGCCATGAGTTCGGATATAATTGATGAGGCGTTCGTCTTCTTCTTTAGTCCAAGCCCCTTTGTTAGTGTGAGCTTTTTCACAACAAGGTGAACGTCCCATCTCTCTCTCGATCTCTCTGAATCTCTTTCTGTCTTTTTCTTTTCAGTATTCGAGAAAAGAAAGGGGGGAGAGAACTATTAATATAGGGATGGAAAAAAGGGAAAAGAAGTTAGATAATAAGTTGTTGTTTGAGTGCTGCTTTTATTATTGTGTATTTTGGAGATATCAGATATTATTCATCCATCAGATGTAGAGATAAAGATAATTAGTTGAGCCTGTGAATAATGTAACTATATAGGTAGGGTGGGGTGGGGGGTGGGGTGGGGTGGGGCTATAAGAATAGAGAATCAAGTTTGAAAATATGTGGAGTAATCAATATCTTTTGTAACAAAAGACCGAATTTGTAATACAATCATTTGTAATAGGTATGTAATATGTGGTACTACTATATATCTTTATTAATTTATTCTTTTGATATAAAACAAAAATGTAAGTAATTTTTGCTATATCGTGAAAATGAGTTGACTATTTACTGAAATAGAAAATACAGCTCAAATTTGAATGGAGGTAGGTAATTGAATATTTGGTCCGAAATAATGAGAAGTAATTGTATTTTAATTTAAGACAATTTAAATGTTGCAGATTAGTGTCTAAAAATGATATAATTGTTGCAATATAGTTCCGAAAAGTAATAAATGTTGTCGTATGGTACTTGAAAAAATATTAATTACTGCGGAACGATTGTCATTATTGGGGACTATATCGCAACACGTGAACCATTTTTTGTGACTAATCTGTAATAATATAACTGAGACCAAAACACAACTTCATTCTATTATCTAGGACCAAATCGACAGTTGTCTCAAATATTTAATACCACTGACTCATTCTTATTTAATTTTAATTTGAGGGTTTAACATAAATACCTCATTATTAAAACTAATAAGTTGTAATTATTTCATCTTTCTATCAATGTACAAAATGGTATCATTTCAATTTGGAGTGATGATTACCTATACTTATTGGTCTTTTTGTATATATACAATGCTAACGAATTAATTATTGCAATGCCTTTAAAAAGTACCATTGACTATTCATCTAATAACATTTCAGATATATCTAAATATAACGTTTTAATTCACCAAGACCTTATATTGATAATCTTAAATGATGTGGAAACTATTTATCAAATAATGTCGAAATGAAAATAATGTCAATTTTATTATTTTCCTCATTTCGCCTTTCTATATTAGGATCAAAATTCGAAAACTCGCTAAGAAGTAATATAGTTATATTAGATCTTGATAATTTCTTTTCGATATTTATTACTTTTAAATCCGTAGAGTTAGAGATCATGTATCAATAATGTAAAATCAATAAAGTTTCTATCAACACAACATAATATTTAACTTCACATGTCGTAATATATTTAAGAGGCGTTAATTTCATCTAAACGAGATCATAAGGGTCGTCCAATAATACCCACATTTATTCTTGTGTTAAAAAACATATTTAATCATACATATTTTATTTATATTACTATTATCTGATTATATATTTGAATATATATCATTCAATTACACATGTTCTAAAAATATGTTCGAAAATTTTTATCCCTGTTAAATTGTCCTTAAAAATAAAAATTAATATCCATTATAATTCATGTGTGTTATCGAAAAATACATATTGTAACACACTAGCATGTGTGATCACATAATAAAAAACAATCGAATGTAACGTTTAACTCTTTATTCTTTTTACAACATGAAAACTTGTCTACAATATGTAGTAATAATCATCCAAATATACATACACCTAAAAAGCGAATGTATTATTTATACTAGTAATTAAAAAGTAAATTGTACAGTTACGATGACAATAATTATGGTGGGGTGGTAATGAGGAAGATTTGACCAAGTTGGTGAGAAAGACAGAGTGGTTAACAGATAGATGGGGATTGATTTGGTAGGTAGGTAAGCTTCACTTTTTATTTCTTAAAGATGAGTTGGCCATCTTCTACATGCTTACCCCACCTTTCGTCTCTTTCACTATTACTGCTCATCACTTGCTCATCGAGACGAATCTAGTATTGTATAATGGGTATTCGAAACTAATACTTATTTCATTCGTAAATGATCAATATATCGAATGATTTATAGTGATTAAGAGGTCTTTCAATAATTTAGAGGTCATGAATTTGATTATCATCATAAAGGGCGGCCATCCAGTATAATTTAAAAAGTGATGTAATAAAAAAGTTCATTCAAGAATGTTTTATGACGTTTTTACTATGGTCTATGCATATAGATCAGTTGAAAAATAATTTGCCACTAGTAGATGTGAATATCAGTATTTATTTCGTAGATACAAATATGGATTGGAATTATAATTATCGTAATAAATACAAATCCAACCACTAGAGTTGGGGCATTTAGTTATTGAATAAGTTTGAAGAAATGATCTTCAAAAGTGGGTTTAAGTTGTCTTTTTAGTCACTAAAAGTATAAAAATTGTAAATTAGTCCGTGATATTGGCCAACAGTTGCAGATTAATCCAATATTTAGTTAAGGTGTTAATTGTTAACGGCCACACGCCTCATGAGTTACACGCGTTGTTAATAAGTTAGAACGATAATAATAGAATTAGCTTAGAAGTGAACTACAATCGTCATTGGGGCGTTAAGCTTAACTAAATTTTGGACCAATATAATCTACAACCGTTGGCCAATATCGTGAACTAAGTTGCAACATTTGTACTTTCGAAACCCAAAAGGCATCCTAAACCTACTTTCGAAGATCATTTTAGCAATTTTCTCTTTAGTTATTCGTCGGCTTTCAAGCTACAAATATTTATTGTTGAATCACGTTTTAAATTACTAGTGAATGCACCAAACCTTTTCTCAATACAAAATACGTCCTTAGATTAGATGTGTATCTTAATCAATTTCTATCCTAGAAATACATAAGGGCCCAATACATAAACACTAACTAAGCCCATTAAAGTCGAGCTAGCCTCAGTCCAGCAAACTAAGGGTTCATCCAAGAGCTATTAATGGGTCGTAACTCGTAAGTCGTAACCAGCTACCAGCCTGTGTTTGAGAAGTCACTAATTTCGAATCGCTCTTATATTTTTATTTTTATTTATAATTATTAGCGTAAGTTTCAAACCATTACTTAAAAGCATTTTTCTTTTGAGTTGCTAATTTTATATTGGCATATTGTTACTATTTATTGGTTTACAATGATGATTTAATGTCGATGCATATGCTCTCAAATAATGTGGTTTAGAAAAATTCCAAATATATTTATTTCAAATATTTTTAAGTAACAAGTTAGAACACATGCTAGTGTTGATCTAACTCTTGGCACAATCTCAAAGTTTTATTACATTATTGATGGATAGTAAATTATAACATACGAAAAACAAGTATATCCATGACATATCTGGTTCTAATAACTTTATTACAATCATCTATCCATTTATTTGTATTGTAAATTTGTAATTGCTTAAGCTTGAAGAGATCATATCTTGATATCAAGGAGTTGTAATACCTGCAAGAGAATATGGATATTTCCAAGTTATTTTACGTTAATGTGAGAAGTTCATTAATTTTGACTAGCTATTCGGAAACAATAGAGGAGATCGATAGCTATTTACTGGGATCATTCCGTGCAATTTTATCGAAAAATAAAGAGAAGGAGAGAACTTACTTCCACACTTATAATGACGAGGAACTTGTCTCCCACAACCCTGAATGACTTTAATAGCATAATTAACATCAATGAGTGCTGCAATTCTGGGGGTAATCACAGAACAAGCACATTCAGCATCTCCAGTCCTCAATAGTTGGCAGCAATAAGGACTAGGTGGTCTGCCTGTAATCACAGACTTGCATCCATTCACTAAAATTCTCCTTTCTTCCTTACATCTTGCAGGACTTACACCTTCAACTTCCCCTGCATCAAAACTAATCATAACTAAAAATAACAACAAGAGAAATGATACCATGAAACTCATTTTTCCATTTCCTTCCATCATTTTTTCTCTTTTACTATAAGTGATTAAGTATTACTAGTATGCAAATATGTGATGTTATAATGGGTTTGGGCAATGTTGCATATTTATAGAGAGAAAGTTACTGAAATTGTCTCAAATAATGTGTTCAAGTCGTACATTAGTCTAAATGTGTGACATGCATAAATGATTATCCCTGATGTTGGCGTAAGAGATGCAGTCTACTCCCTCTTTTTTTATGCATACTTTAATTTTTGACTTAAATATATAGAGTCAAATTAGAATTTTCAAAACCTAAATATTTTTTGAAAAGAGAGACTACTAAAGTACTTCTTTTCGACCAATATCAGGGACTATTTACATAAACCAAATATTTATAAAAATTAAAATACAACTTACACATATATTATCAAAGATCATTTTTGTAATTACATACAATGAGTAGATTGTTTGTTATTACAGACACTAGAAAATGTATAATTATTGCATGTTTGAAAAAAATTGTTGCATTATCGTTTTTTCCTTAGACAAAGACCAAACGATGCATGTCGACAATGAAGTTGACTATTGTAGTGCCAGAATTATTTTTTTCCTAATAGTGCCAGACTACTCGTGATATAATAGTCGGACCGAGAAATATAATTTTTTGCCTCATATTTTATTTCATTATATATTTTTCTATCTTTAAAAGTTCTCACGTTTAAAATTTATATAAGTTAATTTTTAAATTTAGATAATTTTAGTTTATTATGCAAATATGTTTAAATAAAAACATTACGAATCCTTCAAAATTTCAGTTCAAATCAAAGTTTTGGATTATTAGTTTTATAACTATAAAGTTCATTAGTATTTCATTTTAGCATATGGAAAAAACCAAAGAGAGATACTCCACCGTCCCTAAAAGATTGGTATATTTTAATTTTTGTGGTCGAACTTTAATAAATTTGATCGAAAGTTATCATTAAACGATAAGAAATATATAATACAGTAATGTGAAATCTTGTTAGATTCGTCTCAATATATATTTTTAGAATATCAACTTCTTATAATTTTTTTGCATGTAGAATAAGAGATATTTACGTTTTTAATCGTATTTTGTTGATCATGAAAGTCAAAATGTATCAATCATTAGGGATGAAGAGAGTAATTTCGTATATGTAGCGCCCATTTTAAAAATATTATACTCCCTCCGTCCCTAAAAGATTGTCACATTTTGACTTTTGCTAGTCAAACATTACAAAATTTGATCATGAATTTTCATTAAACGATAAGAAATAATATAGTCTTGTAGGACCTTATTAGATTCGTCTCAATGTATATTTTTGAAATATTAACTTTTTATAATTTTTTCGCATGTAGAATAATATATATTTATGTTTTAAATCGTGTTTTGTTGACCACCAAAAGTCAAAATCTGACCATCTTTTAGGGACGGAGGGAGTAGTAGTTAGTAGTATACGCTTTATATTGAGCATATAAAAAGAGTTTGGAACTCAAAAGAAAAGTGCCTCGTGAGTTCTCATTTAAATTAACGATTTCATTTACCTAATAAATAAATCATTAAAACTAGAATGGGAAATACATTTTGTTTTCATCTAGAATTTTCTTGAAACAGCTAATATAATGGCTCATTGCAATTTCAATAATGAAAAAAAACAAACAAGAAAACAAAAAAATAGTGCTCATTGCAATTTCAATAATGAAAAAAAAACAAACAAGAAAACAAAAAAATAGTAAATAGAATAAAATGTAATTCTTCCGTACATTATTTTGACTATGTAAATGGATATTATTCAATCGTACATAAAGTAGCTTGGGTCTGAAAGGGGTGGGTGAATGTCTTGTTAATCTTAGAAATTTCTATAATATTTTCTCCGTTGACTGAACGATGCATGTCCCATTTTTTCTTCATTTATACTTTTTGATCATTACTTTAGTCCAAGTAAAATTTAGTGACATTTTGGTGCTTGTATATGTTTGCCACTTATTGATTCCTCTTCGCGTTCAAATTCAGTACATTTTGTCACAAGCTAGATCATTGTCCTTTTACGTCGGTAATGGAGAAGTATGGAACATTACTAGCTAGCTACTAATTTTGGTTGCAGTGAACAATCTATATTTGAGAAGTCGTCGTTGATGCTATCTCTACTCATTTTTAATAACTAGCGATAAAACGAGTTTCAAAATTGAGACGACTTTTTCTTACTAGCAAGAAGATTTTCCTCTCGAGTGGGTAATGGTTCATTTGCATTGTACTAATGCTTAAGATGATTATTATTCAATGTCAATGCATATGTTCTCAAATAATACTGGCCTGGTAAATATCCAAACATATTATATAATTTTTTTAAGTAACAAGTTAGAACACATGTTAGTGTTGTTCTAACTCTTCACAATCACCAGGTTTTAGTATTACATTATTGGTGGATAGTAGTTACAGCATATGAAAATAACTCTTTCACAATTATCTATCCATTTATTGACTTATATAGTAACTTAAACGCCGAGTATTGTGTAGCTTGGAGAGATCATGGAGTGGTAACACCTGCAAAAGGAACAAATTGCATCACAAATTGTGCACAAAATACATACTTACGAGATCATTTGCGATCATTTTAAAAAAGCATAAAAATTGGTCTCAAATTGTTATCACAACTATATTGTAAGAATGTCCCAAAAATAAGCATAATAATCATTGACATTTAACGGATGTGTTAATTTAACGATACATACTTAGAGAGACTACTTGAGCAACATTGTCAGTTATTATAAGGATCAAAGTACAACGGTGACCCAAGAGACGAGAAGAACTTACTTCCACACTTATAATGACGAGGAACTTGCCTACCACAACCCTTGAGGACTTTAATAACATAATTAACATCAATGAGTGGTGCAATTTTGGGGGTAACTATAGAACAAACACATTGAGCATCTCCAGTTCTCAAGAGTTGGCAGCAATAAGGACTAGGTGGTCTGCCTGTAATCACATACTTGCATCCATTCACTATATTTCTCCTTTCTTGTTTGCATCTTGCTAGACTTACACCTTCAACTTTCCCTGCATCAAAACTAATCATAACTACAAATAATAATAAGAGAAATGAGATCATTATTTTGCCTTTTCCTTCCATTAAGTTTAATTTTCTCGTTTATTATACTTAATTATTATGCAAGATATTATAATAGGTTTGGGCAATGTTGCATATATTTATAGAGATATTATTAGTAGATTGTTTGTTAGAAATTGTTGTGATTGCATGTTTGAAAATAATTGGGGTGCATCGTTTTTACCCTAGACAAAGACCACCATGTCGACCAATTGACCACTATAATAGTGTTACCCGTGATATAATAGCTAGTGAAATCGAAAAAATATATTCTTAACATGCATCATATATATTTCACCTTATGTTAAACTTAAATACAGTAATTTTTATGTTTTTTGTTTTTAGAAACAATATATGTGAAATGACCATTTTGCGCTTCATGAAGTCAACGGGAGACAAAAATAGTTGACTAATCATTGATTGACCTGAAAAGTTGGCGAAATAATCACTTGGAACCGTTTATTAAACATGAGTGAGTGAATTAGACCATATGAAACGAGTAAGTGAATGGTGAATTGAGTGAAATATTAATGTGGTTGATGCCTTTTGCCCTATATACTATACAACATGTTGGTAGGATTTCAAAATTAATGAAAGCTTCAATCATTCAAATGGTATCAATTGGCAGTGAAGTCCCAAATGCAAGACGTTTTGATTGTGCATTTATGGGTGTTAATGGCTTGAGTATTGCAAAGGTCTAGTTAATTATCATCATCTCTTCATTTTTGTATCATAAGAACATACATACAACATAACACAAAACAGAGAGTTCTCATTTTCTCTGAGATTATCTTTTTGTTTCAGTCCGGTGATACTATATGCTCATCCGCGGTTCGCAGGTTGGTTTGGAAGTGCTAGCAAAAGTCGATTATATCGTCATATTATCCTCAGAAACGATTGGCTCCGTTATATCGAAGCATCAAATAGAAGAGAATTTGTTATAAAGAAAGTGTTCTCACATATGATTGGCTCGTTGATTTTGTTCTAATACATTTTAGTTGAAATTTGTATGTGTAATTTTTTGTTATTTGTGTGCAAAATATTAATCTATGGTTCCATTTTGGTTCTTTTTTTTTATGTAGACACTTCAATTTCAATGAATCTTTCTAATCATCACCTAAAATAGTTAATATGTCAAATAGTCACGTAAGGTACATTTTTAGAACATAAACTTTTGTAACAACATATTTTCGAAGATGGAGCATCCTCCGGTGACTTTTTGAAAGGTTGAACACTTATGAAGCTAATTAAGAGTGTTCCCGCAAGTTCGGGTATCTATATTGAAAAAAAGGTCTTTCATTTTCCCTGTGAGGTCCCTGCAAAGAATATAAAAAATAATGCATTACCTCGCGTGCTCTCATCTGAATGACTTAATGTGCCTATATAAATAAATCATTGAAATAAATAAACTAGCTAGAATGGGAATACATCTTGTTTCTTTTGGAACAGCCAATAATGGCAACATTACATTTGAAAAATTGGAGAAAAATAAACAAGAAATAAAACAAGAAGATTATAATCAAATGTAGTTCATTCATGCATTATCTTGACTAATAAGTTAATGGATGTTATTCAATCGTACATATTTACTAGCTTGGGGTCTAAGTGGGGTGGGTGAATGTCACACAATCTTGCAATTTTTCTAAAATTAATCAAATATTTTCTTCGTTGACTGAATATTTTCTTCGTTGACTGAACCACGCATGCATCTTTCAATTTTTATACATTTACTTACTGTTTAGCCTTCAATTCACCGCTTACTTTGACTTCAAATTTTCTTCAATCCTAAAATGATGGATTGCATTCTAGATTTGTGCTACTCTTTCCTATGTCTGTCGACGAATTGTTTCCGATTCTCTTAACTAATGCATTAATGTCACAATTTAATTTTTAGATTTTATATAAATTGCACGATAGTACTTTAGAGAAATCTTAGGAGTACCATAACTTTTTACGTCTCCCGACCCCTATCTTACTTGGACGGAAATCTCTTCAAAAAAAAGGTATATACCAACTACCAAGTCATGAGTAGGATATCGTGAAAGAAGTCGAGGATGATGACGAGGATGGGGTTCAAGGTATATATGAGAACATCTGTTACCAGTAAATCTAGAAATTGAACGAAACAGAGAATGTAACAAAGTTATACAATCAGAAACAAAAGATCATCAAGAATCAAGATGTATAGTTGAGTACATAACCTATCAGGCATACTAAAAGTTAACATTTCTCATATACAAAGATTCAAGACATATCAGAATGATTAAACTAATCGGACAAGGATAGTTTCGGACTTAATTCCATGAAGTTAACTGCCTGGTATGGAGCTGGAACGCTCCGTGTCCTCCCTCTGGTTCTGTCCTCTTCAGGGGCACCCTCATTTGCTCTTTCACTGGTGGACATCTGGAAGTAGGGAAAAAATCTCTAGTCTGGCTTGGGCTCTCGTTAGTTGCAGAAATTCCTCCATTCCCGATATCGATACAAGGCCTGATATTTGCCACTTCATTCTGGCTCCTTCCTTGAACCACCTGCATGAAATGGGGTCCCCCGTCAACAGAAGGAACCACAGTGTGACTAATGCTTTGAGGAAAGGAAGCATGTAGTCGAGGATCTCTTGTGTACTGCACGGGGCTGGGATAATGCATATTAGATGTGACCAATCCATTAGGGTAAACGAAGAATGGACCACCAGATGAATAACTCTGAGGGGCCAATGTGGGGATAGCAAAAGGGAGTTTTGGCTGAAGTTGAACGACTTTCTGCGACTGTTCAACAGGCCTGAAAGCAATAGGTGAAGCCATTAGGAAAGGTTGGATCTGAGATTGGCTGTACAACTGAATGTTGTTGAAATCTGTCCGATATGCAGGTCTTGTAAGATTGACGCCGTGACCTCCAGAATTAGTTGGAAAAGATATGCCAGGTGAATTGTATGGTAATCTTGCAATATGCTGGTTTGATATATATTTACCATGCCCATCATCACATCGGTGTACAGTCAAAGAGCCTTCATTCGAATTGAAGTCTGCGATCTCTTTCTTTACTGATGTAGCTGGCAGAGAAGCACCTTGAGACATGTCAGTAATATCACCAAGGCAATTAAGGTCAAAGTCTAACCTTTCTGCTCTACTGCAACTAACTTTTAAAGAAGGGTTTACGATCAAGGGAGATGAATTCAGTCCAACTCCCAAGCCCAGATCAGATTCATCATCATCTTCTGCAGCAGCAACATTCAGGTCAATTCCTGAGAATCCTTTTGAAAATGTTGGAACACAATTACTCTGACTACCCTGTAACTTGGAATTAGTAGGATGAAATGCACTAGTTGTTGCAGAACCCTTCCAACTCATCTCACCTTCAAGTTTGTGGTGTGTCATGGGAACACTCATCGGAACTCCAGGTTTAGCTACCACACGTATCACATTAAAAGGGTTTCCTGTTTCAGTAGTCGACTGTACACGACTGTTTAATTCTTTACGATCTTCGTTCAAATCAAATAGATCATGTTGGGAAGGAAGTCCCTTAGCAGTAATGTCTGGGGATGGTTTGTACAACCCTAGAGGATGTGGAGCCTTCAATGGGTGTTGCTTATTTGAGAAATGTTGTTGCTTCATGAGCTCTTGATCTACAATGTCCAGATAGCGCGAACCACACCCGCCAGGTTTTCTGCTGAAAGTTGTAGCTGGTTCTTCATTTTTTGTTAGATTTTTATCTGAATTCCACAAATGAACGGAACTGGCATATACAACAGCACCATTACTTTCTTTGTTCAAACCGATGCTTTCTGATGCGGCTCTACATATACTGATATCCTCAACAGTTCCTTTTGCACGGTTCTTGGCAGTCCCTAAACCGCGGTCAACCTCATGAAACTGTTCTTTTATATGGTCCACCCCATCCTCGCATCTTTGTTTAGGCAAATTGGATATTGACTTATTTGCTACATCAAGAACTAATCCTGAGACCTTCGGTTCAATGCCATGTTTAATGTTGTCAGAAAATCTTTTAAAACTTTGAGCAGCAAGATCTGATTTACCTCGAGTCACAGGTTCCACCATGCTACTCCCAAGGCCTTCTGATATCGAACTGTTCCCAACTGAATTATGAGACTTAGCTGACCTCATTTCTGTTGACATTTCAAGATATCTCTCATTTGAAGAAGAAACTGGAAGGGTAATCTGAATGGAGTTGGAGCAAGAAGATTCAGTCATGTGCTTCTGTCTTTCCTCAGACTTTACTGCATCCATCCCACTACCCCTTGGTAGAAGTGGTCCAAGTTCCGAGCTAATATCACTTTTTGAAGAAGCATGAACTCTACATGGATTAAAATTTGAGGAGTGAGTAGAAATAACATAATCCTTCAAGTTTTCTCCAGTAACAATTGTTGACGCCGGGTGCCCATTGCTGACTGATGATGACGATGATACAGAAGTTTGTCCAGCAGAACTCATTGACAAGAAGTTAGCAGAAGGCTGTATCTCTCCGTTATTTACATGTGTGTTTATCCAATGTCTGCCAGAATATTGATCATCAGGAGATTTTTTTTCCTTAGGTATTGGCTCAGGATCATGGCTCTTACAGTCACAGTCAGCCATATATTCGTCCCTGAAGGAGATGCAAAGTCACTTTTCTGTACTAAGCTTGTAATACCTTAAGTCCTATTCAATCGTATACTGGGACAAGACAAATTCTTGAACACCAATGATACTGCTGTTTTCTGCGGTACTTTCAGAATATCTGGGTGTGCAGCCGCCACTGCAACAAAATTCAGAGTGCTACTCTACATAATCTTTCATATCACGAGAAATGAAGTACACTCTCAGCAGCACGCAATCTGCAGAATAATGTTATGACTGATCAGTTGATATTCTTCTCTACATGGAGCAATGAGTATCACGTCAATTATACAGAGACTCAAGACTCTTGTTTCCTCAGGTACAGACTCTGACTACTGCCAAAACGTTTTATGTTTTTTTCCGGATGTTGCAGTGACCATATAAAATTTTCAGTGGTAGCCACTAGAAATCGACTCAAAAGAACCAATATATATTAATTCACATACAAATCCCCTCTAAGAATGCAAGGTAAACAAAACGTCATATAAATTCTCAAAACATAAATGAATGAGGATATACTTGTTAAAATCTAAAGAATGAATTGTAATTACTAAAGCACATTAATCGATAATACACTGAAGCAAAAGAGTTCCCTGTTCATAGATATTTTACTTCAATGCATCAATGCTAGACTGACTTTAAAACATAACAACAATGAGAGAGTCGACTCAACTGTTTAAATTCAGAAGTAAAAGGCCAAACAAACAAATAAATAAAAAACAACATCTAGGAAGTTGACAATTCAAGTTAAATGCATATCAGTCACCAAAATCACACTCACACCTAACGAACTATACGCCGGTGCATATAAATCTCCACAAGGCTGCAATCAATATTCTGACAAAAACAAGAAATTGAAAAAATAAACGAATCGATGAACATTATCTCATAAAATGATGTAGCCAGAAGCATACAACCTCAAGCCACGCAATAGAGGCAAGAAAAGCAAATCAAATCTCCATAAAGGGCTAGAAATAAACATATACTCCCTCTGTCCCAAAAAGATCGTCCAGTTTCGGATTTTGATGGTTAACTTTTCTATTTAGTAGCTCAGCTATTCTATATACACTGCATATATTTGATGGTAAATATAGAAATCAAATTACGCGCATCAATCAAGTCTACAAAGTTCGTTATAATGTAGCACTGAAATCAAACTGGACATCTTTCGAGATGGGGGGAGCATAAAAAAACCAGAAAATTATCACCAGGTCTCCATGAATATTCAGAGCCAAATGAAAGACTCCCAAAACTTTGCATATTCATCTACATGACTACATGCATATCAAATCATACAAATTCTCCTAAAATTCAAATCCAAAAGTTCCTGTTCGAAACTCACCTCATCGCTAATTTACAAAAAAAAAAAAAAAAACCTTGTTCATCTACATATCTAATAAACTATAGGGGGAACAAACACAAACCTGAGAGTCCAAGAAAATCCAAATGAGTGTTGAAACTCTAAACTTTAAGCTTTGAGAAAACAAAAACAAAAACACAAGTAGTGAAGAAGGGGCTGAAGGGCATAAAGATAAAAGCAGACAAAAGAAGGGAAAAAGACAAACACAAAAAGGACCAAAAACTGAATGATGATAGAGCCCCTTTTGTTGAAAATACCATATAATTGAAAAGTCTCCCTCTACTACTCAACACACATCTCTATCTCTCTCCTTTGAAAATAAATTATTGAAAAAAACCAAATTTTTAATACTACAAAAGAATTATTTCTCACACCTATCACATATTGACATAGCCTACTCTAAAAAAAGTCCAAACAAACTTCAACACTCTGCCCTTTGTACTTAAGATGACATATAGACAACGTCATTTAATAGTTTGATGAATATTGATATCTATAGAGATGTATGTTGAGTTTCTTTATTGTCAATTTATTACATCAATCTACTTGGCAACATGGTAATAACTCTAGATATTGAGACTTTAGATCCTTCATTATCATAACATTTTACAAAGTTGAGGACTACAAACGTAAGCTTATGATTTACTGTATCATCATGTGATGGTACTTAGAACACTATAATACTTGGTCAAATTAGAACAAAAGTTGTGTACTATGATCGAGGGCGAATATAAATATTTTAAAGTGGGTGTTAGGAATCGAAATAATTATTAAGAATGTTTTAAAAAATTCCTGAAATATTTGACGGTTTAAAGTAGAAATATCTATTAAAATATTTCATTCGTTACAAAGGAGTATATTAATGAGATATATTTAGTTTAAACAATGATATATCGATACCGAAATAATACTGTATTTGACTGATATTATTAGTCGGTAGGATTAGGCAACATTATTGTATAAATATATATTTCGTTATTGATTAATACAGACATTTTTTTTACGAAATTCATACAATTAGCACAAGATCTAGTTAGTATGAACGCATTATTTGGAAGCAAGCACGAAAGAAATACAGTACTAGTATTGAATAAATATGAGAAAGAGTGACGTGGACGGTAAAGGTGATGGAGAAAGAAGATGTGGGTGTTTGTGAGGGTGTCAGAGTTAGACAGGAGGACATGGAGGGAGGGGGAATGGTGGGACCAAAGGGGTGGGGTGGGGGTAGGGGTGGGGGTGGGGGTGGGGTAGGTGTTATGCTGGGTACTTGACAGCCTCCATCTACTGACAGTTGAGTGTCATATTGGAACACTATCAATGGTGATTGTGATTTGTGGGCTCCACTGGACAGATTTAGAGGAAGATTTTCATGCTACATTTTTCATTTTTCTACTTAATATTTAAATGTCACCAATATATTTAGCAAAATTACACAATAAAAAATTAGTTTATCTTTGTTTGTTAGTCATTTTATTTTTAGTAATCCCTAGATAAATTTTTGTTTAGTTTTAGAAAAATAATAGAAAAAAATGCATATGTGAGAAAAATTTGAATATATTTAAAATTTATATAAAAGTAAACATTCATAACAAAAAGGGATGGAGAGAGCATTAGTTTATACGTCTGTACCATACCCAGTTATATATGTTGAACCCTGACTTCATATCGCACTCAACAGGAAAGTCGCAGTTATTACTTGTTAGAAGGGTTACAAGGTGAGGTATCGAAAATACCGTTCATTTTCAGAAGTTTATAATGATTTCACAATTTAGCGATCAATAAATATTATTGGCGAAAAGATAATTTTAATATTAGTAATCGAAATAAGATTGAGAAGGTATAGTAATGAATAAATGTTAAAAAAGTTTGGTAAAAGATTGGAGGAGGGTTGCAGGGGGTCCATACTAATGGGTTAGAAATATCTTTTTGAGATGGAATAAGTCGAAAGCTGTGAATGCTAAGTTGGGTGCAGATATTTGAATGTCTCGTTTGATTCTTTGATTATTTAATGTAATAATAGTAGTGTAATATACTTATCAGCACATGACGTTGTTCTTTTTCTTCGTGTCTTTACGCGTTAGAGGCTGACCTTTTCTCCACTAGTAATTACTGTAATAATTAGAATATGATTACTTGTAATGACATCATATTCAAAATTATTTATGATTACGTCGTAAGTCATAACTATCATAATGTTTGTTAACGCAAAATATTACTAAAAAAAAATGATATTGCAAATGCATATAATATGCTAAATTGTTGCAGAATTGAACAGGACCAGACCAAAACTAGGCAAGTTCACACTATATTAACATAGTAATAAGTTGCATGTATTACAAGGGCTAAAGTAAATGTAGATTGTGGAAAGAGTAAACTGATCCTAATATACCGCCATCGCATCTCAAGTATCGAAGTTCTGTAGAAAATGGCGTAAATATATATATATGAAGACGGGAAGGGCCTTCAATGTGTCATGGAGAGCTTCCCTACGTTTCAGAAACCTTTGTCCAGATTATCTCCATTGTTATAGAAATTTTGTGATCAGGACCTGAATTGTAATTTCTTGGTAAGATAAACTATGTGCTAATGATGCTGCTGAGGTGGGCTTAAACTTGACTCTAGCATCTGGTTAGTAAGTGCACCGGTGGATACTCGTTGTCTCTTTGCTAACCTCTCATCTCCTGCACTGCCGGTTGATGAGATAAAAAGGCCACAAGAATCTGGAGAAAGCGACTCATGACGGGAGGAGAAAGAGTCGTCAAGAGAAAGATTCTTGGTTGAGGCATGATGCTCGGGCTTGTTCTGGAAAGGAGCCTCAGACGTTGGAGGAGGTGTTGTAGGGACATTTTGGTTGTCTGATTCTGGTCCATCGTCATCTTCAGGCTCAACAAATACTGATCCGGGGGCTTCAAGAGCTCCACTTAGTCGCTGTTGCTCCTCAATGATCTTCTTTAGATATTCCCCTTGGGCCTCTATTCTTGACTGAAGCTGTCTCTGAACCTGTCATAAGAAATAGTGGATCAGATCATAAACGAGAAATAATCCCTCACCATCACCTTCCTCTCAAGTCTCACCCAATAGACCTACCAAAGAATTAGGACAAGTTTCATGACGATCACTTGTGTTCAAAGACTGGTTACAATATATTTTCATCTTTATTCATAAGAACATTAGATACCAAATGTGAAACATGAGAAGGGATAGTGCTTCTCAATTAAGTTCTCAACTGAAAGATACTAAAAAGTTCCCAGGTTACATGAGTTTTACATTTATTTTGTCCACCTAACATGTTCTCCCCAGAAAAGAGGTTGGGGACACAGAGAAAAAGAAGTCTGTAGAATTTCTTATAACTAATATATTCTGCATCAAAATCGATAAACTCCAGAACATAGCATAAAAGTTACTAAAAATTGGACGACACAATAACGAACTTCTACATAATTCTAGTTACTAATTTTCTACAAGGCAGGCAATATGAATAATTGATTTAAAACAACTCAAATAACTAATAGAAAACCCTTTATCACATTTTCTACGGTTGTAGTGATGTACACAGTATAGAATGACAGATCACTTGGGAGAAACATAAATTTGAGCGTTGCAACTTCAAACCAAGATTATGCAAAACACACCTCTAGTTGCTCGTGGAGTCGTTTTTGCACCTCCATCTGGAGCTTCAGGGCTTCCGTGATTTGCAGACCACTGAAAAGAGATAAATAGTTATCAATGATGAATAAGTGGTAAGACATAAAAGGTGTGGTCACTTGTGAAAGAAAAAAAATACAAATTACTAGATATTCTGCAAATAGCACCTGGTGTGCTGCACCAAACCATCAAGCAAGTATCATTATAAATAAGTAACAGAGGGTGAGCAATTTCAATAAAATAAATAGCATCAAATAGGTAAAGGCATAACTTATACTCCTTATATGTTCCTTTTATCAAACAAGGCCTACATTTTAAGCATATTAAACTAAACTAAATTAACTGAAAGTGCTATTAAAAAAAATGCTGAGTCATAATGTTCTAGTTTAACAAAGTATACAGGCAACACTCCAGAAATTTGAGCACCTCGGGCAACTATGTGTCCGAAATCATTCCTAAGCATTATCCCAAAAATAACTACTTCATCTAATGCAATTGGAAATACCACTTACGGTGTACCATCAGGGCTTGAAAGCATATCACTGGGCTCTTTCTTGTCAGCATCTTTACCTAGAAATCAAATATAGGGATCAGAGTGATCAGACAGAGTCCACATTGCTGTAGGTAATCATGTATGCCAAGAACAAAAGAAACGTACCATCAGATGAAGAATCCCGGAGGTACTTTGCAAGCCGATATTTCTTCAAAAATAAAACCAATGTCATGTAGGCAAGAATTATAGGAAAGAGTAAGCACAAGAAAATTATTATGTGACATAGATTAGTCTAGAACATACCTGTAAATGACTCTTCACATGGTAAATTGTAAGCCCTTGAACACCCATAACTCTTAGAACACCTTTAGGAGTAGCCCCTAAAACAGGAAAAAGTGGCATATGATATTTATCTCTACTACCATCTTCATCTGATGGATTGAATAGGGAAGTTCATTTTACGGAATAGTGAACCTATATTTGAAACAATTCGCTCACAACTTTAAGTTTATGTATAAAAAAGGTAGTTCATACCATTAGACCAAAAACATATACGTCAAATTTCGGCATGTCGAAAAAAAAAATTAAGTACGATTAACTTGGATCAAAATTGTTCTTTTTTAAATTGATAAGCCAAACCTCGCTTTTAATTTGAGGTCGAGGGAGTATGTATTATTTAGTTATTTACTAACTCAATTCCACAAAGTTCAAGCTGGCTCAGTTTGAGAACGGTTAGATGACAAACAATATCAAAGATTGCTAAATCCATATACCATATGGGAGTAGGTGACACTGAAAACAAAATATATGAGCACATTCACTAGCAATTTATATTAATCATGGCACCATCTTACTAATCTGTGAGGGGCCTTCCACAATATACACACATACAGGCGGGTCCACCTAACAAATGAAGGTGTACACAATCAAGTAAAAGTCTTGAACCCCGGCCCCCTTCAATGAAAAAGGATTGTTTTACTAACGGAGTTGATGCTAAAACAGTATACTCGAACCTCATAAGACAGATTATGACCGCTTTGAGCTTTACTCCACTTCCACAAGGTTCTAATAGTTCTTTTTTTACGAAAAAATTGAAGGTATACACAAGAAAGAGAGAAGTAAACTAAGTGAAGATGGTAAGTCGCTTACTGTCCGGCCCACCAAGCTGTGCTACAGCATCAACAAATCTTTCATGAAGCTCATGTGTCCAACGCAGGCGATGTTTAGACGATAAATTTGAATTGCTGTTGAGGCTGTCACCTCCATTCGCTGGTTCCATTATAGTATCGTCCAATGGCTGATCCTGTACAGAAGTGTCATGCAAAACTAAGCTAAGGCTGTTTATGCCCATGATAGCAAAAACTATAAAGCTAAAAAATAAGAATAGAAATATAATCTTTATCATAACATACAATTAAAACAAAGATAATTAACTCTCCAATAATGAAACAAACCCATAATTAGCACACTTCAAGGTGTGCTTTTATTAAACAGTGAGCTCTCATTTCACATCAACTTCATTCAAAGTTTAGCTAAGTTTAACCAATAATGTTTGAATTACTAAACAAACTGTAATTCTACATAAGTAGATAAATAAAAACATAAGCAAAATTAGGAAAAATTAATCGAAAACAGCATTTCAATCAAATTTAATTTGATGGAATTCAATAAGCACAAAAAGATTGCAACTTTCATACCCCGTAAACAAACCCAAATCTAAAACTCACTTCAGGGTGCTTTATTGAACTCTTAGCCAAATTTAATTTAAAATTTGTTCTTTTAGCTAAAAAATAAACCTTGAGCTAAATTCAACTCAGAATATTTTAATTACAGCAAAAACTATGATTTTTGATATTTAAACAAATACCAAGATAACCAAAATGATGCCAAACTAATCAAACTTGCATATCAAACAAAATTTCAAATTTTAATGGAATTATAAAATTAAGAAAATAGAGAAACATACCATGGATCTATAAATAAAAGGAGTTATATAATAAAAATTGTATAAGAAGAAAAAGGAGAAGAATTGAGAAAATGGGTATAAAAGGGAAGAGGTGTACGTTGTCGTATAGATAATCTGGTCGTCAGTAGAGCTCCTCCTCCATTCAAGCTTTGTTTTTCTCCTCCTTTTGGAGTTCCCCACGTCACTTCTCTTGGACGCACATTCAAATGACATCAAAATTATTATCCATAATTTTTATACTAGTACTTATATGGGGATCTCGGCTATGTAATCATTTAATATTTTAACTTTTTTTTTTCTTTTTTTGTAATTAGTGATGAGGTGAGAATCGAAGCCACGATCTTTTGATCACTAGCAACTAGCAAAAGCATTTTCCACTAGAACCGACAATATATATTGTTTAATAATTATATTTGTGCTACTTCAAAGAAAATCGAACTTAATTTGAGCCCAATAGCAAGTGTCCAAATAAAAAAAACTCACTTTAAAGTCCAAATTTATTATACATCATTCTTAAAAATTGTAATAAAAATGTATTTTGTGTTTCTTAGAATATGTTCAATTGTCATGTGGATGTGTAGACTATATTTAATTTGAAATTGTGCACTTTCATTGTTTGTTTTTTTCAAAATTGAAAACCAACTGAACCCAACCAATTTTTTGCCTCAAAACATACATCAACCAAATCGATTCAAACTGAAATAATATTTAACCTATCGATTCATGTAATTAAAAAATCGATAATACCAATTTCACACCAAAAAAAACTAGAAAAATAGACCCAACTATATACCGAAAACACCCCTAATTATATATAGTCATATATGCTTCATAAGTTCATATATCGTGCATAATAAATTTATGATCATGCAGAATAACTCATTGTGTACTTCGAATGATTTCTAGTCAAATCAATGTATTAATTCATAATACTATTTGATCTTTATCTTATAGTCAACAGTAGTTGCAATTTTATGTCAATATTTGAACATGTTATTTATTTCTTCACCCCATTTTTTTGTATATTTTATTTTTGTATAAAGTTATAGGAAAATTCAAATTCATCTTACATTACTCCATTTTTCCTTCAAAATTTTGAATTAAAATGGAACCAATTTTGACATTTTGATTTTTTAAGAAAAAAAAAACAAATAAGTTAGAAAGGAGAGAGTATTTGATATGAATAAGGACAAATAAAGCAAATTCTTTTTACAAATATATTATTACTCGTACACGTCCAACAATAAAGAAATTCAAGTGTATGTAGATGTAATACTAAAAGATTCCTAAATGAGTTGGTTAATAAGACAATAAAAAGCTTTGTAAATGAATATTATGCTGAAATTTGTCACATGTATTACGGAATGTCCCAAGGGAATATTCCGAGCCGGCCATGAAGCATCCAACTAATCATAATAGAATAATCCGTCTTAGTAAGCGGCCCTTCGGAAAATTCGCCACCAATTAAGATGTCATTGTAACTTATCAACTTGTTTAAAACACTACCAATTTCTTATTTCTTCAACTTTCATACAATCAATTGGTGTTTTTGTGCATGTACGTAAATGGATTATTTCAAGATTGTCCTTATTTTATGATGTCCGTTAGATTTTTGTCTATGTTTGTGGATAAAATGGGATCACCTATAACAAATATTGCCAACATGAATATGTATCTCTCACTACCACCTCCTAAATTATACTATGTATTATGTTAAGAGACACTCGACTATTGCTTTTTTCAAATAAGAAATCGGGAGACTGAAGTGACCATCTCTTTTCGGATAATTCGTTGAGTTTCATTTTATGGTTGTAAATCATGGGGTAAGAGATCGGTGGGGTGGTAGGGAGCAAATCGTTGGAGTGAGTGGGGGAAGAAGAGGGGTTTTTTTTATTAGTACCAATAATTTATTTATTTCATTAGTAACAATAATTTATTTATTTTATTATTTAACCCTCATCTTTAATAATTAGAATTTTTGTTTCAAAAGCAAATTTTGTGTTTATTTTTGAATTGTCTGTATCTCAACTCAACTTTCGGGTGGTAAAGCACAAAACAGGAGGCAATTTAGTAAAAATGATACTCCAATTCCTTATTTAAAAAAGATGAATAGTTGAATCATCTATCTGCAAGAGTCCAAGTAGTTGAGGAGGCCAAAAAAAAATATCCCTTAATTATTTCAACATCCTTTTAAAAAAACGTAAAAATTATTTCCAACAGGCAACACACAAAGTTTTACTATTTTCCTCTACTGAAACTGCATGTCGAATAGGTGGAATGCACAATAAAATAGTATTTAATAAGGAAAAAAAGGGGAATATGTACCTTGTACGTTTCTTATTCAATAAAGTTAGGACATTATAAAATTAATAAACCTTTTGGAATTTTTATAGAAACATTTAAGAAACGATGTAAGAAATTAAGATAAGTTATATATGCCAAAAAGAGATTTGAATAAACATAAATATTATAAATATATATATATATATAAATATGAACTAAACAAAAAATAAAATAAAACATTTTGAAAGCAATGATATATAGCTTGAATTAAGATTTTAACAAAAAAAAATACTCCATTTAATATTATTTGTAAAAAATTTAAAAGTTAGATCTTAATGACGAATAGACAATTGTAATTATCAAACATGTTAAAAGTGTGACCAATATGTTATATATATGTATATTACAACAAGTTATGAAGTAATTATATTAAATTAATAAATAAGTTTTATTTTTTCATTAATTAAATATATATTTTTGTGAAAATTAATGTAGTTGGTGTATTTAGAAGAAATGTTGAAATTCTATGTAAAAAATTCTTTTGAATTATAGTAACATTTCGTTTCTACAATTTTATAAGTGCTTATATGTCTCAACTACAAACGTTTAGACTTTATGAAAAAAAATATATGTTGACAGTGGGATTTGAACCCACGCCCTTTCGGACCAGAACCTTAATCTGGCGCCTTAGACCAACTCGGCCATATCAACATGATGCTATGAGATTCTTTAAACATAAAAATATTCTATTAGTTAATCCAATCATAGGAGGCTTCTAATTAACATCATTAAAACTAAAACGTGTATGAAATAAACTTACTATATTTAGAGTAATTTTATTTTAAATTTATGTTTCGTGTACTCCTAACCATTATTAAATACCTTGCATGTTTGTATTTATTTAAATGAAAAATATATTAAAAATATTGTTACATGCGTTTCGAAATAATTATCGTCTAATCAAAACGTATTCTATTAAGGATCAAGAAAGATAACTATCATATCCTACTTAATTTTATAGTTACTATCAAAAACAAAAAAAAACCTCAAAAGTAATTAAGGTAAAAAGAAATGCAAAAATAACTTTAAAAAACATTGAATTACTAAAAAGTAATCAATTTGAAAAATATAATTAATTCAATAATGAAGGGGATTAGGCATAAAAAAAATTAAAATGCTTTAATCTAGCATTACTAACCAAATCAATTCCAACTTTAATAACTAAACCCACCAATCTAAAAAGCATTTTATTTGAATCCAAATACTATCCAACATCTACAATCGTTAATATACCAAAAAACTCTCACTCTTCATGAGTTTAGAAAAATATACAAGAAAGTTATACTGTCTTTAAAATTCACTAATATATATGGATCCAAATAATGGATACATACCAAAACCACTTACATTTACTATGCCCATAGACTAAAATAGATTAAACAAACTAACAATAAATCAGCAAGAATGTAACTGCCCTTTGCTCAAACATTTATTTCCCTAACATATGACCAATAAAATTATCTCTGTTAAACTCAATGGAGCAAAAAGGCAAATTATTATGACTCCATAACCATAAAACAACTATACCAACAACAAAAACTCTGTATAATACCACAAAACAACTAACAATTATTTACATATTCCCGGACAAATCTGGCAACATCTTTAATGTCTCAAAATACAAAAGAAAAAATGTAAAAAAATAGGAGAATATCATATGGCTTTTCTTGAACGTTAGACATTATATATATAGTATAGATATATACTACATATACTATATAATATATCTCTCAAAACAAATAAAACTTTAGATATCAATTTAGATTTTGCAAGCATGACCAAGAATTTATTGATCATTTTTTTTGTTCATATACCAATATCTCACTAATTTGGCAAAATGCAATATTCTCTCATTTCAAACCCCCAAAAAGCAACATTATTCTTTACTCAACTATATTAGTCAAGCAACCCAAAAAAAATTAAATTTTCACACCAAAATTATTCTAAACATATTTTCACAATATGCACACTTTGGTGTATATGTCTATACGGAAACAAATTAATTTTTAACATCCCTTTCAAAATAGAGCAATTACTATTTACTAGCATTCTAAGAGTACAGTAATACTTATCATACATGGAACAAAATAAACTGGATATACGAAAAAAATCCAAACAAACACAAATTAATATGCTATTACAAATAGGAGCACTAATTATATACAAATCAAGACGTTAAATATGTCATGTAACGTCTTGATATTGTTTGGTGTCCGATTTAAGCTTATGCTTGATATTGTTAAAAGTCATGTGCTCATTGTTCTTGGGATGATTTTTAGTGAAATTTCTGTATTAATTGATAATACTATTTGACCCTTATCTCTTTTTTTTTACTGCAAAAATTCACCATAACACAGAATATTGTTACATACAAAATCTCATAAGTAGAATTACTATTGTGCAAATTTAAAGTATCGTTGCTGGTAAGCTACATGATATATCACCAACCATAAAAACATTACCAAGGAGGATTTGAGCCTTCTCCTAGAGACGGAGATCTCGAATCCATGTTGCTATGTCTACCCAACCTGGACACACTCCTACCACTTTTAGGAGTACCCAATCCAGGACTTGAACCACGATAACTAGCTCGGAGAGATTCATCAAGTGACTGCGATGATTTGGAAATTGCTTTCCTCACAAACTTCTGGGCCGCAGGAGATAGAGGTCGAGGAGTTGCACTTCCGCTTCGGACTGGAGAAGGCAATGGAGGCTTCTGAAACATATTAGACCTCTCTCGAATTTTACGAGCAGCCTCCCTAGACAATGAATGAGCCTTCAGATCTCTAGTAGGCGGCATTGGAATCTTAAACTGAGGGCCATTTCCAGAACCACCAATGTCAATCGGTGTATCCTCTGTTTCCAACCTAAGAGGTGTCCCTTCAATTTCACCCCACGTCATAAACGGAGATCCATCCACACCAGGTGCAGGGGAAGGGGTTTTGACGAAACTATAACCATTCTCCGTCTTCTTCCCCGTCTCCACATAGAATTGATTAGGCGTCTTCCTCAAGTCCTCCAAATCATACTTCCTCGATCTATCCCGATCCCTATCAGAGAAAGGAACAGGAGTTCCCCCAGCAACCGGAGTGTACAACACAGCCACAGTATCCTCCTCTTTCTCCACAGAATCCGACATTTTACCATGGAATCTAGTACTCCCCTTATTAATGACTTTTGTCAAACCCTTATACTTCTCTGCCCGTTCCTCCTCAGTCAATGCAACCTCACCATTATCAGCTGGATGATACATCAACAAATTCTTCGCTCTATAATCCCACCCTTTTAATGTAGCAACAGGCTGATCAGAAGTCCCGTACCCGTCTGTCCCAACTTTTTCCCTCTTCCCATCCTCAAGCAATCCAACATCTCCTTTCTCACCCTCCAATAAATAATCATATCTCTCCTTCCTCTTCCTATTTACCTTCTCAATCAATTTCTCGAAACTCTCGTTATCCTCGCTCGTATACCTCCTAAAAAACTCATCCAAGGACAAATCCGCCTGCACAGGCTCCCCCTCCCCCCCTCCTCCATCTCCACCACCACTAATAATTCCATGATTATTGTAATTACCATAACTACTAGTATTATCCCCATTAAATTGACTAAAAGGCGTAGCCGACAATGAATTTCTGAAAAAAGCCGAAGCAGGAGTGGCTGAATTCGTACCAGTTTCAACCGAGCCAGATGATGCTTTCTTGATGCCACGTCGGCGTTCGAGGATCTTGAGCTGAGCATCGCGGATTAGGACAGGATCACCGGTTCGGACAGCTTCGAGCCAGTCGAGGCGGTCGCGGAGTTTGGGGATGTCCGGGAAGAAATCACGCTCGATGATTTTCTCGATGGAGGCCACGTAAGTGTCCTCATCGAGGACCGTTGATTGTTTTTTCCGGTTAGGGAGAGAATTAGGGTTAGGGTTTTGGGCCGTGGCGATGTTGGTGAGGTGGGAGGAAGGGGCTGGGGAGGGGGTTGATAGGTGACGTGGCGAGTTTCCCGGGGATGATAACATCTTTTTTCCGGCGAGGGATTTATTGGAATATGGGGGGAGAAGACAGATTCGAGGATGATAATAATTTGTCAGACGGTGAAGAGATATTTGACCCTTATCTTATAGTCAAACAATAATTGTAATTTTACACCAAGGTTTGAACATGCTATATGGAATAGGGATTTACTATTTCCAAATACTCTTTCCGTCCTTAAATAACTGAAATATTTTGATTTTACATAATCAAATTTTAAAAAATTTGATCAATAATTCTCATTAACCAATAAAAAATAATATAGTCATATAATATCTTGTTACATTCGTCTCAATATATATTTTTGAAATCGTATTTTGTTGACCATCAAAAATCAAAATGTACCAATCATTTAGAGACGGAGGGAGTAGTAAGTTTAAGATTACAATTACTATTTTACCTCTCCCACTTAACTCTATCAATTACCACACTTTTAATTAGGGGGCAAAATAATCATTTAATAAATAATTTACTATTCTGGTGTGTACAACAAATCAGATTTGATATGAATAAGAACAAATAAAGCTCATTCATAAACAGTTAAGCATGCTAATATTAATAGATTTATAGTATATCGAATGTAATTTTTAGTAAACATAGGTTATGATTTAAAATATGGGAATAAGTCACAATCTATATCAAATTAACTATGAAAAAAATATGTTAAAAAAGTGCTCAGCCTTGTCCAAAAAAACATACAAATCATTTTACGAATTTATTATTACTCCATACTTGTCCAATAATAAAGAAGTTGGTGTTTTGTACACGTACATAAATGGATTATCTCAACATTGTCCTCATTTTGTAATGTGAGTTGGATTTCTTGTCAATGTTTGTAGATGAAGTGGGATCACCGGTACCGAACTTTACCAACATCAATATGTTTTTCAGTCAATTACTTATTAGCTTATTTTTTCTATGATCTCCTAAACCCAGAATTTTTGTAAAGAAAAAACCTAACTATTGATCTTTTCAAACGAGGGATTGAATTGTCCTTCTAATCTCAAGTAGCGCGTTCAATTTCATACTATGGTAGTGGACCGGAAGGAGGAAGCAAATCGATAGGATGGATGGGGAAGAAGTGATTTTCGTAATTATTTATTAATAACAGTAATTTATTTATTTTATTATTTAACCATCATTTTATTATTAAAAATCTTGCCTCAAAATCAAATTTAATATGTAGTTTTCAAAACTTGCCATTATCTCAACATAACTTTTTCTCTATAAACTTTTTTAGATCAATTCGGAAAAAAAAAATAGTTGAATCCTCCATTCGCAAGAGTCCGAAGAGTTTAGGAGGAAGAAAGAAAGTAAGCCCTAAATCATTTCAACACCTTTTAAAACAATGTTAAAATTATTTCCAACACGCATCACTATTAATAAGGGCAAAGAAACAAGAACTTGTACCTGAAACGTCAAGAAATTTTTATTTTCAATTAAGGGTTAAAACTTGGAGTCTTGATAGTGTTTGGTGTCCGATTTTAACATCTCATCCAGCTTGCGCTTTAAGTACAATTTTTTTTTTTTTTTTGCCAAAAACGTGAAAGATATCCAAATGTTTGCAACATAAATCAAGTAAAAGACTGAGCAATCTATAAAATTAACTGTAGGTCAAACAGTGTAAAATGATTTCGACTCTTAAACCCAAATGAATATTTAGAAGCTAAATAACTGATTTACAATTCCCCTTTGCTCGACCTGTAATAATATTCTGAATACTGACAATGTGTGAAAAAAATAGATGGCAAATAGGATTCATCAGCTCAGCTTCATTTTGGCGAACGACATTGCAACATCCATGGCATCATCTACATGTGTCAAGTCACTTCCCTGGCAACATATCATAAATGAGTCGTGAGGATCGATGCAACAAACAGAGATTGTAATCTAAATTTGTTGTAATAGAACTTGTAGCCGCAAGTAAAAGACTTTGGATATTAACCTGGCCTTGGGCTATGCCGCCTTTGCCACCCCCACCCTTCCCTTTCAAAGGCTTCAGCGCTGCATCCAACCACTCCTTCACTTTTAACTGCTTGCAACTGTCACTCTTCTCCGGCACCCCAGCACATACAAGAACCTTCTTTCCAGTTTCATCCACACTAACAACCAGTGTAGGCATTCCCTGTTCGATATTAAGCATAGTCAAGAGTTAGAAAAAAACTAACTAATGGCAAACACAGCAATAAAGGTATATAGCAGTGTTGTTCGGCATGATCAACTAATTAATAACCTTTTCCATAACTTTCACAACTGCTTCACGCACTGCTGCATTATCTGCACCGACATTGACTTGTAAGACACAGAATGGCAATCCCTTAGTAGCAGCATCTTGAGCCATTTCAGTGGCAACCTTCACAGCCTTCTGCATGTTCTCTTCAGCAACCTTCTTCTTGTACTTAATAACTTGGCTCTGATCAAAACACACAAGTTTTAGTATATTCTTCTTACTCGTGTTTTTTTTTCACAACCAACTCCACCAACATTCTCTCAGCAAAAGCTGAAGTAAATCTTACCTGGAGAGCAGAGATCTTAGACTTAAGATCCGCTTTTTTGGCTGCTGGGATAGCTGCTGCTTCCACACGACCATTCAAGGAAGTTACTTTCTGGAATAGGCAAGAGAATGAAGCTGTTTGAGACCAAACATAATAGTACTACTAGGAAATATCTGATATCATTGACACTTACGCTACAGTTTGAAATACAGTGGTTACTTAGAGAATTGAAAGCAGGTTTGAGGTGGAGAACACAAGAAATCACGGGAATTAAGTGGGAGGAAGTGAGCAAGTTACCTGCTCCAACAAGGTGCCTTCCATCTTGGATGCTTCATTCACTTCTTGCTCAAGTGATGAAGCTAGCTCAGCTGCTTTTATAGCACAATCCAATGTCACAGCAGTTACTCTTCGGATCCCCTTAGCAATTCCCTCCTCAGATAAGAGGGCAAATAATTTTGCCTCTCTTGTGTTTGAAATGTGCGTTCCTAGAAAAGATCCATTAAGTTGAATCGCTACTTATAGACAACATAGTTAAGAACAAATGAAACTAGAAGAAGTCGTACCACCACAAAGTTCAGCAGATATAGATAACCATTTGTCACTATTTGGATTTGCCAGGAGATCATCAACTTTCGGACCAATTGAAACAATTCTCACTGGGTCTGGGTAGACCTATTTATAAGGCAGACTAATGTTAAAACAGATCATTAGGCATTTGTCCGACTCTATGACTTACAAAACTTACTTCTCCAAAAACAGCACGCAGGCCATTAATTTGTTTTGCATCAGCCAGTGTCGCCTCTTTTGAAGAAACATCCAGTTCAGCTTTGATCTGCTCGTTAACAATGTCTTCTATCTTTCTCAGCTCCTCAGGTTTCACAGGTTTCCCTGAAAAAGGTTCATCCATAAGAATCTTACTGAAATCATTTTTAATATTTCTAGAACTTTTCTTGGAAGAGGTCCCCCTTCATCTCATTAAATCCGCTCAAACTCACCATGGGAAAAATCGAATCTCAACTTCTCGGGAAGGACAATGGAACCTTTCTGGTCAACATGAGTACCAAGAATTTCCTGCACATTTTCAGAGTAATCACAAAATATCAGCTAAAATAACATTCCACAAGGAGAACCAACAAACATATAGAGCTTCTCTAACGAATAGTACCCTAAGAGCAAAATTTAGCATGTGTGTACAGGTATGGTTGGGAGCAATGCGAATACGCCTATCATAATCAACCTGCAAAACAATCAAACCAGTCAACCATAAAGAAGAAATGGTATAGCTCTAGGCCCACACATCTTTTGGTAAGGAAAAGAAGGCACTTTACCTTACAGATGACTTTATCACCGACAGAGAACTTGCCATTTGGCACGCTGAAAGAACCGATATGAAGAATGTAGCCTCCAAATATTTGAACATTACTAACTTCAAATGATCCCGAGGGAGTTTGTAATGATCCAGTATCATATATCTTCAAACATAATAGCAAAATAAGCTTTGTGAGTTCATGAAGATTAATGGCACCATATGTGATGTGAGATCATGAAGATTAACGGCACCATAAAATAAAAGTCCATTTATCTTGTTTAATTTCAAGTAAAAGTTCCTGCTTTTTTAGCAACAGAAGGAATTGGCTAGCATAATACTTTAGTAAGATTTTAATAAATTGTCCAGTTTGCAAGAAGGATTCCAGCTTGAGTCACAATGAACTCCAATTATGTAACCAATTCTTATAATGTCGAGAACCTTAGAAGGTTCAAAGCAATGTAAATGTTTACCTGACCACCTTGCTCAGCATAAAAGCTTGTACTTTCCAGAATAACACCAATTTCATTGCTAGCATCAGCACTGTCCAGGAACTCACTCCCGGTATAAATAGCTTTTATCACGCTGTCATGATCCTGAAGCCAAAAGAAAGTTGAGCAGGCTTCAGTAAACCAATAAGCCATAGCAAGCATGAAGATGATATATATGTAAATAGGCTTTCAAAAGTCAAAACTCATTGCAAGATAACAGACGCTTGACAGCATACGACTCCACAACCATCTAAGAATCATGAACATTTCAGCTAGTATTGGTAAGGAAATGAATAAATTAAACCTGGTATAGTTAAAAAGAATCAGAAATTAGATACACTTCTGACCTGAAACCATGTAAACTTGAAACTGTCATTTGTTACAGGAACACTTTTCTTGTGCAATAATGATGTAGCCTCAGCTTCCATAACAATGGCACCACCATCTTGCTGCCAAGATTAGGTGTAACACATTAATAAAACTCAAAACCTTTGAGTTTCAATTGTTCAGACTCTGATTAGCACCAAGCAAAAAGAGGCAGAATTACGAGATGTTTTTTCAACATGGACCATGCATAGTTCGATTGTGTAGAAAGTTACAATGTTGTACTTGAATAGAGGGTCGAGATAGCAGATCTCAATACCTTATTCTGGGCACTCCTAGATCTTTTCCTTGCTTCATCCATGGCAGTATTGAATCCATCAACATCAACCACTAATCCTTGTTCTTCAGCCATTATCTGGTAAAATAAACAGTTAGTTTCTTCACTGAAAAGTAGTCAGAGGGACACTTTGGAAACATCAAATGGAACCTACCTGTGTCAGGTCCAATGGAAATCCATAGGTATCCCACAGGACAAAGGCATCCTGCAAAAATCCAACGCCTTAAATGACATATGTAACTTCCAACATGTATTATGCAGCCAAAATAATGGCAAATTCAATATATACCAAACAGAATTATGGGAACAATCTATGATCATTAATAAGAATGTACCAGAGAAATCCAAGAAATCTTTTTTTTTTGTAAATTAGTGATGAGGTGAGTATCGAACCCAGGACCTTCTGGTCAGTAGCAAGAGCCTTTTCCATTAGGCTATTCGATTAACTCCAAGAAATCTTTTTGAAGTATAAGAGCAAGTCTCTTTGAAAAGAATTACTAGTATGATACTCCTCTAGATTTAGCAATAATTTGACCTAAGCTAGTACAACAATCCCCTCAAGCTAAGAAATGAGGAAAATAGAAATCGTGAGCTTGAATGTTGAACTTGGTAATCAGTTATATTTCAAGACACCCATAGCAATACGAAAAACCCTATATAAGGATGATGTTCACGCTACACGAAGGCCACAAGCAAACAGGCTCACAAGACAATTAGAGAACTAGAAACTGTAAATAATAGTTAACATAGAAGATTATGAATAGATGATAGCTGAAAAAAAAATGGCTTTCTAAACTAAGGAAGGGGGATAATAAAAAACTTCGAAATATGGAATACAAATAAAGGAATTGTAATAAATGGATAACTTCTGAAAGAAATTGATTGCTTGCCTGCCCACTGAGTACTTTCCCCTGAAGCTCTTGAGCAGCCTTCTTAAATTTCTCAATTCCCTACAGCAATGTTAATAATTAGTAAGTTGATTACAATCTATTATATATATACTACTATATTAACAGACACAAAGCATATTAATTAACTGAGTAGCTTACTTTTTTCAAAAAAAAAAGTAAAACAGAACAGACTCAAAACTAGTTCTCATGCCAGAAGACTGTACTTAGAGAAACAGTTGACAATAATTGTTCTCACATGTTTCGCTTAATACTTTGATCCAATATGGTTCCTTCGTTTTTAATAAAATTGGCAACTCTACAAGTCCGTTACTCTACCATTGTTGTTTCAAAAGAGCACCTTGGGATTGTAGTGAAGTATTGAATAGTCAGTACAACTCAAATAGTTTTGACTAATGATTATACCATACCAAATTCATGCAGTAACTATCTATCACAAAGGAACAAGATAAAAAACTTATTTCACCAGACAAGTGCAGTCATAACTAAGGGACTCATTTGATGAGCCTCCACAAACAAATATGCAATTGGAATGCAGAACATGCCAAAAAGGAACCTGAAGTTAACTTATTTGTCATGAAAAGTTAAGAGACAAACTGCGGAAGTCTTTCCTGAAAATACGAGAAAATGCAATCTTGAGATATTTTTACTTACATGAAGTAAGGTGCGGCCAAAACTGGCCTCTTCATCAGCAATTATTTCAGTTATGTGTTTCTCACGTTGCCTCAACTCTGGAAAAACATCCCCCATCAGGTCCACCACAACCTTCACCAACCTAATTTGGACACAGCAGAAATGTGAATATCAGGGACAACACCGAATATACTTACTGCTAAATAGTGATTTAAAGTCAGTAACATAAATGAACAGAAAAATCATAAGTATCCATGGCTGCAGTCCTACCCACTGAAAAAACCTTGCTTTGCCTTCAACACTTCAGTACCATAGCGTACTGCTCGACGCAGGATACGTCTCAATACATATTCACGTCCTTCGTTTCCTGCAAAAATAGTAAAGCTATATTAATGCAACAAAGGAAGCAGGGACCACACAGCTAAAATCTTGAGGAAGGGGAGAGCAACTTGGCGTTGGTAAACTGTAATATGAGTGCACTAATTTCAGATATCTACCTGGACAAGACCCATCAGCAATTGCAAAAGAAAGAGTTCTAATGTGGTCAGCAACAACCCTGTAAGCCATATCAATGTTGTCCACGTCATCACCCCCAACTTTTCCTGAATACTCTCTGGCTCCAGTTGCCTAACAAGAAAATGAAAAACATTGTTCCAATTATTAGTTAGAACACATAATACTTGATAAGAACCACCGTAAAACATTATACAATAAATAACCTTACCTGCTTTATGGCATCAAAAATCGGTAAGAACACATCAGTATCATAATTGCTCATCTTGTTTTGAAGAATGGAGGTTAACCTCTCAAATCCCATTCCAGTGTCTACATGTTTAGCTGGAAGTGGTTTCAATGTTCCATCACTTTCCCGATTGAACTGGACATAACATGAAGAAGCAAAAAATAAGAAAGATAGCATTCAAAGATGTATAAGAGATCCCTTCGTTTAGGAGAAAAAATGAAGAACAAATACCTGTATGAACACCAAGTTCCATATCTCAATTACTGTGGGATCATCATTATTAACAAAGGAAGAAGCATCTCTGCCCCCAATCCTATCAAAATGAATTTCAGAGCAAGGTCCACAGGGCCCAGTATCACCCATCTCCCAAAAGTTGTCCTGTTGACATTTGAAAAGAGGAGAGAGTAAAAGGCATGAGTCAATCTCAAGAAGTTAGCATAATCATTTCATTAAGATAACAATAAGTAATGTTAATGTATTAATTTGAACATGATCAAGTGCATATATGAGTACAAGTACCAATTAAATTGTACAAGCAGCATATGATTATGAGCTAGTGAATCCACATGACAGAAAAAGGAAAATATAAAAATAGGCAGTCAAATATAACGACGGGAGTTCGAGGGTTACCCATACATACAGCCTCTTGAATGACATGACCATAACAAAAATGATCAACAACATTAAAGTAAGTGTAATTCAACAGAAGAGAATGAACATACTTTGCTACCAAATGGTAACACTCTTGCAGGAGGTAGATACTTGAGCCATAATTCTTTAGCTTCATCATCTGGTGGAAGTCCAAACTTTGCATCTCCACCAAAGTAGGTAGCATAAATGCGATCAACCGGCAATCCATAAACCTACAAAATGTAGTAAATTCAGAATTGCTGCACCCATAGAATTACTAAAACAAAGAAGCAGGTACAAACTTACTTTTGTAAGTATCTCAAATGCCCAATCAATCGCCTCAGCTTTGAAATAGTCTCCAAATCCCCAGTTACCAAGCATTTCGAAGAACGTATGATGGTAAGTATCCTTCCCAACATCATCCAGATCATTATGCTTCCCACCAGCACGAATGCACTTCTGGGTATTCACAGCACGTTTCAATTTGCTCAACGCAGTGTTCGGGTCCGCAGTACCCAAAAATATGGGCTTGAACTGATTCATCCCTTTTTGAAATAAAATATTAGAATCTTTTAGTCCACGATATCCATTTGTTCATATAGCAAAACAGTCAAACCCTCCCATTTTGCAATTTCCCAATATCCATATAGAAATACAAAAAGATGATACTGATTTAATTCATCTCTTTTCTTAAAGAAAATATTGAATACTTTAGTCTAGACATACACAAACATAGACAAACCAAAATTATGTTTGAACTAATTCATCCCTTTTAGCTCTCATTATAGACAAACCAACAATATGGTATATGGGTTTTAACTAATTCATCTCTTTAAAAAAAAAGATCAAATATTTCAGTCACAGAATCCACATAGACCAAACTAGGCAAGAAGGAAATATTGGTTTTAACTAATTCATCCCTATTTCAATCTTTTTAGTTGCCAATGCCAATATGCCCTTAATTCATCTCTCTTTTCAAATAACAAAAACATCAAATTACACATTAAAAAAATTCACATACTCAGTCATCCATATACACATATACCAAACTAGATGAAACAATAAAAAATAAATTGAATTGAAATATATATTATATATATACCTGCGTTTGCGAATAAAAGAGTTGGATCATTATGAGGAACAACAGGACTTGATTTCCAGAAAGTGTGGCCTCTGGCCTCATAGAAACGGAAGAATTCATCCCTGATTTTCTTTGCTGACCACTCACTCATCCTTGAAGGTGGTGGTGATGCAAAGTGGCGGATTTGAAGAGGGGAGGATTGGGGCGGAGGAGGAGGAGGAAGAAGAAGAGATGGTAAGACTTTGCTCAATGGAAATGCTAGAGACCAACTACGGCTGTTTATGCAAACCCTCATCCATCTATTACCCAAAAAGTCACTTTCGCCACAAATCTTTTATACTATCACTCTTTTGACTGATAATTTCAATGACTCTAAATCGATCCAATCTTCAATAATATGTATCCGTTTTTATTGGCTGTATGATTCTATCCGACTTGAACATTTTGAACAGAAACAAGTTATGAATTCGACTATAAAGACAAATTCTATTTCAGAAAACTCAATCCAATATGATTGGTAAAAATCATGTTTTTAACATTGTTATTTAGTTGATTGGGCCAAACGATTAGATTTGTGAAAATATTAGCATATTATTCGTCCGTCTTAGTGAATGTTTTAAAATGTTGTCTGAATTAACTTTTATCAAGTAAGCTCAATTGAGAATTTGAGATTATACATAATGAATTATAACTAAATATATTATTTGCCCGTCTTCTAGGGCATATATAGGAGGAGGGTGGGTCATGGCTCACTTACATATATATTGTATTAGTTAAACAAGATGTGCGCTACCTCATTTGGTTTAAAGTTGCTGTTTCTAGTAGGATGGTAGGGTTCGAGTCCCTTCAATATCTTTATCTATTCTCTTATGTTAATAACTCATTCTTAAAGTTCAAATCTACTATGTGTAACTTTTTATATTGGCTTCTCCCTTTTATTTTATTTATAGTTGACCCCCCTTCATTTTTTAAGTTGACCCCCTCTATATTCATCTTGATTTCGCTTCTACCAGCTTTATGGCCAGTTTTGTCATTAATGAAAACTGAGGTGAATCATTTGACCTTGATTGAAATCCAAATAAATATAAAAATCAAATTCCCTACGAAATGAATCTAAAATTCAACTCATACTTGTCAAAGTTCAAGTCTACTATGTGTAACTTTTTAAAGTTCAAGTCTAATATGTGTAACTTTTTATATTGGCCTCTCCCTTTTATTTTATTTTTAATTGACCCCCCTTCATTTTTTAAGTTGACCCCCTCTATATTCATCTTGATTTCGCCCCTACCAGTTTTATGGCCAGTTTTGTAATTAATGAAAACTGAGGTGAATCATTTGACCTTGATTGAAATTCAAGTAAATATAAAAATCAAACTCCCTACGAAATGAATCTAAAATTCAACTTATATTTGTCAAGGTTCACCCCCAATTTCAATTGAACCAATAGAAAAGAATATGGGTCTTTCAAGAATTAACATTTAATGTCGTATTAATTGCCCCAACTAATAAGTTATATAGGCTTAATAGAGTCTTTTGTTGGCCAAGTAGAATGAAATAATTTATTGTGAGTAATCGTTGGAAGTTTTTATAGTAGTTGGGTTTGAAAACCCAATCGTTTAATTTGATGAATTAGTACTGAGCCTACATTTAAGCTATATTTTCGAGTGGATGACGGTTACCATTACGTATGTTTCACTTCATTTAGCATTTGCTCACTTATGTTTAACATGGTCTCATGCACTCGCATCTTCTTAATATTATCTCGTTCACTTTTAAATATAAGTCCTCATTTAGTCAAACCAATATAAGTGGTACCAAATAACAAACCACTCACATTACATTTGCAACGATCAAAATCCACAAACACTATACAACCTTAAAATTAAATTAAATAATTAAGAAAGTATGTTGAAAATCATCAAATTTCGATTTTTTTAAAAGTAGTGATATGACGTAATGTCATGTATAGTTGGATTATTATGGTGCACAATGAGTGAATTTACACATCTGTGTTGATCTTGCAAGACCCCTTTCCTTTCCGATTTCATCCCAAATCAAATGTCCAATTTCTCACAGATCTAGCTCACACATATCACCCATTTCATCCTCATTTTGATTTGGGAAAATGTTGACCAAGTTCGAGACCAAGAGTAATCGAGTTAAAGGCTTGAGTTTTCACAGCAAGAGGCCATGGATCTTGGCCTCACTTCACAGCGGCGTCATCCAGCTCTGGGATCACCGAATGGGGACTCTCATTGATCGTTTTGAGGAGCACGAGGGGCCCGTTCGTGGCGTCGATTTCCATAAGTCGCAGCCGCTTTTTGTTTCTGGAGGTTTGCTTTTTCAGAATTGTTGGTTCATTGTTTATGATATTGATTAGTTTGGTAACTTATGGATCTATCTAGGTGATTGTAATATTTTTGGGGATTGTGACGTGACTGTGGGTTGTTTTGAGTAGTGTGATCAATGATGCTTGTGATTTTTGGAGATTTTTTCTTGATGTTGATTAATAAGATAGATTATGAATCTGTTTTGATGGTTGTGATTTGTTGTTCTTTTCTGGAAATTGCGATATGATTATGTGTTGTATAAAGTTGTGATCAGTGAGGCATGCAATTTTTTTTTCTTCTGGTGATTGATGTGTGAATCAAATCGTTTTTCTGAGTTTAATTATGACAATGTATACTATGAGATAAATCAATGGGGCAGCACATGGATCTGTTTAGATTCCTATGATTGTAAATTGAAATATGAATATCTTGTTTAAAGTAGTAAGTGGTTATGCTTGGATTTTTTTCCCGTCTGAGTGAGTAATATGTAAAGCAAGTTGATTAGCTTGCACAATTGATGTTCACAACAAACCTGGACCTTAATGATGTTCAATTCCTTCCCAAACTTTATTGATGTCAACCTATTTTTAATTCGTCACTGCAACGTAAAATGTGAATACAATTGTAAAATAGTGTATGCCACTGCTGCGGTGTTTCTGATTTCTATTAATTCTTCAATTGATGATTTCATTTTGGTGTTGTGTGTTTCTTACGTCTTACATATGTCCACCGATATGGGTGCTAGAGTGTATCTATATTAATGTTGTCAGGGGAGATCCCCCCCCCCCCCCTATTTAGTCTGTGCTGCTATCGATTGTTACAAGATTAAGAGGCTATATTCTTTTTCCTCTCATTATTCAATTACAAAATAGTTTCACAAGTTCGTTTGTTTCTTGAGATAGTCCGTGATTTTAAAATATCCAAATGTCTGCAGGAGATGATTACAAAATCAAGGTCTGGAATCACAAGCTGCATAGGTGCTTATTTACCCTTCTTGGACATTTGGATTACATTAGGACAGTTCAATTTCATCATGAGAGCCCTTGGATCGTTAGTGCAAGCGACGATCAAACCATACGTATATGGAACTGGCAATCTAGGACCTGTATATCTGTCTTGACTGGACATAACCACTATGTGATGTGTGCTAATTTTCATCCGAAGGAGGATCTTGTCGTATCAGCCTCTTTGGATCAGACTGTTCGAGTCTGGGATATAGGTTCCCTTAAGAAAAAATCGGTTTCCCCTGCTGATGACATCCTAAGATTGAGTCAGATGAACACAGATTTCTTTGGTGGAGTCGATGTGGTTGTGAAGTATGTCTTGGAGGGCCATGACAGGGGAGTGAATTGGGCTTCATTTCACCCCACTCTTCCTTTGATTGTATCTGGTGCAGATGATCGTCAAGTGAAAATTTGGAGAATGAATGGTATGCCCACAAACATCTAAGTTTTCTTTTGTCCAGCTACTCGTTTTTGTAAGATATGATGATACTTAGGCCATAGGTCTACATATTTTGGTAAACTATATACTTAGTGTTTAACTTACCTCATTCTTCTTTTCTTTTACTTCAGTTTACAATAGGTTACACGTACTTAACCACATCACCCCCACCTCCAACCCCCCGCTCCCCCTGTTTTTAATGACTCAAAGTAGGGACATGATAATAAAAGTGGGGAACAAAAGAAAAGACTAGTATAATAATTATTTATAAGTTTGTGAAAATAGAGGAAAAGAAAAGCCTGGAGGGAGTATATCATATAGTGGTGATTTACATTAACGGTTCATCTTTTTATTTGGGGTCCATTCTAAATTCTTATTTTTATCTTTTTTATGCTCTAGGTGGGTAAGATTTTGCATTTCCTTATACTGTTGCTTGAATCTGAATTTAGCCACACATGATAATCTATTTCATTGGTCAGTCTGTTACCCATCAGCTTATTTACCTGGAACTGCTTCAGTTCCAGTTTTTGAGACTCAATTCAGTGGTCTTTTATATAAATATTCATTCTTTGAAAATCACTGATGTTTCCTATCTCCTATGTAGATACCAAGGCTTGGGAGGTGGATACCTTGAGAGGGCACATGAATAATGTATCATGTGTTTTGTTCCATTCAAGGCAAGATATAATAGTGTCAAATTCAGAAGATAAGAGTATTCGGGTTTGGGATGCTACAAAAAGGACTGGTCTTCAGACTTTCAGAAGGGAGCATGACAGGTTTTGGGTACTTACTGCTCATTCTGAAATGAATCTGTTGGCAGCTGGTCATGACAGTGGCATGATAGTGTTCAAACTGGAGAGAGAACGGCCGGCCTTTTCTGTCAGTGGCGATTCTTTGTTTTATGTTAAAGATAGATTTTTGCGCGTGTTTGAGTATTCCACTCATAAAGATACTCAATTAATACCACTTCGCAGACCTGGTTCAAACAGCCTGAATCAGGGACCTAAAACTCTATCTTATAGTCCTACTGAGAATGCTGTTCTGCTCTGTTCTGACATAGATGGTGGATCTTATGAAATGTATACCTTGCCTAAAGATAGCTATGGTAGAGCCGATTCCTTCCAAGAAGCAAGAAGAGGTATTGGAGGCTCAGCTATTTTTATTGCTAGAAATAGGTTTGCTGTGCTAGAGAAGAGTAGCAGCAATGTGTTGGTCAAGAATCTGAAAAATGAGATTGTCAAGAAGAGTCCTCTCCCAATTGCTACTGATGCCATTTTTTATGCTGGCACTGGTAATGTGCTATGCAAGGCAGATGATAGAATAGTTATCTTTGATCTCCAACAGAGGAGTATTCTTGGTGACCTTCAGACATCATTTGTCAGGTATGTTGTCTGGTCACATGACATGGAGAGTGTTGCTTTGCTAAGCAAACATTCAGTTGTGATAGCTGATAAGAAACTTGTGCCTCGATGCACCCTTCATGAGACTATTCGTGTAAAGAGTGGATCCTGGGATGATAATGGCGTGTTTATATACACAACATTAACCCACATTAAGTACTGCTTGCCTAATGGAGATAGTGGAATCATCAAAACTGTAGATGTTCCAGTCTACATAACAAAGATTTATGGAAATACTATTTTTTGCTTGGACCGAGATGGGAAAAACCGCCCCATTGTTATTGATTCCACTGAGTACATTTTCAAACTGTCTTTACTGCGGAAAAGGTTTGACCAGGTTATGAGCATGATTAGGAACTCTGAGCTCTGTGGGCAAGCCATGATCGCATACCTGCAACAGAAGGGCTTCCCGGAAGTTGCACTTCATTTTGTGAAAGACGAGCAAACCCGTTTTAACTTGGCCTTGGAGAGTGGGAACATTGATATAGCTCTTGCTTCGGCTAAAGTGATTGATGAGAAAGAGCACTGGTACAGACTTGGGGTGGAAGCCCTCCGCCAGGGTAATGCTGGAATTGTTGAGTATGCATATCAAAAGACAAAGAGCTTTGAGAGGCTTTCTTTCCTTTACCTCGTGACAGGTAATTCAGATAAATTGTCTAAAATGATGAAAATTGCCGAGGTAAAGAATAATGTTATGGGCCAGTTCCATGATGCGTTGTACCTTGGCGATGTCGAAGAGCGCCTCATGATATTAGAAAATGCTGGCCATTTGCCTCTTGCATATATTACAGCGTCTGTTCATGGGCTTCAGGAAACTGCTGAGCGTCTGGCTGCAAAGTTGAAGGATAATGTGCCTTCTATTCCTCAGGGGAAGACAGCATCTCTTTTGATTCCACCCAAGCCTGTTATATGCAGTGGAGATTGGCCATTATTGACGGTCTCTAAAGGCATCTTCCAGGGTGGTCTTGATAATGCCCAGAGGGGTGCACATGAGGACTATGAAGAAGCTGCTGATGCTGACTGGGGAGAAGCTCTTGATATTGGTGAAATAGATAACTTGCAGAATGGCGCCATTGGTTTGGATTTGGAGGATGAAGTTCGTGAAGAAGAAAATGACGAGGGAGGATGGGATCTTGAAGATCTCGATCTGCCCCATGAGACTGAGAGTCCCAAAACTGCTACTAATATGCACTCTTCAGTGTTTGTTGCACCAACTCCAGGTATGCCAGTAAGCCATATATGGGTTCAAAAGTCTTCTCTGGCAGCTGAGCATGCTGCTGCTGGCAATTTTGACACTGCAATGCGTTTGTTGAGCCGACAGTTGGGAATAAAGAATTTTTCTCCTTTGAAGTCTTTGTTCATTGAGCTTCACATGGGCAGCCACTCTTATTTGGGTGCCTTCTCCTCAGTCCCAGTGATCTCAGTGGCAATTGAGAGGGGTTGGACTGAGTCTGCGAGTCCCAATGTGCGAGGGCCACCTTCTTTGGTGTTCGACTTGTCTCAACTGGAAGAGAAGGTTAAGGCAGGTTACAAGGCCACAACACAAGGGAAATTTTCTGAAGCACTCCGTCTCTTCATGAACATCCTTCACACAATCCCCCTTATTGTAGTTGAATCACGGAGAGAGGTAGATGAGATAAAGGAGTTGATAATGATTGCTAAGGAGTATGCCCTGGGTATGAAGATGGAACTAAAGAGGAGGGAAATGAAAGATAATCCTGTGCGTCAACAGGAGTTGGCAGCCTACTTCACTCATTGCAACCTCCAGACTGCCCATCTAAGACTTGCATTACTGAATGCCATGACAGTTTGTTACAAATCAAAAAATCTTGCTACAGCAGGTAACTTTGCCAGACGACTTTTAGAGACAAATCCAACCGTTGAGAACCAAAACAAAACAGCTCGCTCAATCTTGCAAGCTGCGGAAAAGAACATGAGCGATGCTACACAGCTGAACTATGATTTCAGAAACCCTTTCGTAATATGTGGCGCTACTTATGTTCTAATATACAGGGGTCAGAAGGATGTGACCTGTCCATACTGTTGTTCACATTTTGTACCATCTCAAGAAGGGCAGCTTTGTTCTGTTTGTAGTCTTGCGGAGCTCGGAGCTGATGCGTCCGGCTTACTCTGCTCTCCTACTCAGATCAGATAATTCAGCAATTTTTTTTGTGGTAGTACCATTATTGGTGAAATGAGCAGCCAGATACCGATTGTTTGAGTTACATACGGAAAGGTAGAAGAAAAATTTAGACTTGAATGTTTATTTAGACCATTATTTGTATTCTTCTGGTTTATGTTTGGTTTGATTTTTTTTTTTAATTTCTTTGCTAAACTCTCTGCATCTTCATTTTTGTTATAGTATATCCTAGAAGCTTATTGAAATAACATGCAAGATCTTGACTCTATTTCTCAAAAAACTTGGCAATTTCCACATTGCTAGCAGGCTAACTTGTCTCCCCCTTTTGGTTTAGGTGCTTCGTTTCGATTATTCAAGGCTCTTTACTTTGGGGGGCGATACATGATACTTGGGTTTCTCTAGGGGGGTCGTAAGAAAAAAATACCAAGATAAAAATTTAATTCAAGAATTATATTTGGTTATTTACTAAAATCGTCCTTTTGGATGGGAGGGGTGAGTATGAGGTACCTTTTAAAAAAATGGAGATTTAATAAGGGAGATTAATTGTATCTAAACTGCACCGTCAATTGACTTCAACTTTAAAGGATCAATAGCACTGTTCAAAATCTTGGAAATTCTCTGGTCAAAAATCCATGAATTAGGGGTCAAAATAGGTCCATGGCTTGTTTTTTACTCCCCAAATTTAAGATGCTACAGTTGATTTTTGTATCTTAAAAAAAGACATATTCTAGCACTTGTAATGTTTCATGAAAATGCTTTTTATTCTTCTTAATTTGTACCATTTAATCTATTTAAACATGTATATTAGAAAATATATTCGAACGTTGGTATGTAAACTTTTACAATTACTTGGTACTCCCTCCAATTCAAAGTATATTCAAAATGTTTCAGTCGATCACCTATGTTTCAAAACGTCCTTGTCAATCAACTATGTTTCATAATGTTCTAGTCCATCACCTAATCTGTCATTCTGATGTTAATAATATTATGTGAAGGTCACTTGAGTCAGTAATAAGTTTATTTCGGTCATTTCTATATTTTGTTGTAAAAAAATATATAAGAAAATTATGAAATAACTCAACCCCAATTTGAAATAAAAAATAACTCACTCCCAACACGTACTTGACAAAAAATTTAACGCGCAAGACCAAATAAAATATATTTTAAAATATAGATGATTGACAAGGACGTTTAGTGATAAACTGATAACATTTTATAAACATAAGTGGTTATTACGATCATCTGCCGTGATGAAAATATAAATGATCAACCACCCATTCAAAGGAGTCATGAAATGATGATTTTTAATGCGAAATGTTATCTTGCCACACAGTAAATACCTTGACTCTTAAAAAACTATTAAAATATTAGTATGATTTATTTTAGTGGTAGCTTTGACTTGATACTTGTAAGTTGTAACACAATACTCACCTTTCTTTCTAATTATGAATTATGATGAAGAAGAAGCGTAGTTTGCCACCACCACATCTCATGCAGCAAACGCGGAGTTGCATCCACTCTCGCCTCAGAGTTGATGCATGGACCACTCTTATCTTTAATTTTAGGGGCTACATTCTAAACAAGTCGAGTTCGAATAGATATCATAAGATCGCGTAATATCTTACCAATATGAACAATGATTCAGTTGTTAGTCGAGTTCGGGTAAATACAAGTTGAGTTAGGGATTAGGATACGAGCCGTTTTTAGTCGATAATCGAGACAGTATCGAGTTATTCGACCCCGACAACAAGTTCCCAGTAATCTATTGTACTAACTAGTCGGTACTAAGAGCAGCATCAGTATCAACACAAAGCTACAAAAGGCAAAAGAAAATGTCAAACCGCGTATGGGAACAGGGATTACCAACTTCAAGATATTTTCACAGCATTTTTTAAATCTTCCATCTAAGTTCAGGAACCAATACATAGTATCTCATTTCATGACGGAGCAAATCAAATTTAAATAAAAATTCATTAGTAGTTCTAAGTGGAACATTAGTGACTATATATATATTCATCATCGAAAGCGTGATAACTCTTGATGGTGATGCAACAATGCTGCAAAACTGTCACGCACAATTTTGTTAGATTAATCAAGAAACTATCCGAAATAACTTGGAACCTTAGTTCGATGGCTTAAATCCCCACATAATAGTAATCATGTTTCCTATGACTTTTTACTATGTTTCGGATATATAAATAGGTAGATGGCACATGTTGTCTCCATGAATCTTTGTAGAATCTTGTCTACCTAAACATAAAATAGTAGTCGGTTTACGGATTCATGGAGGGTAAGAAGCAGAGTGGCGGCATGGCTTCGGTGTATCGTGGTGTGAGGAAGCGAAAATGGGGGAAATGGGTGTCCGAGATACGTGAGCCAGGGAAGAAGACACGGATTTGGCTGGGGAGTTTTGAGACGCCTGAAATGGCTGCCGTGGCTTACGATACTGCTGCATTGCACCTCAGGGGGCATCAAATGGCTAAGCTTAATTTTCCTGACTTGGCGGATAGTCTCCCCAGGCCGGCAAGTTCAGCTCCTGGAGATATTCGCCAGGCTGCTCAAGAGGCTTCCACCATGTTTGGTGGTGATAGGGCTTCTCCAGGCGACGTAGGCAGCTCTAGCATGAGCCTACGGCCTGTGAATGTGGGTCTGTCTCCGAGTCAAATTCAAGCAATCAATGATGCGCCACTAGATTCTCCTGATTTCTGGAGTACTACTGAGGGGTTTCCTGCAGGAGCTGGTTTTTATATGAATGACATTGAGATGAGTGATTATGAAGAAACAATGCACAATAACTCTCTTTGGGATTAGGAGAACGTCAACGCAACATTGTTTATACATTTGCTGATGAACAGTCACACACATATAAATAACAGAAGATAGAGCATGTTTGGCTAAATTCAGGAGCCAGGCATCCTCATAATCTTTATATAGTAGTATACCTATGAAACAATTAAAATTCAAAGATAAAAATAAGAGGAGAATATGTGTTAACATGAAACATAGATATATTAAGTAATAGTTGAGTGGTTTTTATGAGCTCAAGGATTGACCTGTTCTTTTGAGTGACATTAAGTCCTCTACCTTAAAATAAAGATTGTTGAATAGGTTAGTGAGTGTTTGTGTGTGTTAGTCAAATGTTGTAATTGTCACTGGTATTGATAATTTAATCATGTTTTTTGGCTTGATAATACACGATTTTATTCTTAGGGAAATTCATATGAAGTGCGGAGAATTAAATTCATCTCTTCGTATGAAGCCTATTTAACTAAGTTATTTCAGATTTGATATAGATGTATGCCTATCCATTACAAGACTTTCTACTTAATTTCACATCAGCTTTGACAAGGAAGACACATATGCCATAATTACATAATGAAACTTTTAAAGATTGCTCATTTCTATTAACATACATCACATATTCATTCTTACGATTCTGTTTCTAGACTATATACTGTTTGTATAGCACATATGTAATGAATTTGTTTATTAACTGGTGTAGTTTCTGTAAGTAGAAAATAAAAGCTGCAATTTGAAGGATATATGTATAATGAGATGATTGACTGCCCTGGAAATGGATTAGAAACGGTCTGCTAGTTGTGGGAACTGTTGTAGTAACCAAGCGACTCCTCTGATCGCAACCTTTAAAATTACAATTGTGCAAAGAGGTTATGTTTGTAAGAATCATGTAAGGAATAATCAATCGAAGTTGCTTCAAATTTTAGAGTTCTTTTGCTAAGTTCCATCAGCAGCACAAAGTAACACTTCTAGTATCATACTTCGTTTTATAGCATCGAGGATATATATGTACTCTCAAACTTTCAAATTGCATGTCATATTAATATATATAAGCTCAGATATTACTCACCAGAGCTGTCTCTCCAGGCTTGATTGAGGGTTCCACACTGTCTCTGCCATAACTGCTCAGAGACAAAACAATACACTAAGAAACTGAAGCATCAGAGATGCAAGGACAGCTGCAAATGTAGAGGCTTGGAAGCACTCAGTACATGTTTGCAGGCGATAAGAGAGTAGGAGACTTGAAGCCAGAGAAGGAGAACGAGGTAATATGAGCAGAAAACACTTGACCTATTTATATATCAAATCTTAAGAATCATACTTTTCAGAATTGAGATTAATGATGGTAGTTATGCAACAACACGATATATAACACAAATTTTGTGAAAATTATGGTCTCTGATAGACAACATAATTTTTACTTCAAATTGAACAAGCCTTTCATATGCTAAGCCACGGCATTAATATTAATATATGTTTAGTCTATTCTGCAAACTTCAAAATCTATTTAAGATGATTAAACCTTCATCTGCGAATCTATTTAGTACTTCATCTCAGGCTTGAATAATAATCAAAACGTAGGAATAAAAGAAGAGCCAACTCTAAAACTACTATACTGTCCAAAATTTAGTTAAAAGGAAATGCATTTCTCTCCATTTTGTCTCCATTCTAATGAATTGGCTAAACTCAATAAAAGATATTGAAACAGCAAACTCACATTATTTGCCTCTGGCCATTAATGACTTCCAACCGGTAAAAGCTGCACCCTTTGCTGAAAGGAAAAGTCTTCCCCTTCCATTCTGGCAGTAATCTCCATTATGTTCAGATTATACTACTTGAAGATGAAAATTTGGAATGGACAAAGAGGCTACATTTTCGCATACCTAAGTGCCAAGAAACCCCAACAGCCAATGTATCCTCCTCAGATATATCATCAATAGCAAATTGCAAATCACTGCTGATAGAATCAGTGAACTTCTTAAAGAAATCTAATATAGCCTGCCATTCACATCATATTAGGAAATTACCACGCAACACCATCCTATAGAGTAATTCGAATCTTATTCCCAATGGTTTCCAAAATCATTATTCTAATTACCATGTTCAAACAAGATTATCAAACCGCACAATTTCCAAATTGACCTATTAGTAAAGTGCAAACGATATCTACTACTTCACACATAATAAGTTTAGGTAGTATAATGAGACACTTTGATCTATTCCATTTAATGCCAAACATATATCACAATCTATAAGAAGCATAGAATCATATGGCGAAGTGTCAAGAGTGCACAACCATATACTAAAACCACTTGGTTATACATCTAAATTTAAAAAACATTGTATGATTTAATATATTCCATGTAGGATGGTCATCCTTCAATACGAAGAACATCCGGAACATAACTGTCCCCTAATAGAAAAATATATTCAATTAACTAGACAGAGTTGTAGTTGTACCCAAATGTACAAGTAAACAAAGCATCAAAACCAAGAAGCTCAGGTCCACATTTTTACCTTTCTTCCAACAAAAGGTTGAGGGAATATAAGGTCCTCATACACACAATTCTCAGCAATGAGAGGCTGAACAGAGTCCAAATCGCGAAGGTTGACTCCTTCATAAAACTTCCTCACAACACTAGCACCTGTAGAAGCAACCGCAACAGTAGGATTATTATTAAGCAAGACCCACTTGCTCTTTTCTTGAGAAAAGCCTATGGAGTTGAAAAAGATTGGATTTTTATTGGTTGTTTTGAGTGTTTTTGTGAAGTGGGGAGCTTTACTGGCCAAGAAAATGGCGGAAGATGGATTAATATTAGACAAAGAAGACATTGTGAGCATCATTGTTTGCTAAAATTTGAGCAGAGAGGCAGATTAGTTCGTTTGTTTTGTGTGGTTTTGAAGTAGCCTTGTCTTAAAAAATTGTTGTGTTAATTCATGATCGTGTTTAACTGGGAAGAAAACGTGATTGAACTGTTTTAACTGCCAGGAGCCACGTGGCAGAGGAACCGGCGCCCTTCATGTTCGATTTTAAAAATATGGCTCGTTTGCTTACTCGATTGATAACCTAGTCGAACTTTAGTAGTTAATATTGCTTGATATCTCGAGCATCCGTTATAAAATGTCCATCGAATGATATATCGAACATCCGTTATAAAATGTCAATTGAAGTGTTTTACTCAATACTCACTCGAACCGACTACTGATGATTCATAGCCGGGAAGAATGGGGTTTGGTAAATTTTCATGGGCCTGAGAGATGTCCAATAATCAACTCATTTACTCCTAAAGTTAGCACCTCTTGAAACTCGAATTATGGTTTTATTATAGTCATGGTCTCATGAAGACCTGGACTATATTTAAGAACTGGTTAGGTACTTAGGTCGTTGATTGAGCCATTGAGGCCCATAGGAATTGCCCAAAGATAACACTCTCAATTTTAATTTATATGAGTATTTTTTTAAAATGAAAAATTCAAAATTAATTTTACATTGATTCAAATTGTATATGAAAAAATAGTAGTGTGAGATAAGTATATTCCAATTCTCAAACTTTTGTATGAAAAAGAGATATTCAATGGTCTAGTGATTGAGCTAGCACCCTTAATTCATGAAATGATCGGATCACATGAACGGGAATAATAATAATTCTTTTTCTGATGGGGAATAATAATTATTATTATTATAGTATTACTTACAAAAAATATATACAAATAAAATAGGTAAACAAAAATGAAATAGAGCAAGTATATGAGTTTTGAATTTTGATTATTTAAATTTGTGGATATGCCATTGTACTTGGATATTTTCTTTGTACTAGTAACATTTAAGTTATGGACATAGAGTGTCAGACAATGATGAGACCATCTTAATTCCACACTTTCACAAGGACTCTGAAGGCTCATTCAGACCAAAGAGTTAGTGATCATGCTTTGATCTCATGAGTCACGGTCATGTTTCAACAACCATGCTTGGGCTTCTACTTTATTAATTACCCGTACCATCGAATCGATCTAGTGATTTAATTAGTAATCAATATTCTTTTGAGTTCGATTCTCTAACAAGGAAATAACATTAAAATATATTGTAATAATCAATTATAAAAGAAGTCAAAGATGAAATGATACATTCAAGATTAGAAAAAGATACAATGTTCAAGTGAATAATATGACGCTCTTCGATTGTACAATAATGTTTTAAGAACAATAAAACTAAACAAAATTGAATGAAATATTAATCATTATTGTGGGGACAAATTACTATTTTCCCACAAAATAGCTTAAAATTACTCCCTTTCCTTATATTATGGAGGTCTAGTATTGTACAAGAGATTAAGAAAATATTAAATTCAATTTCGAACATTACATTTTTTCTCAAAATCACTCTCTCGCTATTGGCAAAAGTAAAACTTCTTTTAAGAATTTCTAAAACACAAGATTTACCAAACAAAAAGTGATGGAAGGAGTAAAAATTAAAAAATCAATTGAACTCAATCTTATGTCATTAATTGATATTCCTTATATGAATATGATATGTCCAATTAGTTTTTAGTCGGATCATTCATTTTATGAGCCACATACAATATTCGATGGAGAGTAAAAGTTTCTCGTATTGATCTCTTCTAAGCTCCGTCACTCAATAATAGAATTGCGTTTTTATGTATGGTTTCACCTCCCACATTCCAACCAAATCTAATTCACCACATTATTTGAATATTTTAGTAGGAGTAGCTGCAACAGTGTACAGGGAGATGGGGTTGAATATGACAGTGAAATGATTTAAGAGGGGCATGAATTGATGGGCACCCAAACGAGCAGAGACAAAATACGAATGATGTTTGTTCCCCCCTCCCCTACCCCACCACCCCTCCTTTCATTCCATTTTTCCATCGCTTTATGTCTTCTCTCATTCTCAATTTACTTTTTTACCCTCCTTCTCATACGCTCTCTTTGTGACATCACCCATACGGGACTTGGACGCTACAATTCAATGTTATTTGGGATAATTATGGTATTTTTAATTGTATGTATAATCTCAACCATCTAGTTTTGTGACATTAATATCTAAATGATGAACTTGTAATATTTGTAATATGTGGAGTATGTTTAATAATGTCATTTCAAATGTTTAAGTAAATAGTAATAATGTAACCTTTAAACTATTGGTAAGTCAAACGAAATAGTTATTATATCCCGTCATATATAATATCTAAATCATCACTTTGAAATTTGCATAGTACAATTCGATTTTTTGTAAGAAAAAATAAGCTAACTTTAAAACAATTGATGCAACGAACAAAAATACAAAAAAGTTATAATCACTATATCAAATCGAAAATAAGTATTTCAAATATTTGAAAAAATTACTATCCACATAGAACATTAACTAATTTAATATACAAAGAATTTTATACTATTTTAATTTTTTTTAAAAGGAGCTATCGATGTGTTCCGACAAAATTATTACATAATTACAAGTGAAAAATGTTACTCCCTCCGTCCCTAAAAGATTGTCACATTTTGACTTTTGGTGGTCAACAAAACACGATTTAAAACATAAATATTTATTATTCTACATGCGAAAATATTATAAAAAGTTAATATTTCAAAAATATATATTGAGACGAATCTAACAAGGTACCACAAGACTATATTATTTCTTGTCGTTTAATGAGAATTCATTATCAAATTTTGTAATGTTTGACTAACAAAAGTCAAAATGTGACAATCTTTTAGGAACGGAGGGAGTATAAACAAAGCAATGAACAAATAAATTATTGTGATGAGTTTCAAGATGGGCATGAAACAAGAAAATATAGTTTTGATGAAGCAACATTATCGTTCATACAAGTCGTTGACAAAACATGTCCTCTTAACTTAACTAGTGATGTAATCGTACGTGTAGTAACACAAATTAAAGTATTACTACTTTCTAATTACTTATGAAGAACAAAATATTTCATACATACACTTAATTATTACCATCATCAACCTAACATGATGTTATTTACATAAACCATTATATAACGGCAACTAAATTAATAAGGTTAATTAAAGCAGTCATGATGAGCAAATACAAATTTCTACAATAGCAACGACTATTGAAAATGAAATGATGAGAATGATTACATAAATATTTGCTAAACTAAGTTAACATAAATAATTATTAGTTTGTGGAAAATAATTGAAGAGATGATAACAATATTATAGGTGTGTTGGGATGAAAATAAACTAGGTGGGTAGAAGTGGTGTTTGTTTGGAGCAATTTTGTGTAAAAAAGCAATTTACAAAAGCTAAAAGGGAGTGGAAAGGTGAGTAACTTTTTCACTATCAAAAGTCAAATTAGCCCCTCTTTTATCATCAACCATCATCATATTTATGCAGAGGGATAGATTTGCAATCTAGATTATTCATCATTGCCCCTATTTCTCTCTCTCTCTCTCTCTCTCTCTCTCAATTTAATTTCAATTTTTTATTTTGAAAAAAAATAGGGTTTGCTTTTTCATCTTCATTCATGTCCCTATAATATAAGGATGAGTTTGAAGAAATAAACATATGAACACTATAAGTAAATATGTTGAACCATTGCTTGTTTGAGGATCATCAAGAAATGATACCATCTTTGTCTATTCCTTCAAATCTCCAAAATTCTTTACATTTTGGATGCAATATTATAAACCAAACTCTCAAAACCCTACCTTCTTCATTTGCATCAATGGAAGCTCCATTATTTAATAATCTCTCATCAGATCATAATGCATTTTTACCTAAGGAAAAAGTAGATATTTTTCCTCATCTTGGAGCTTCTCATCAGCTTCTTTCTTCGCAAAGATCCTCTTCAACTACTACTACTACTCCCACCTGGTAATATAATTTATATATTCTTTTAAGTCTATTATAATATATTATTCATGAATATTCTCTTCATCATTAACTCCCACCTAAAGTGAAATTTAATTTATTAAATCTTCTCATTAGAATATTAACATCTTTTCTTTTTGTTGAGTTTTAATTTTCATCAGCCTTTTGGAAATCATTAAACTGAAGATTTTCTTGCTTACATTACAAATTCACCCTCTTAAAGCATATATATGTATGTAGTTATTATCATCTGGTGCAAGATAGCTCAAGATTTAATGATATATACAATATGATCTTAATTTGCATATTATGGATATTCATCTGATCTACTAATAGTATGATTTACGTAAATTCATTAAATACTAACATGAGAAAGTTAAATTAAAGTTTTTAATTGATGATGTTTAAGAGAAAACATTTCAAACAAATTGGTAATAACTAGAAATCTAACTTAGCTTCTTGTAATAAATCACACATGCCATTTAAATATTGTTGGTTGAATAATAATAATGTAATTTTAGGGCATGGAATGACACAAGGTGTATGAAAAAGAATGGAACATTTGAAGATAATCATTTAGGAATAACATCAATGAAGATGAAAAAGATCAAGTCAAGAAGAAAGGTAAGAGAGCCAAGATTTTGCTTCAAGACCTTAAGCGATGTCGATGTGCTCGATGATGGCTACAAATGGCGAAAATATGGCCAGAAAGTTGTCAAAAATACTGAATATCCCAGGTCCATTTTTCTTCATCTTAATTCTCGAGGTTACATTCGAATAATAATCATTTAGTTATAATGTACCGTTAAGATGCACATCCCACTGGGATCGAAAGTCGCTGTCCTCCCCGAATGTGCATCTTAACATGTACTATTGCGAATGCGCCTCAATATCATTTTTATTTGCCGAATGCATTAAATTAAACATAAGTAACTGTGTTGATTGAATAAGTATATGAGGTTTTGATTGTATTTTTGTGTTTGAGATTGGGGATCCTTGAAGATATATTTGCATGAATGATTGGAGTTTAGTTTAAAAAAAGCAAAAAGAGAATTAATTGTAAAATGATTGCTAGCAACACTTTGATAATCATCCCTTTTCAGAATCTACACTCTCAATTACCAAAGTTCAAACTTTATACAAGAAACATGCTTAATGCATCGAGCCCACACCCATCTGCCTAAAAGCTACACTAGTTTTTTGTTATCATGTTTCCAGCCATTGCCAGTTTGCATCTTCGACCTCTCTTAAGCTTGTCTTTCCCTTTTGTTTCATAACTTTATTTTGGAGCGACACATGTAAGGAAATAAATGTATCATCGACACATAACATCACCAACGTTTATTATTACTATTTTTTATTCAAATTCGACCATCCTCAATTTATAAGACATATATACACTTCTTTGTGTTGACTATATGCATTTTAATGTTATATATATGTTATCACATGTGATTCAAGTGATCAGATTTTATTGTTGATATCAAATTAAAGTACTTTGTTGTGGCCTTTATCAATAATCTACATAATTCAAGTTGTTAAGAATTCATGACGTTACATCTTAAAATCAACTGATTAATTTGAGTAACTCGATGCTCTATAACACCGATTGAACTTTCACTATATTAAAACATCATATTTTTTTTCATATGTATAGTTTTTCTAATACGTAACATTACTAACGTTTATATTTTGTTGATTCGGTAATTCACATTTTAATAATAAAAAATATTTTCTGGTGACTATATATATGTATTTCTCTGCCAAATCTTAACGGTATGTTATCACGTATATGTGCTTGATTGAAGTGATCGGATTTTATTATTGATATGAAAATACTTCGTAGTGATCTTTATCAAATAATCTATATAATTCAACTTGTTAACGCATTCATCATGACGTGGCATGTTAAAATCAATTGAATAATTTGAGTAACGACTTACTTTTTGTAATAATACCAATTGAATTTTCACAATATTCAAATGTCATAGTTTTTTTTTCTACATATGTATGTCACTGATTACCTTAGACATGGTCTAGACAGAGAGCTCGACTCTGCAATACATTGTAATGGTTGATTTGAGCCTATAAATTTTATGCAAAATAGTTTGTTAAATGTGGTATATATATGTTGGATAATTCAGGAGCTACTATCGATGCACACAAGACAATTGTCGAGTAAAGAAACGAGTTGAGAGATTAGCGGAGGATCCAAGGATGGTGATAACAACATACGAAGGAAGACATATGCATTCACCATCACGAGATGAAGAAAATAATGATTCACAATCTTCATCTCATCAACTTGATAATTTGTTCTGGTAGTTCTTGCTTGCTCTTGCTCACTTGCTTCGAGATGGTACTAACGTTGTTGGTGATGAGTTCTTAGTTAATGTTCGGATTTGGTTACTCGACAAACAGATGTCTACGTGTATAATTACGTGAAATGTGTGTTTGTTTGAGTCATGAAATTAGAACTGAAATTAAATTTGGAAGAAAACTCGATACAAATTATAAAAATTTGTATGAAGTCTTTCATCCGATTGCATTTTAATTTTAATTTCATGGTTCAAACAAACATATGAAGATGCACGAGCATGTCAATTGTTTTATTAGGCATGTTCTGCTGTTATGGTTTGATTTTTATTGCATAAATAAAGTATTCCCTTTTTGTTATTCTTAACTATATATTTAAACTCAAAACATTCATAAAATTACATTCATTTTTCTAGTATTTGTAGTTAATTTCTCCAAAAACCTTGTGATTACTATCAGAAGTTTTTTTCACTAGGCTATTCGCTTAATTTATGGACTATCCAATTTATTCTTAGAAATAATAAATTAGAATATATTTATTTTATTTGTAGAAAATGTACCCACCTGTGGTGTTTGTTTTTTTTTAATCTGAATCGGACTGGTTTATTTCGAGACGGTTTTGTGTCCGAGTTCCGTGTTATTCGAACAGCTCGAAACTCGAATAGTATAACTGTATAAGGCTAAACTGGACTCAATGAAGAACTAATTTGGAAACATTGGAATGGGCTTAATGAAGCAATTCTATGGGCCCAAGTCCAACACTGGAAGCAATAGCAAGTCAGGCGGTCAGCAACACTAATTTTTATAAAGTTGGAATTCTATATTTCTAATACTATAATTTTATTGAGGCTAATGCTAGATTTTGAACCATTACTCCCCGATAATCAATAAATGCCTGATGATGGCAGTCAGTCGTGTTATCTAATCCGATTCGAGTGGGTACTAAATAATGAAGTTGGATTTTCCGAATAGAGTATCAAGTAGAACATACCATCAATCAAATTAGGTTGTTGGCAAAATTTGTCGACAAAGTAATATTGAATGTTGATGGTGTAGACACATGCACCCTCTATGAATGCAATTACTTAGGTTGTTCTTTCTTGAACACCATTTTAGGATGCGACCTAACCTATCATAAATCAAGTCAAGTTCCAACCTCCAATCTAACACTATTCAATCAAACGTTTGATATGACCCTCATTATCAACATACACCTCTACCTGCATTCCACCGTTTTAATACCTAAAATTATAGTCCAATAATTTCCAGTGTTTGACCTCAATGATTAAGAGGGAGTACCAATCGTTAGACCCACACAGATAAAAGAATCTATGGGTTTAATTTGGGTTTAAAAGTTTGATTTGAGGTTCCGTTGGAACCCCGTTTTTATGTTTATTCAATCGAATTCAAGATTCGATTTTGCTCGAATTACATACATTTAATTTTTTCTTTTTATTATTTTATCAAGATATTAGAAAAAAAGAAAGAAATATATAATCGTTCAAATTGAAGCTCGCACCTTCGAATTTTTCAAATCGAATTGACCTACGAATTTTCACATTTTTCTTCTCATTTATCAAAGAATATTTGAACTTTTGGTTGGACTTCTTTTGAATTTATTGAACACGTACCCAATCAAATTAAAAAATACTCCCTCCATCCCTAAATGATTGGTACATTTTGACTTTTGTGGTCAAATTATAAAATATTTGATCAAGAATTTTCATTAAACGATAAGAAATAATATAGTTATGTGAGATCTTTTTAGATTCGTCTGATATATATCTTTGAAATATCAACTTTTTATAATATTTTTACATGTAAAATCATGTTTTGTTGACTTAAAAATCAAAATATCAATCATTTAAAGATGGAAGAACTACCGAGGAAGTATATATATTTGAACCGAACCAAATCTTGATGAAATTTACTCCCTAATTAGACCATTCGATCATTTGGGTTGCAAACTTGCCATCCACCTTTGTATTGTGAAATCATGATACACATGCACCGTCTAGAGTGAGTCCTACATAGTTGTTGTCTACTTGCCTTGTTGTGGACATGAGGTTGTCGGCAGAAATGGACTTGAGACTCCAATCCAAAACGAACAAGTAGATTTAATACTCCCTCATCTCAAATTATTCGATCAATTTTTACTTTTGAGAGTTAAATTTAAAAATTTTAACTATAAATTTTTAATAGTAGATAAAAAATAATATATTCATATGAGATCTAGTTATATTAATTTCAATATATACTTTTTAAACATTAACTTTTTATAATTTTTACGCATTTAAAGTTGAAGACTCCTTCCACCCAATTCTGGTGGATAAGAAATAATATAATCATGTAAAAAGTCTTTCCTTCATCTAGTAAGATGAGATCCGACCCGAGGCGGAAATCCAGACAAACCGGGCACTACGGTGAGATATTATTGAATACGTTTTAATATATATTTTTGAAACATCAACCTCTTATAATTTTTACTCATGTTGAATAAGAAATACCTCATTCCAATTTATTTGTTCATTTTTCCCAAAATAAAAACCTCAAAATTAGTTATTCTTTAATTTAAATTTGTAGAGGAGAAATGAGTTTGAACTTTTTCAAAATTTATACAAAAGTAATAAGAAAAACAAAATGGAATAGAGGTAATATTTATGTTGTAAATTATGTACAGAACGTAAAAAATCAAGCTATAAAATGAGATGGATGAAGTAAATAATTTAGGTAGATGCAATTTTTTTTAATAGATAAAGATAACATAATTATAAAGAAAGGTATATGTCCTTTTCTTTATATTATTATCAGAATACAAAATAGTTAATATGGTAAGCATAATAATTTGAAACACTAATAAATACAATTATATTCCCTCTGTCACTAAAAGATTGTCACATTTTGACTTTTGCTAGTCAAACATTACAAAATTTGATCATGAATTCCCACTAACGATAAGAAATAATATAGTCTTGTGGGACATTGTTAGATTCGTCTCAATACATATGTTTGAAATATAAACTTTTTATAATTTTTTCGCATGTAGAATCATAGATATTTATGTTTTAAATCGTGTTTTGTTGACCATCAAAAATCAAAATGTGACAATCTTTTAAGGACGGAGGGAGTATATGAAAGAAACGTGACAGAAGACTAGGTACTACTACTCCATAGTGTAAAACCGAATTAGAACAAACGCACGTGTCGACATATATACCACATTCCACAAATGGTCTAATTCGGTTTTAGCCGGTGCATGATGACGCAACAAATGACGATATATGTTTTCCAGTAGTCTATCTTCTAGTTACCATTATCTCCCCACTTGCCATTGACTTTGCAATTATCTACTCCCTGTTTGCTGGTCTTTGCCAATAGTTAGTTATGTGTGAACTGTTTTCTGGGAATTACCTTATTATAGAATAATATTTTCTTCGTTTTTTTTACTTGTCTTTCTAGTCATTTGCATATTGATTAAAAAAAATTAAAGATAACCAAAAAATACATTGAAAATGTAAAATAACAATCAATTGAAACTATATGATTGGTTGATTGATAAATTCATAATAAAAGGTAATCAAAAGTTGAAATGTCAATTTGTAATTAATTATGCTAGAAAGACAAGTATTTATAAACAAAAGTTTAAGACTAAAACAACAAGTAAAAGAGAACAGAGGTAGCATTGTTTTATATTATATATAATAATTATAGATATTAAATTTTAGAAATTATAAAATATATTATAGGAGTATTATATATTTGTTGTACTTTGAAAATACAAACAATGTAAAGAAATTATATATTTTACCAAAATTGAAACAATGTATTACTTTATAATACAAAATAGTTACTAATCATTGTATCAAACTTTTATTGATATGTCATGACTTGTATCAAACCAAATGTCTTCATGATAAAACTTAATCAAATTACTCCACAAAAATAATTCATTTTACATAAAAGGTTGTTTTTAATCTTGTTATGTTTTTTCCACACTACTTTTTCCTCGATTTCTTAATTCTATATCAAATTTTTCTTAAATATTTGCATTTTTTTATAAGTTAACTATGAGAGTATCAATACAATAACATTATAAATAATGAATACAAATATTACAAACGAATGTACAATTATAAATTAAAAAATAAATTGTCTTCAACGAGAATTGAACTCAATACCTCGTAAAAACTTGGTCAGATATAATAAGACTATTTAGTCATCCACTCAAATATTGATATTTTTATTAACTTTATATTTCACATCATTAAAACGAAAATATATCACTACTCATAACATGTTGCTCTTGTCCCAACTTGTGACGTACGTTCGATCATACATACCTAGAAATTGACTACAATGAAATCAAAATCCGCCTTTTTACAATAATTTATAATTTATGTTGAACCCAAAGAATTCAATGCCCACTATGCCACCTCCTACAACTATTTAATTACTCTATAAAATTCTGATCCTCATATTTCTCGATCATGACTTGTTCTATAAGGACTCATTTTATTTTTTGACCTTTGAATATTTTGACTTCTGACGCAATTCATTGTATGAACGCTTCTGACTTTGGCTTTGGCTTCACTATATAAACAAATTTCATAACTTCAAACTCTTCACCAAGTTTTTCCCTCTCCTCTCTCATTTGACTTTATATAATTATCCAAATCTTTAGGTCTCTACTACTTTGCTTCAAGAATATAATGAGTCACTCAAATGAAGGCGCAACTTCAAACAACACAACAAATCAGAAGAAATACAGGGGCGTGCGACGTCGTAAGTGGGGTAAGTGGGTGTCGGAAATCCGTGTCCCCGGTACTCAAGAACGCCTCTGGCTGGGGACGTACACCACCGCGGAGGGAGCTGCCGTGGCCCATGATGTTGCAGTTTATTGCTTGAGGGAAACATCCACATTGAGTGATTTCAATTTCCCTAACATGATACCTGCGGGGATACAGAGGAGTATGTCTCCAAGATCAGTTCAGAGGACTGCAACTGATGCTGGCTTGGCTATTGACGCTCAGCTCATTTCTCAGCCGAGAGTCGATAACAACAAGGTGGAGTCGTTAGATAGGCGTGGCGAGAACAACACGGTGGAGTCGCTCGATCGGCATGGTGGCAGAGAGGAGCCAGTTTGGCAGTGTTGGGATGGTTATAGTTCAGGGGGTTCGTCTATGGAAAGTGCAGAATTGAGCATTTCAGTTGATGATTACCTATGGAACTAGATAGTAAAAGTGCCCATCAACATTTTTACTTGTATTATTACTGAAAATGGAATTGCAAGATTTGTAGGTTGAAAATCTAAAGATCTCACAGAAGATGGAGTTGAGTGACTTCTTGTTTTTTCCCAAACTGCCCACATGATGAAGGATGTGCCAAATTTTTGTTTCTTAGATTCAAATAGTTAGCTAAGAAATTGTTCTGATAATATAGCTCAATATAATATTAACTATATAATTCTTGATATTAAATGGAAGTTTGTAAAAAGTATCATTTGTTTCTAAATAATTGAGTGAGGTGAGATTAGTCTCCCCCCCTCTTGGTGCTCATGTTATTGCTTCAGGTCCCCCCCTCTTTATTATAAATCATATTACAAAGAAAAACTTCAATACACTCTTACAATGGTTTGGTAATTTTAAACCAAATAGACTAAAGAATCCATGAACATTTAAAAGCCATGGAAAAGCCAGCAAGTAAATCTATGATCATTCAAACTTGAGCTGCTGCCGGGGAGGGGATTGTGAGAAAGCAGCAGCAGCTGGTCCGCCAGCGGTAAGTCTACCACTGCGAGGTGGAGATGGTGATTCTATCATTGGTCTTCCGGTGCCAATCAATGAAGTCCTTCTCCCTTCGTTTGACAAGAGGAAACGAAATGTCCAGTATAGGACATTTGGAGCAAACACCCTGTACATGAAGAATATGTCATACCAGCTAGGATACTTGACATGCGCGTCGCCTCTGCATGCCCCTGCGACAATCATCTTTGCAAATTCCTCGATTTTTCCCCCAGTGACATGCACCTTACACATAAAGGAGCCAGAATAGACGAGTCTCAGAATTCTTTTAACGAAGTAAAGAACAATTTAGTTACACATCAACAATTGCAGAGTGGGTGCGGTGAAAATGTGTTGTTAAAACACTCCCGGTTCCAATCACCATCACCATTCACCACCATGATGAATACTGATTTCGCCACCACAGAAGTATCGAAGGATTTCATGATTCGAAATGTGACTGTTATTTAGTCCAAAAACTCACCTCCCTTTCTTCTTTCCATTGCATTTCTGCGCCTTCTTCCAACATCAACTTTCCCCTTGTGAGCTCTGTACCAAGCCATCCATGAGTAGCAACTGTTATCCCGACCTCATCCCTCAGTTCAAATCGAAGTGTTTCGTAGAAGTTTGTGAGTGCTGATTTTGCGGCCTACGTGGAAAAATAAATAAAAGTTTAGTTTTGGCTTTGAGCAAAAGAGAGTTGACAATGGAATGTTTTAAGAAACATAAAATTCACAATGACTTACAGAATATAAACTCATTCTCGGCAGAGGTAACCAATTCTCTACTGATGCATTTACGACAATTCTCCCCTGGCTTTGACGTAGGTAAGGTAGGGCGACATAGGTAGGATAAACATTCCCCCAAAAGTTTATGTCCTGCATAGAAAAAAGAAAAATATGATCGAAAAAAACACCTATGACATTCTGAATTAACTGATCCTCAAGTATTATTCAATCAATATAGGGCTCAATTGTTACCATTAAAATGGGGAATACAGATGTATCTGCTGCTTCTTCGAAGTAAAAGGTATGCCCCAAACTTGCTGTATTTACAAGATGATCCACTGCAAGCACAAGAATGTGATTGTTAAGAGACAAATGAAGATCATGAACAAACATCATTGTACATAAATTTTCTGTAACAATGATAAGGCCTATTGAAGTACACGGGATAACATCGCGGGAAGGCCTAATTGGTGAAGCAAATATCTTCAATTCCCTCTAATGTTTTGTGTATTAGGAAGACTTGTCTAACAGTAGCAAAGACAAAATACCAGTAATATGATGCTTACCACGCCCGTATATATTTATCGTCTCATTTACAAATCTCCTGCAATCATCTTCCTTGACAACATCTGCTGCAATTATCAACACATTACGAGAGCCTAGAAGTCTACAGTTTTCACTAATTCCATGAAGCCTGGTCTCTCTTCGTGCAACTAGCACAAGGGTTGCCTTCCTCTTCGCATATTCATAAGCAATTTGCTGATAAAACAAAATTACAAAAATCAAATGTTATTACCTTTGTAGAATGCACACAATGTGTATCTGGGCTATAATTCGGCAAAACCACCTCTGTATGCTCATCATATAACGCGATTCTAACGGGAAAGGTCATAACTTGCCCTTAAGCAGCTTTATCATAGTAATGCTAACGTATAATATAGCGACACAAAGTCGGATGACCTAGTGATTAAAAAGACAGTGACTTAGAGGTCTGGGTTCGATTCTATTCTCATTGTAAGGTCATAACTTACCCTTTAGCTGCAATTATCAACACATTACGAGAGCCTAGAAGTCGAATGATCTAGTTTTAGTCTTCCAGTGACTTAAAAGTCCGGATTCGATTATCATTCTAAGGGACGGTGGGTGGTTATAAAAAAAAAAGTTGCACTTTAATCCCAATTATAATTACAACATTATTTTGTTGCAAATTAGTCCAAAAGTGACATAAATCTTGTCTTAAAAGTGACATAGATGTTACAATATAGGTCCTAAAAATAAAAGTTACAATGGTTGCACATTCGTCCCTATTTTTCGGTTCGGCGATCATAGGGCAACATTTATCCCTTGTCCCTTTCGGACATTATATTGTAACACTTTTGTCACTCTTGCAATAAGAGGCTTAATGGGCACGTCTCCTGTTCCGATCCGATTAAAGTGCAACTACATCTCATTATCTCGGAACAAATCGATAATTAACTCGTATCATATGGTCAGCATATTATGAATATGCTTTTGAAGTCATGAAAAAGTCAATACTTAGTCCTTGAGACGACCCTCGCCCTCCCCCCACCCACACAAAATAATCTGTGTTATGGGTCAAAATAGGAAGCAAGAGGGTTTAATTAAATTACCTCTCCAATCCCAGAAGAAGCACCAGTGATGATAACAACTTTGTACTCCATATCTTCACAAAAATAAGTGGAATAAAGCCATTCACATGTGTTGATAAACGTCAATGTCGGCCATGCAAAGGCAAGCATCACCAGACTAAGTGGAGGCATCACGAAATTCAGCACTGAATCAAATATATCCATTCTTCACTTCCCAAAACAGGGGACTCTGTTTTCTTCAAGAAAGAAGAAAAAATAGAGAAAGAAGAAAATAGTATAAAGTGTGAGAAAGAGATAAAGAAGATGGAAAATGAAAAAAAAGGGTGCTTTATTTTGTTGGTTTTGACATTTAGTGGTGGATGATCAACACCAAGAGCCATGCAGAGGAAGGTAGTGAACACGTGTTGAGAGGCAGAGGTGATGTAATTGGAGGTATTGGACATCTAATTTGGGACGATATGCATGTAAATTGAGCTATTTCTTTGGGGTAATCATGTTACTGAAGCTGGGTGAGGTTGCTGATGAATCATGTCAACATGACTCGTATGAGGACACCTGGTTTCTTGCCAAATTTGACTCATTGTTTGAAATAAAAAAAATTAAATGAGGGATTTGCTTGAAATAAAAAAAATTAAATGAGGGATTTGCTTGGACATGCACAAGTACTTTGGTTTCCATTATGTAATAATCACATATAATAATTGGAATGAAACTTTTATGAAATTGGAGCGATACATTTGTATGAATTTAATAGTTAGTTATTTTTATTATTATCTTCTATTCAATCTAATTGATTTTTGTTTTTCTTTTATTGACAATCCTTGATCAATATCATTATTATTAGGAGTCACAATTTAATTAAAATGTAGTAGTATTTTAGAAAATAGATTCAGACTCACTGATATATGATTTTTATATTCCATTAGTCCCTTTTTTAAAAGCCTTTCAATAATTTTGAGTTAAATTTTGAAAATTTTAGACCATAAATTTTCGTTAACTGATAAGAAATAATATAATTATGTGGGATGTTGTTAGATTCGTTTCAATATATATTTTTAAAAAATCAATTTTTTTTATAATTTATATGCGTGTAAAATTAGAGATAGTTACATTTTTTAGTATCCTTTTGTGACTTTAATCTACGTGTTTGTATATTATGGATTGTGCATGGGCGTGGCCTTCTGAGTATTATAGTTTACGTATTTGTACATCAATGTATTGCGTAACTACATGTAATTGATCTCATATATGGCCCCTAAAAGGGTTGCCGACAAGAGTAGAGGGTCTAACCTCTTCGAACTTTTATGTTTGTTGCAATTTGGGGTTTAGTCTCTTTCAACATTCATTAGATTTAATTCACAAGTTATTGTTGAACTGTCCTCCCGGACCCCACACTTCATTTCGAGTAATATTGATTGTAGTTTTTTAACATATTATTGGATATTTGGGATTGTCAACACATACGTACACTTAACACTTTGTGTAATTGATTTGCCACGGGAATCGCCTCGTCGGCACATCTGAGACTCCCCGACTCCCTCACGGATCTCCTCCCTGGATGGTCGGGGCGCAGCCCTAGAATGAGCGGATGGGTTACTCTGACGAACCCTATTCAATTGATCCCTCAGGTCTGGAGCGTCCTGAGATCCCCGGTCTCCCTCGTCCCTGACATCAGCGACTCCTTTGCCTTTACTCAGTTGTTCTCGTAAATCTCTCGCAGGCTCGTCAGGCGGTAGCCCTTGACGAGACATGGTCTGCGTAGCTCTGTGGACTGGGGGACGAGAAGAAGTTGCCTTGCTGGTATTACGTGTCTTGGGCGGCATCGACCTGAAAGCGTGGTCGGGGTACGACCACAAACACTCCGACGATCAAGTCAGTCAATGGTGTTTGAAGGGTATAGTTTAGGGTGAATAGCACATACCTTGTCTGGGGAAATGAGCCCAGTATTTATAGTGAGATGCTTCCGCTAATCTCGCCCTAGAAGGGACACGTGTTCCCTTCTTATTGGGTGAGGTTTAAACCCTATTTGCCCGTGGGCTTTTATGCAGATCGCGTCTGCCAAAAGAGTCTAGTTGGATCAAAGTCCACCAGACGGATTGGGCTTTAGATGTATATATCTATGTACCCATGAAGTGGGGTCCACATCATTGCCCCCACCATTTCTCGAGAATCCCTCCCACGTCTCGTTTGCGGGTGACGATCGAGAAATGGATCCTTGGTACGAGAAACAGCTGGATCCCTCTTTATGGGACATCCGTCAATATGTCTACGCGTGTCCTTATGGGATCCCAGGCCCGCTTCGTCTTCATTATATCCCTATAAAAGGTACTGTTCCCTCTTCATTTATTCACTTTGTCATTTCTCACTCAAAATTTCTCTTTCAGTAATTTATTCTCTCTGCAAGCACTTTTATTTTCTTGTATCATCCTCATCATCTTTGCACCCGGTAAGTGATCTTTTCTCCAGTTTTCCTCCCATGCTTTTTGCTTCCATGTGTTTAAACTGAGAACTGAGATAGGGTTTTTCAAAATGATGATTTGGTGTATATTGGCTTTATTCCTTTGCATTTGGGTAGTTTTAAGGGAAATGTATGAGATAGGGCCATGAGTTTTGTCTTTGGTAAGCAAATGTGTGTTTTCTTGACGTTTTCCCGGCTATCATGGTGGTTATGGCCGTTTTCCGGTCACCGGAAAATATAGCTTCCGATGAACCGTTTTTTTTTTTTCTTTTTAGAAGATGAACAGTCTGGCAACTGTTCATCTTTTGGGCGGGAAAATCGAAGAAACCTTTCACCTCCTGCCACCTGTTCATTTGACGCGTGTATCCTGTTATTGACGCGCTGACATTTGGTTTTTTGCAGACCTTCCTCTAATGGCCAACGACGAATCTAACACTCCTGTGATCGACGTTGACGAAGACGTGGTTACAGTGACAGAGATCACTAACCCCCCGACTAACCCGATGCCTGAGCCGTCTCGTGAGGTAACGTCACGTCATGCTATTTCTTCTGGATACGCGGTCCATGCTTTCTTCCTAGTCTTGACCATTTTCTCTTTATCACAGGAAGCCTCGCAGGATCAGGAGGTTATTCACGACGAGCCAGTGGCTGTACGTGGAACACTTCGATTAATTGAAGTTTCCGGCTCGGGGCCCAACGAGGAGGTGGCTCCTAAGAAGTCTAAAGGTAAGAACCCTCTCGGTCCGACTTACCTAAGACATTCGCTCCCCTCCATTATTGAGGAACACCATTTAGCCGGCTTTCGGGAATATTTCTCCCTCCCCGATTTCGTTGAAATGCGCCTTCCTTACGATAACGAGACTTTAGAGTCGTATGAGGATGGATGGACCCCTATGTACATAGAAAACTTCACGCTAGGGCTCCGTCTACCCATGTCCCGTTTCGTAGAGAACCTCCTCCGTTCCATACCTGTATCCCCTATCCAAATCCATCCTGGTTCTTGGTTGTTGTTAACCGCTTTCCAAGTGGCTTGTAGAGTCGTAGGTATAGAACCGACAGTATCCCTCTTTAAGGAGAACTATAACATCGTACATAAAGCTGATAGTTTAGTAACCTTTTCTACCACTCCCGCTGGGGCAGCCATCTTCGTGCGTCCCAATAAAATTCAAGATAGGAGATGGCACAACCGTTGGGTCATGCTAAGGGGTGGCATGAGTACAGACGTTCCTCTTAAGCCTGTGCCTCGTAAGGACATCGGGCGTTTGGGGAGCGTTTCTACTTCTGCCGTCGAGTCATCCTTTAGACTGAAAATAATAAAGGAATTTAACCCGCCCCTTCAGTGGGCATTATTTGTCGAAGAGGGCGTACTGATCCGGGCGGGCTTGGTGCCGTCGAAAGAGTTTGAAGACGCCGAGCCTGACTGGGGTATAGACATGACCTTGATTATATTTCAGTATTTATTGTTTTTACTTGTGTTTATAACCTTTTTTCTTTTCTTTTTCAGTGGCCGTCTTATCAGCTGCAACCGCAACGGAGGATCCGTCTCGCGTGGAGCTGGATGCCATGGCAGGGGATCGAGTTCCTTTATTTCCTGCTCCCGTTAAGGCTCGTACTGTAACTGATCCTTCTACTATTCCTTCAACTTTTACACCCTCCACTCTTCAGCCTACTTCTTCTCGTGGTCAGAAGCGTCCAGCCGTTCAAACCATCTTACGCCCCTCAATTTTCAAGAGGAATAAGGCGGCTAAAGCGGCCGGGGCTTCTGCTACAGTCGTTCCTCCTCCTTCTCCAACGGCTCCGACTTCTCCGGTGGTTCGGGTCCCCACTTCTACCCAATCTACACCTTCTCCAGTTATTCCACCTGCCCCCCCGTCAGTGAACGTAAGGGGTGAGTCGTCTGAGGCTCCTACTCGCTCCAGGGATCCGTCGGTCGAGGGTGTCCGTTCACCTTCCTATGATACACCTCCTCGAGTCGCTGAGCAATCCCGTATGCTCAAGTCTCGTTTTAAGAATCCCGCTTTCCAACCTCCTCCTTTGCCAGCATCTCTCTGTCTCAACCGCGCTCCCTACACCATTCGTCCTGCTGGGATAGAGATAGATCGCTCCACTTTCACCTACACCCCTCAGCAGGCGATGCAGGCCTTTCAACCCTTGATTACCCCTGCGGAGATTGCCCCCTTCGTAGAGGCTAAGGATGCGGGGGCCCAGGGCGAGGCCGTTATGTATATGCTGATGAAGGTATCTATCGTATATCTCTCGTCTTTCCTTTATAACCACAGGACTTATCTTAAATATTTGATTTTTCCCTTATAGGCTGCACACGGGGTGTTTGCCATGGCTCGTCGTTCCAGCTTAGCGGAGCGTGCCTTCCACACGAAGGACGATGAGTGTGAAGCGGCTCAGCATAAAATGGACATTATGCTGGAGCACGAGGCAGAGCAAGTAAAACTTCATGAGGAGGCTGTGTTGGAGGCGAGGAGGTATCGGGCCCGGGTAGAGGAACTGGAGGTGGAAGTTGCAAAGCTTCGATCCGAGCAGGGTACATGGTCCCAGAGCATAACAGAATCCCAGGAGGCTCGAGATGCGGCCCTGTTAAGAGCTGAGGAGGCGGAGAAGGTAACCGCTGCGGCCCAGGCAGAGGCAGCTGAGGCGTCAGCGGCTCTGATTCAGCTTCAGGCAGATCAACAGGGGTTGATTCAGTCTGCGGTTGAGGAGTTCGCTAATAGTGACAAAGTGACGTTTGCTGCGCGGGTGGACATGGCTGAATGCTTGACCTCCTTCGTGGAAGCGTATTCCGAGGAGCTGCCTATCCTGGCCGAGAAGCTGGAGGACTTCAAGGCTCAGAATGAATTGGATCCAGCTTGGTTTGACGCTGCCCGGGACCGGTCGTAGATACTTTGCCCCTTACTGATTTGTAACCCCTTTTATCTCTTCAAACAATTTGGCTTGTAACCTTCTGACTTGAACATCTTTTCGTATTTCCTTGTATATCTTTGTATATTTACTCCTTTTGTACTGTTTTTACCGTATATTTGCATTACCGTATCCACGCTATCCTTTGCCCCCTTGTAAAAGTATGGTCGTATATTTTTACAACCAATGATCCGTCCGACGAGTTGAGGAGGTGAGTAGGTGGTGCGAATTAGGATACGGATAGTGAGGAGCTAGCTTTTCGTATAGTGAAATACGAAAGTGTGCCTGTGCTTCTGTTTAAGATTGAATAGTGTGAGAAGCTGGCTGTTCGTATAGTGAAATACGAAAGTGCGACCGCGCTTAGTTTAATTACAAGAAGAAGCTAGCTTTTCGTATAGTGAAATACGAAAGTGTGCGTGCGCTTCGTGTAACTACAAGATGTGTAAGAAGATAGCTTTTCGTATAGTGAAATACGAAAGTGCGCCCGCGCTTCGTTTACTTATTAAGATTTAAATAGTGTGAGAAGCTGGCTTTTCGTATAGTGAAATACGAAAGTGTGCCCGCGCTTCGTGTAACTACAAGATGTGTAAGAAGGTAGCTTTTCGTATAGTGAAATACGAAAGTGTGCGTACGCTTCATTCACTTATATGATTTAAATAGTGTGAGAAGCTAGCTTTTCGTATAGGGAAATACGAAAGTGTGCCTGCGCTTCGTTTACTTATTAAGATTTTAAATAGTGTGAGAAGCTGGCTTTTCGTATAGTGAATACGAAAGTGTGCCCGCGCTTCGTGTAACTACAAGATGTGTAAGAAGATAGCTTTTCGTATAGTGAAATACGAAAGTGTGCGTACGCTTCGTTTACTTATAAGATTTAAAGTGTGTGAAGCTAGCTTTTCGTATAGTGAAATACGAAAGTGCGCCCGCGCTTCGTTTACTTATTAAGATTTAAATAGTGTGAGAAGCTGGCTTTTCGTATAGTGAAATACGAAAGTGTGCCCGCACTTCGTGTAACTACAAGATGTGTAAGAAGGTAGCTTTTCGTATAGTGAAATACGAAAGTGTGCGTACGCTTCATTCACTTATATGACTTAAATAGTGTGAGAAGCTAGCTTTTCGTATAGGGAAATACGAAAGTGTGCCTGCGCTTCGTTTACTTATTAAGATTTAAATAGTGTGAGAAGCTGGCTTTTCGTATAGTGAATACGAAAGTGTGCCCGCACTTCGTGTAACTACAAGATGTGTAAGAAGGTAGCTTTTCGTATAGTGAAATACGAAAGTGTGCGTACGCTTCATTCACTTATATGACTTAAATAGTGTGAGAAGCTAGCTTTTCGTATAGGGAAATACGAAAGTGTGCCTGCGCTTCGTTTACTTATTAAGATTTAAATAGTGTGAGAAGCTGGCTTTTCGTATAGTGAATACGAAAGTGTGCCTGCGCTTCGTTTAACTATTTATTTTGACCAAGGCTTTCCGTATATTTAAATACGAAAGCGTGCCAAGGACTCCGCACATGTAAATACATAAAAGGCATCAAAGGTTTCTTTAATAAGGATAAACAAGTGCATAAAATATTCAAATCGTACAAAAGAGAGCTCGTCTAAGCATAATATGGCCTTAATTTAGATATATGCCAAGTCCTTGGTATCGGGGTACCGTTGATGTCTTCTAGTTCATAGGTCCCGGGTCCCAAAACTCGTCTGATGCGATACGGACCTTCCCATTTGGGACTGAGCTTGTTCACCTTCTGAGGTTGACTAGCCGAGAACAGTCGTAAGACTAGGTCGCCGGTTGAAAACTGACGACCCTTGACTCGTTTGTTATAGGCCCTTGTCATTCTCTGTTTAAAGGCTTGATTTTGGTACAGGGCCTCGTCTCTAGCTTCATCCATGAACAGCATCCGATCTTTGAGGCGCTCCATGTTTAATTCTTCATCAAATCCTCTTAACCTGTACGTAGGGAGTCCGACTTCTGCGGGAATGAGGGCTTCAGCCCCATAAACTAAGCTGAACGGGGTCGTTTTGGTGGTGAAGGAGGGGGTGGTGCGTATGGACCACAAGACTGTTGGCAACTCGTCTATCCACGTGCCCCCTGTGATTTCTCCTTGGGCCAAGTTCTTACGAATCCCGTTCAGAATCACCCGATTCATTACTTCTACTTGTCCATTGGATTGAGGGTAGTATACGGGTGCAAAGCGTTGTTCAATGTTGTACTTCTCGCAAAATTCCCGAACGGGCCTCCCTTCGAATTGAGTACCGTTGTCTGATACTATAACCCGTGGGACGCCGTACCTTGTCACAATGTTTTTCCATAAAAATTTGACCACCTCTTCACTTCGGATCCTAGACAAGGGGATAGCCTCTACCCACTTGCTGAAGTAGTCAACCGCCACTAAGATATATTCCATATTTCCTACTGCTCGGGGCAGTTTCCCTACTATATCAATTCCCCACATGGCAAAGGGAATGGGGCTGACAACGGGAGTCATCATAGTGGCTGGGATTTGCGGAGCGTTGCTGTGTTTTTGACAGGCTTCGCACTTCTTAACGTAGTCCTTAGAGTCCTTTACCATTGTAGGCCAATAATATCCGGTACGGGCTGTTTTTAGGGCCAATGCTTTTCCTCCAATATGACTCCCGCACCACCCTTCGTGAATTTCAGCTAACACAAGGGGAATATCTGTTTCTCCTACGCAGTACAGGAGAGGTCCATCCCAGGACTTCCAGTATAACTCTTCTCCGATGACATGAAAACGCAGGCTCCGGCTTTTTACTTTTGAGGCCAAGATTGGGTCCTCGGGGAGTGTGTCCTGGAGTAGGTATTGAGCTATAGGGGTCCGCCAGTCAGGAGATTCGTCAAGCACCATTCTGACCTCTTGGTTTGCATACGCAGGATGTTCCTTAACTTCGACCCGTACGTCCCTCGGAAGTTCGGCATATTGGACCGTTGCTAATTGTGACATATAATCCGCCTCAGTGTTTTCTTCCCGAGGTATATATTCAAACTTGACTCGGGTGAACTCTTCAATTAATGCGTCTACCACCTTCTTGTATTGAATTAAGGACTCGTTTTTCACCTCCGCTTGCTTTCGGACTTGACTAATAATTAGTTGGGAATCTGCCTTGACCAGGAGTTCTTTTAACCCAATTTCTCCTGCTAATTGCATCCCTGCGATTAAGGCTTCGTATTCTGCTTCGTTATTAGTTACCTTGAACGAAAAACGAAGAGCATATCCCAGATACTCTCCGTGGGGACCTTTAAATACGATTCCAGCGCCACTGCCTTTACTGTTGCGGGCCCCATCTACGTAGACTACCCATTGGAAAGGTTCCTCTTCTGACGGCTCGTTTGGGGTTTCTTCGTGAACCATGGTACATTCGGTTACGAAATCTGCCAAAGCTTGCGCACGGACACCAGTACGTCCTTTGAACGAGAGATCAAACTCGCTTAACTCTATAGCCCATGCAGTTAATCTTCCTGATAAGGCGGGCTTGGCTATGACCTTTCGAATGGGCTGGTCCGTGATGACACAGATAGGGTGCGCCTCAAAGTAAATTTTTAGCTTCCGGGCTGAAACAATCAGAGCCAGCACAAATTTGTCTATTATAGGATATCTGACCTCCGGTCCGTTTAGTACATGGCTGACGTAGTATATGGGTTTTTGTACCTTCTCCCTTTCCTTGACCAAGACGCTACTCACCACCTCGTCAGACACTGCTAAGTATAAAAACAGAGTCTCGGAGGGATCGGGATGTGTTAACAACGGGGGCGACCCAAGGTATTGTTTCAGCTCTGCAAAAGCTTTCGCGCTTTCTTCGTTCCAAACCATTACCCCGCCCGTATCCTTGGCCTTACGCAGGAGTTTGAAGAAGGGCAAGTTCCGCTCTCCTGACTTAGAGATGAACCTATTCAACGCAGCCAAACACCCCGTTAACCTCTGAATATCCTTATACGTCTTTGGCTCTTTCATGTCGATTAGTGCCTGGATCTTGTCCGGGTTGGGCTCGATTCCCTTCTCGCTTATCATATAACCCAGGAATTTGCCAGACATGACTCCAAACGAACATTTGTCCGGGTTGATCCGTAATTGCGTCTGGCGCAGTTTTACGAAGGTCTCCCGTAGGTTGGACAAGTGGTCATCTCGACTACGACTTTTGACGAGCATGTCATCAACATAAATTTCCATATTTCGTCCGATCTGGTCGGAGAATATGTTATTAACCATTCGCTGATACGTAGCTCCTGCATTTTTTAACCCGAAGGGCATAACCGCCCAATAGTATAGCCCGTACTCGGTGATGAAAGCCGTTTTCTGTGCATCCTCCTCTGCCATGCTGATCTGGTGGTAACCCCTTGACGCATCCATAAAGTCGAAGACCTCATACCCCGCGCTTCCATCTACTAACCGGTTTAAACATGGTAAGGGGTAAAAGTCTTTGGGACATGCCTTATTTAAATTGGTAAAGTCCGTACACATTCGCCAGCTACCGTTGGGCTTTTTTACCAAAACCACGTTTGCGATCCACTGAGGGAATTGGAGTTCTTTAATAGCCCGGGCCTCCAATAGAGTCGTAACTTCTTGCCGAATCGCCATACTTTTTTCGTCACTGAAATTTCTCTTCTTTTGTTTGACAGGACGATATGTTGGATCTATGTGTAAATGATGTGTTGCGATTCGTGGATCTACGCCAGGCATATCCTCCGGACTCCAAGCGAACACGTCCTGGAACTGACGAATCAACTGGATTAACTCCGTTCGGTGGTATTGCTCCAGATGCGTGCCAATTTGGAAAGTTTTGGCCTCATCCGTGATTGAGAAAGGAATTTTTTCTATCTCCTCATGCGGGACTGCTTTTTCCCTACTCTCTCTTTCCTTAGGCACATTACCCTCCTGCTCCTGTATGGTATTGATGCTCAACGGTTGCTCACCCTTGCTTCTTTTAAGCTTGGGTGCATTTTCTTCTTGCACTCCTTCGACCGCAGGAACCGAGGATAGATAGCATTTTCTAGCATGCTTCTGTTTTCCCGCCATTTCTCCAATCCCATTTGGCGTGGGGAATTTGAGTTTCAAGTGTATTGGAGAGACTATGGCCCGGAACTCCGTCAACGAGGGCCTTCCAATGATCCCGTTATAAGAAGGATCATCTAGCTTAACCACCGTGAAAGATATCCTCTTCGTTGCAACGGTTCTTCCATCTCCGAACGTGACATCCAGGTCTACTTCTCCTACAGGGTAAATGGAATGTCCTGTGAACCCCGTGAGGGGCGTACGTATAGGTTGTATGAGTGACCTGGGTAACTGAAGCGCATCAAAAGTACGCAAGTACAGTACGTCCACGGAGCTTCCTGTATCAACTAGCATGCGTTCCACCTCGACGTTAGCTATGATAGGCATTATCACTAACGGATCTTCGTGGGGTAGCTCTATCCCCTCCAACTCTTTGTCTTCAAACACAATAGGGGCCGTACATGGTGCCTGGACCTGATTGGTTGAGAATATATCTCTCCGAGCATACTTCTTACGGGCATTGCGTGAATCCCCTCCGCCTGCCCTGCCCCCAGAGATTGTTTCGATGCGGCGACGGACTGGAGGTGGCGAACGATCTCTTCGCTCAGGTGGGTTAGGATCACGTCCATTGCCCCCTGTTCGCGTGTATTCTTTTAAATGACCCCTTTGGATCAACCGTTCAATTTCCGCTTTGAGGGTTCTGCACTCGTCAGTGTCGTGACCATGCTCTCTGTGGTAGTCACAATATCTGTTGCGGTCGCGCTTTGCTGGGGCCGTGCTTAGACGCTTTGGTTTGGGAAGTAGATTTTGATCAGCAATAGCTACAAAAATTTTTGAGATTGTGGTATTCAACGGCGTGCGTACAGGTTCCGACTCACTCGTCCCTTGTCCCATGCGATCTGAGTCGCGTTTGGGAGGGGGAGAGTAGGTTTTTCTTTTGTAAGGCGGTGTAAAGTACGCTCCTCTGTCCCGTTGCAATCTCTCAAAGACTTTGGACTTTGAGGGAGATTTCGGGCGTTCCTTTTTGGTGTGGAAGTCCCGAGTCTCCCGTTTACTATCTTTCTTCTCACGGGCCTTAAGTTCTTCCACGTCGATGAATTGTCGAACTCTAGCCGTCAATTCATCCTTTGACAAGTTCTTTTCAAAAAGCAAATTCTTTTTAAGGGGCCCGTATTGAAGTGCCCTAAAGAAAGCCATATATGCAGTCTTGGAGTCGCAATTGGGGATGTTCAGTAATACATCATTATATCTTTTGTGGAAGTCTCGCAGGGACTCGTTCTTACCCTGCTGCATCTCCATCAGAACTTTTTCATCCACTGTTTCTTTAATTGCGGCTCCGAACTTGGCCAGGAAGACGGTGGCCGTTTGGGCATATGTGTCGATGGACTTTGGTGGGAGTTCCATATACCAGTCTAATGCTTTGCCTTTAAGACTATTGGCGAAAGCTTTAGCCAACAAATCCGGCTCGTTGGTGGCCATGGTCATTTGGGTTAGAAACCCCTTCAAGTGCTTTTGAGGGTCGGTTGTACCATCATATTGCGTGAATTGCGGTAGCACAAAGCCGATGGGAGGCGTTATGGCTTGCAGACGGTCAGAGAACGGCATTTGGGTGTGAGCGACCACAGGTTGGGAACGAGACGCCGACATGGATGTAACCTGTTGCCGAAGCAAAGCCATTTCTTGCAATAATTGGGCCATGACCGGGTCCGGGACTGTTGGTTGCACAGGTGGGGGGGGAGGTATTATTACCGGGGGCGGCGTCGAAGGTACGTTGATGACGGGAATTTTGTCCCTGGCAGCAGCATCACGTGCCTCTAATTCCAGGCGTACGCGACGACGTACTTCCCTGTCGATTTCCTCTCCGATATTAAGTCCAGCGAGTAGTGAGGCTTCTGGTTCGTTGCGGGAGTCTGCATTATGAGCTCTAGCTTGCGAGCGGTGTGGCATATTTATTCTATTCCCCACAGACGGCGCCAATGATTTGCCACGGGAATCGCCTCGTCGGCACATCTGAGACTCCCCGACTCCCTCACGGATCTCCTCCCTGGATGGTCGGGGCGCAGCCCTAGAATGAGCGGATGGGTTACTCTGACGAACCCTATTCAATTGATCCCTCAGGTCTGGAGCGTCCTGAGATCCCCGGTCTCCCTCGTCCCTGACATCAGCGACTCCTTTGCCTTTACTCAGTTGTTCTCGTAAATCTCTCGCAGGCTCGTCAGGCGGTAGCCCTTGACGAGACATGGTCTGCGTAGCTCTGTGGACTGGGGGACGAGAAGAAGTTGCCTTGCTGGTATTACGTGTCTTGGGCGGCATCGACCTGAAAGCGTGGTCGGGGTACGACCACAAACACTCCGACGATCAAGTCAGTCAATGGTGTTTGAAGGGTATAGTTTAGGGTGAATAGCACATACCTTGTCTGGGGAAATGAGCCCAGTATTTATAGTGAGATGCTTCCGCTAATCTCGCCCTAGAAGGGACACGTGTTCCCTTCTTATTGGGTGAGGTTTAAACCCTATTTGCCCGTGGGCTTTTATGCAGATCGCGTCTGCCAAAAGAGTCTAGTTGGATCAAAGTCCACCAGACGGATTGGGCTTTAGATGTATATATCTATGTACCCATGAAGTGGGGTCCACATCAGTAATAATATAAGAATTGAGAAGGCATGCTATGTTTCATTGCTTGTGCTCGTTAATGAAAATATGACGAGCTCATGACAAATGTGGCGGTTTTCTTAAGAGTGCGTGGGTCCGATCCAATATGTTAACAGTTTTATATGTATCCCGCGAAAACATATTAACGTTTGGATATAGATCGAGACAAATGATCTCGTACCATTATATCATAGTTAGTTTCCCTTCATCCTTATATCTTAACCCGAATTCATGCATGATTTTCGGGGGGAAATATGTCATCAATTTAAACATAATTTTATGTTCATGTATGTGCATAATCATATAAGCTTCATCATCTATAATTGGAATTTTGGATTCTTGGTCAGGGTTTTGGCCGGCCATGTATCCATTCCAATATCTATATCTTCATGCATGCTAATATCTATATTCTCCTCTGGAATCTATAGCTATTATCTTTATCTCCTCCTATATTCCTTAAGCCATTGTTGGTTTCAAGTTTATCCATCTTTCACCTTCGATAGTGTTATGAATTTGGATTCTACGTACATGTGTATGTAGTATCGAAAGTTGGCGTTTCTCGGGTTTGATATTTTTCCAGATTTTGTTAATGTTTGGGAACTTATTAAACCCAGGGGACATTCTTGCATTGCATAATCTGGAGGTTCAACAAATTTGTCAAGGGGTTGTTATTGGTTGAGCTTCATCCTGTATTAATGCAATATATCCTCAGCTGATTTGTAGAATTTCAATGTTAAGGTTGACTTAATGAAATTGTACATGTTGGTTGGGGGAGATTATTGATTGCATATCTATATTTGGAGCCTAAATCTTGTACACAACATATAGTTTGGGTAAAGATGGGAGGCCTTTGCTCGAAAGAATCCGGAGTACAAGACTATGTTTATGATAATGAGAAAGATAATTGTAAAAGGAAGTGTTCCAAGAAAGTGAAAGTTCCACCAAAACGAAAGAAAATTATTTCTGGTGTAGCTAAGCCTGGGAATGATGTTTCCGCAAATTCCATATCTATGTCGACTTGTGAGACTAATGACGATTCAGTTCCCGTCACAATACTGGAGGGAAGTGTTGACACAACAAATAATGGTAGCAGAGGCCAACAGAGCATTTCTAGGACTCTAAGTGCCCCGCAGAATATCAGAGGTGTAGAGTCCTCTGCCGGATGGCCTAGATGGCTAAGTTCAGTTGCAGGCGAGGCAATTAAAGGATGGCTTCCTCGGAGTGCAGATTCATACGAAAAAATCAGTAAAGTAAGGCTTTAAACCTTTTTCTCATTTCATCTGCTCCCTTTGACCTTGTGTTTGTACTAATGTTGATTTTCTCTCTCTCCACAAATGTAATGGATCTGTATTTTGGTAATTTGTTTGCAGATTGGCCAAGGAACATACAGTACTGTTTACAAAGCTCGTGACCTGATAACTAATAAAATTGTTGCAATGAAGAGAGTAAAGTTTGTAAACATGGATCCAGAGAGTGTTCGCTTCATGGCAAGGGAAATCTCTATCTTGCGTCGACTGGACCACCCAAACGTTATGAAGCTTGAGGCTCTGGTTACATCACAGATCTCAGAAAGCTTGTATCTTGTATTTGAATACATGGAACATGATCTTGCTGGACTCCGAGCATCATCAAAGGTCAAGTTCACTGAACAACAGGTAAATAATCTTTTTGTACATCGATTGCTGGTGTATGTACTTGCACTAATCATATACCAGTACTTCTGATAATGTTCTTCCGGATGGTTGATTAAGAACTTCTGGAGTTATTGATAATGTCTTGGGGTCTATGCATCTATGACCAATTCGATTCAAGATGGAACCCAATGAATTCTTAATGTGGTTGTACCTGATCTCTAAAGTGACATCCGTTTCCCGTGCTGTTATGTGCTATCTTGCAGATTAAATGTTTTATGCAGCAATTGTTACGAGGACTTGAACACTGTCATAGTCGTGGAATACTTCACAGAGACATAAAGGGTTCAAACGTTTTAGTAGACAACAATGGAAATCTAAAGATTGGAGATTGGGGTCTGGCTACTACTTATTGGCCACACCAAGCAGAGCCAATGACAAGTCGTGTTGTCACCCTTTGGTATAGAGCCCCCGAGCTTTTGCTTGGTTCAACAGCATATGGGCCTGCCATTGATATGTGGAGTGTCGGTTGCATTCTAGCAGAACTATATACTGGGACGCCTATAATGCCAGGAAGATCAGAGGTATAGCTCTGGCGTTATAAGATACTACCTCCAAATTTGATTATGATGTTTTGTCTATATGTAAAGTTACATAAATCTAGTTGCGATAGTAGTCCATGTCAATTAGCTAAATAAGACACAATCTTAGGAATCTGAGAAAAGATGAAGCAAATATCGTATTCAAGTGGGAAAAAATAAACTTCATACGTAGCAAATTGACTTCTGGATAATGGAGATAGTTATCTACTCAATTTAAATGTAATGCTATCAATTAAAGATACAATATATTTGTATGTATTTATAATCACTAGTTAGACAACAAATTTAATGAGAACGACTGACCAATCTTTTCGTAGTGTGATTAAGATGTATGTGGTTGGCTAATTAGAAATGGGGAAACTGCCTTCCAGGTTGAGCAAATGCATAAGATTTTCAAGCTTTGTGGATCACCGTCTGAGGAATATTGGAGAAATTGCAAACTTCCACATGCCAGTAGTTTTAAACCACAACAACCATACAAGCGTCGTGTATCAGATACTTTTAGGAACTTATCTCCTGCAGCTTTGGGTCTTGTTGATAGTTTCCTATCAATGGAACCAAATTTGCGAATAGATGCTACTGCAGCACTTAATAGTCAGGTATCCAACTTTCACGTATGATGTGAGAACTATTACCGAAGGACACATTATCAGCTATGCATTATAGACTTATAGTAACATATCGTATGTTTATTTCTCATGTGTTTGCATTTAACTCACTAAGTCCGAGTTTCATTTCTCTCAGTTCTTCAAGACAAAGCCTCTTCCTTGTGATCCCTCTGCTTTACCTAAATATCCTCCAAGCAAAGAACTCGAAGTCAAAATGCAAGAAGAAGAAGAAGCAAGAAGGTATATGTATGTTATAATGTTAGATGTAAACATTAATGTAGTCGAGAATACTCCGATGTTCTCTTTAAAAATAGTTCTCCACTGCCGTTTTTATGGTTCTATCTGATGATTCTTTAGGTACTTCGAGCTTCAATTGACAGAGTCCCTTAGATAATAGTGTTTCTTTTGTTTGGATTCCAGGTTTTTGTTTTTATGAAATATATAAACTTCTTACATGTTTTTATGTAATACCAGGAAAAAGGCTGTAAGTCTAAAAGGAAAGGGAAAAATATCAACAAAATCTTCCAAATCAGCCAAGGTCACACCAATCGATGGGAAACAGGTTCTTACTTCCCTTTGCTCTCTGCGGGCATATATTCACTAGTTTTATCGGCCCTTATAATCTCCCTCGTTCTTGTTTAAAAAACTTATAAGGGTCCTTCGAGCACCAGTGTCAAAATCACTCCCCGCGAGGGGAATGGATCAAGGTTTCGAATTGAACCTCCCAGGGTGGTATCGCTGAATGGATTACCCCACTCCAACTCTGTAGTACATGCACATACAGTGAACTTCGGATGGGCTTCAAACGCGAAACATGATTCAGGTTCATTGGTTCATGGTAGAGCATTGAACTCTTCTAGACACGCTGATGAGTTTACTAGACAAGGTTCCCAAAGGCAACAAGGAACTAAACAATCATCGAGTCTTCAGAGACGGGATAAGAACGCACCTGCACAGGACTCCTTGGTACACTTTCATATTTATTGAAATCACCTCTTATGCATTCAGAAGAAAAACACATGCCTGAACCTTTGGAGGATAAACGAAAACTTACATGTCTGGTTTACTCTGCGATTGCAGGTGTATATACCGAAGGTAAAAAGAATACATATCTCTGGACCAATACTGCCTCCCGGTGGGAACATGGATGGCATGTCCAAGGAGCACGAAAAGCAAGTCCAAGAGGCGGTTCGCAAAGCAAGACATGCCAATAACAAAGCCAAAAAGACATGTTATGAATAAATTTGGACACCTCTTTTCCCTCAGTATCGGTTTTCACCGTTCCTTCTTGTGCCCCTGGTATCTAGTACAAATGTAGAACTGTGATTCTGAAGTCAGAAACACCGCATGGCCTTTGAGTTGGCCTTGTATAGTTGGAAGAACTTGAGCACTGGCCTTTTAGATGTATGAGCTGAACAATCATATATTCTCTTCTGTAATTGCCTTGCTATTTATTTCCTTCAGTTTTTTTTGCTATTTTGGATCTTCTTCATAAGTTGTAGAGTAAGCTTCCATGATAACAAAAGGGAAAGGGGGGGCCTAATGCATAGATGTGAAATTGCAGGCAGAATCAACTACTGGAGTATTTATAATTATATGGGCATATATAACTTCTCCAAAACTAACTTCTTTTAAACTATACATGTGAGTATGTGACATGTTATTCTACTTTATTAATGACACAACAACAGACACTTCATTGTACATAATTTTTCATAGTACAACCATAAAAACATTTTGTTTGAAGATGTTATTGTGTCATTGCAAGAACTTTAACGAGATACCTCGTCATTGTGAGTAATATCTTGTGACCACTAAATTAATCCTAATCATTACAACTAGATCAAACATATTTTCATTTAATTTAATTTATTTCTATTTCAATAATATCTACATTTTAAAAGTATTTCGTCTATCAATTATATTTTTTAAAATATTTTAATGCATAGTTAAAAAATATTATAAATAGAAAATGTTAGTATGATGAGATTGAAATACTGTTTTTATTGAAAGAATAGAATTGGTATAATAATCTTCAAATATAACATATATTTTTATATTGATCACATCTAGTGATCACATATTATTCTTTACTTTTATTGTTAAAAGAGATACATTGTAATAATTGTGTTTCATATACTTCAAATTTGGAGTGTTGTATACAATATGAAAAAACTACTTGTGGTAAAAGATATTGACCAATAAATGAAATCAATATTAGTTCATCTACTTAACTTTATGGTAAGTACTAAAATATGATTTAATGTTAATATAGTCATTTAATTACACACTTATCAAACTTTTAATGAGGTATATCTCTTCAACTTCTATACACTAGTCTATAACTATATTACCATAGTTTTAACTTTAAGCAAGAAACAAAAAAAAATGAGATATAATATCTATTCAACTTCTACACCAATCTATAATTGTATTATCATAATTGTAAACAAGAAATAAAAAACGAACAAATACAATAAAAAAATATAAAAATACTAAAAGAAAACTTGACAATACAGTCTATTATATATCAAACAAGCAATACATTTATACATTTATTGTTATGATATTACAACAAATTCAAACATTGATTGTTTAAAAGTGACTATCATAATATCATTGATGGAGTTGGAAAATAATCGAACTATAGTTTCCCTTTTTTCCTATTAGAGTAACTGAATTAGAAATACCAGCAATTTTTTTGAACTTTTAAAATCTTCTCTCTTCTTTCTTCCAAACCCTAATCATTTCTCTCTCCAATATATACATAGAGCTATATATTAATTTTTCAGATGTGATTTGTTCGATTAATTTGATCTAGTTTAATTCTGAAAGAGAGAGGAAATTCAATAAATTATATATGTACAATTGATTGTTCAATTTGATAAATTTGATCTAGATTTAATTTTGGAAGGAGAGTTGAAATTCGATTAGTAGGAGTAATGGATGCGATTGAGGAATTGGCGGAGCTGTCGGATTCGATGCGGCAAGCGGCAGCGTTGCTTGCTGATGAAGATATAGACGAGAATTCTGGTTCGAAAACGAAGCGGACGTCCACTTTTCTGAATGTTGTGGCTCTCGGCAACACTGTGAGTTTTTCGTATTGTTGATCTATGCAGATCTATTGATTTGATTAGGTGTAGTTGGGAATTAGTTGAATTAGTTTACCGACTGCTGGTGTTTTGCTGTGTTGGAAGCTAGAATTTATATTGTAGATTGTTGTCCAGTTTGATTGAACAAGTTATAGGGTTATCTACACATTGGAGTTAGATTTGAATCGAAATTGTCGTGTTTATAGTGCAGTACATTAAGTTCATTTCCTTAACGATCTTTGTAGATCTATTCGTTTAGTTAGCTCCCACTGATCATAACTTTTATGTAATGTAAATGAGCTGAAATTATACTTGTTGGGGGTGTTTTCTTGTGTTGGAGCTAGAGGTTATATGCTTGGAGGTTTGGATTGTGTTGTGAATGTGGTACTACCTTCGTCCTGAAATTAGTCCAATTATCATATTTATAGTACAATGCCTTCAGTTTTTTTTTTCCTATCCGATATTCATTTAGCTAGCTGGTAACGACGATAATTTTTTGTGTTGTTGTACATTAGCTGATATGTTTTACTCCATTGCGAGGTTGCGATTGTATTGTGGAATGTTATGCTACCTGTCCCATATAGATTGTCCAGCTTGATTAAGAAACTTCCAGTCGACACACTAAGTTAGATTTATATCAAATTTATCAGTGTAGTTCATTTCCCTCCCTCTTGATTTATAGGGATCCCTTGAGACATCTAGCTACTAGCAATCACATTTTTAGATGCACTTGTGATCTGAAATCTTTAACTTATTATTGGCATTTTGTTATAATGGAGCTAGACAGTTTAAGTGTGGAGGTTGGGGTTGTATTGTTGGTAAGAGCATGCGGTGTTGATATGAGATATGAAATTAGGACACAAATAACAGATCATCTGAAGGAGCAATAATGTTTCAGATTTCTAAGTATTTTATCAAGTGCTCTTATAATTTTGGCATGTGCTGGCTAATGAATCAGAGTTACAAAGTACAGTAATAATTTATAATATGATAGTGGGCTGATCTATTACTTCTACATCATGAGATTGATTATACCGACGCTGGAATACTTGCTTGAATACTAAGGTGTTTTTTTGTGTTTCTTCTTAGTTGATGCTTCCAGCTGTTTAATTTGCTTAGTTTCTTTAGTTGAATACTATTTTTTTTTTTAGATTGAGATTCGGTTTTATCCTTTTTATATGCATAATATTTCAAAATAATGTGCGATGACCTAGACTTAATGCCTACAAATTCGATATTCTTTCGCTCTGACTGATCTCTTATTATGAAGTTGCCTTGCCCTGAGATGTATTTAATCATGGTTGAATGATTCAGGGTGCAGGTAAGTCAGCTGTCTTGAACAGTCTGATTGGCCATCCTGCTTTGGTAAGTCTCTTACTACTTTTTATTTTTTCATTTTGTAAGGCTCTTTTTATGTTTGTGGTCCGTGTTTATGAGCACATATTTACTAGTTTCCCATCATTTTTATAGCCAACTGGTGAAGGAGGTGCAACTCGTGCTCCTATTTGCATCGATTTAACAAGGGATAGTTCCTTGAGCAGCAAATCCATTGTCTTGCAGATTGACAGTAAATCAAAGGAGGTTACCGCAAGTGAGACCTCAGTTGTCACTTGATTAGAAATTATGAGTTGATAACAAAATTCAACTATGATGGTCAAATGGTTCAATTTATGTTTTATTTCCCTTTTGGCCTAATATAGGTTCAATTAGACATTCTTTACAAGACAGGCTGAGCAAAATGTCGGGCAAAAGTCGTGATGAAATATACTTGAATCTTCGAACGAGTACAGGTATGTGTCATTTGTAAAGCTGTTCTTTTGGGGTCATGGTGTTAAATTGTGATCGTCTTCTGTATCTATTTGATGTCTACTCATTTCTAACTACGCCTTCCATGTTATAGGTCCACCCCTGAAGTTGGTAGATTTGCCAGGAGTAGAGAAAGGAAGTCTTGATGATTCAGTGGTCAGTTGCTCTATTAATATAACCTTCCTCTGTTTTTTAAGTCATGCAACTGTGTATATTTACTGCAATTTTTTGCTTCTGCTTTGTCGTATCACTTACATGGAAACATGGTGCATTGATTTCTAACAGTCTCGTTATGCTGAGCACAATGATTCAATATTGCTGATTATAGTTCCTGCTGTCCAAGCTCCAGAAATATCTTCATGCAAAGCTCTCAGGATAGCGAAGGAGTTCGACGGAGAAAGTGTGTAAATGTGCATATATAATATGAAGTCAATTAAGTTTTATTCTTTATGCTGATTTAATATCAACGTGATCTCCGGAGATCACAATTTTAATTGTTTGATGCAGGTACCAGAACAGTTGGTGTTATTAGTAAGATAGACCAGGCAGCTTCAGATTCAAAAGCACTTGCAGCTGTTCAAGCACTTCTATCGAATCAAGGGCCTCGAAGTACTTCCGATATTCCTTTTGTCGCTTTGATTGGTCAATCTGTTTCCATTGCATCGTCGCAGTCAGGCGCGGATAACTCTCTGGAAACGGCATGGCGGGCTGAAGCTGAAAGCTTAAAGTCCATATTAACTGGTGCCCCCCAGAACAAGCTGGGGAGGTTAGCATTAGTGGAGACCCTTGCGCAGCAAATCCGCAGTCGGATGAAGATCAGGCTTCCAAATCTGTTAACAGGGTAAACTATTTTTATTATCACCATTATTATTAGTTCGCGTGTTTTTCAGGGTCCTACAAATATAAAACGTAAATTGGTACAACCCTTATAGAAAAAGAGTCTCAGCGCCTTCCTCTCTTTGTGGAGCATTCTAGTGCCTTTCTATTCATATAATTATTTGATCTATAAGTATTTTGGTCACTGCATATTGCTCACTCATGGATTCGGAAATGTTCACATATTCTGAATGAGTGCAACTAGTTATGTTATACAATTTTTTTCTATTCACCTGATTTGGACTGTGGTGAGTTTGATAGTTAAGTAATCTAATTGCTTCTAGTCTTATAAGCTGTCTCATTTGCGAATCCTAGTTCCTCCCACTGTTGTAGTCCTTAGATTTCATTTTACTTGTATTTTATGCAGGCTTCAAGGGAAGTCCCAAGTAGTGCAGGATGAGTTAGTGAGACTTGGTGAATCGTTGGTTAACAGTTCTGAGGGTACAAGAGCTTTAGCTCTTGAGCTATGCAGAGAATTCGAGGATAAGTTTCTTCAGCATATTACAACTGGTGAGGTAAGTTGACTAAAAGAGTAACTGTTTATCTAACAAGTCAAGATATGCCTGAAAAGTTGTTTAGCTGTTTCATTGTGTAAATTTATGAGTTAATGGTCTTACCACTTTCTCTTGAAATTATTAATATATACATCTTAGCCCTTTTGGCGTGCAATATATTAATGTATACATATATATACATACACCCAGCCACCCACATATATAATATTTGAAATTCACTTAAATTTACAATATTAGGTAAATAGTATGGATTAGATCTTAATCATATAGCATTTTCAAATTCTGACAATTTGCTATTTTTTTATTATGTACTCTCTTCCTATTTTGTTTGTCATGTTTCCCCTACCCAATTTAAAGAAGGAAAATTTGAATTACATGCACATTGTGATAAAATTGGGTGTGGTATAAATTCCCTGCAGCATCGTTATCCTATATTATAAAATGTTTACTAATTTTTCTCATTGATGTGATATTTTCAGGGCGATGGCTGGAAAGTTGTTGGAAGTTTTGAGGGAAATTTCCCTAATAGGATTAAACAGCTACCTTTAGATAAACACTTCGATATCAACAATGTCAAGAGGGTATTCTAATAATTTCAATTTGATATTTTGTTTATTGCTCTTAAGTTTTAATTATATAGTAATTGGAAAACTCTCTTCCAGATTGTGTTAGAAGCAGATGGTTATCAACCTTACCTTATATCTCCTGAGAAGGGATTAAGATCTTTGATAAAGATTGTATTGGACCTTGCTAAAGAACCTTCACGTCTCTGTGTTGATGAGGTATGCATCCTCACGGATTCAATAGTAGTTGTCACAATTCTCATTAATTGTTGAGTTTCTTTATAAATGATGAGTTTATATAGCTTTATTAGAATTGCTTATAGGTGTCTTGATGCTTTTGTATTATAGATTTGATTTTCTTATATTTTGATCCATTTTGGCCCTATAATTAGTGTGTGATGACTATTTCGTTAAAGCAGTTAATACCTTATTTCTTTTGTATGACATTATTAATTTTGTTTGTTTTGGTGGTATTGGGGAAGGCTTAGTAATTAGGTTTGCTAATTTGTAAGTGTTCAACACTTTAAGCTCGACCAAACTCTTGTATTATGTGTATTAATGTGGAATGTAATGTTACTTTTCTGTTCATTCACTTCCTTCGTTCGTTGTTCGCTTTGGGTATTCTACAGTAGTGGCATCTAAATATGTTTCAAAGAGAGACTCTGGCCACCCTCCATAGTAATCCTGAATACCTGTTAATTTTATATCGTCTGTAGTTTACTTATTTTCTTCCCAAATTTCCTGTATTAGGTACATCGGGTACTAGTCGATATCATTTCTGCTTCTGCAAACGCAACACCTGGTCTTGGAAGATACCCTCCATTCAAGCGAGAGGTGAAACTTCTTGTTACATTATCTTTTTCTTTGGAACTGCCATTCTACTAATTCTTCTTTGCTTCTTAGTCTCTAATGTTCAATTGGGAATCATTTGGCTAGGTTATCGCGATTGCTACCACTGCTTTGGAGGGATTTAAAAATGAAGCAAAAAACATGGTAGTTGCTCTTGTTGACATGGAGAGAGCATTTGTCCCCCCTCAGCATTTTATTCGCTTGGTACAGAGGCGGTATGTTTAGTTTTTTATAGCAACCTTTAGCTTTACTCCTACGGTATTTTCGCCTCTTCTCAGAACAATTGACCTTACTTGCGCTGCTTATCATTGTGAACTGTGTGGATGATTTGCTTTCCTAAGATTGGCGTGGATGTAGTTACTCGCTGCCCCCTGCTTCATTGTTCTGTTTATTAAAATTGCAGTGCTAGAGCAGGGTGTACTGCCTGGGATAATGAATTGCTTGTTTAGTAATTCCGGTGTTGTGCACATAAACAGATGTGATAGCAAGTCATGGGCATACTTGACATTCTGCAGTGTAACTAACATAAAAGATATTAACAATCTTTCCTTTTTTCGCCAAATGTATATATCTTGTAATTACTGGATTAAGAAGTTGGGAAATGAGGAAATAGCTCATTAATGGATTTCACAACATATCATAAGAACTGTAACATTATGTCATGGAAGGATATTTAACTTAAGAGTATATTTCTTATATTTTCTTGTTATAATTTTGATATATAAACTAAATTGAAAATTGAAATGACATCTACCAAAGTTGGAGGGAATAAATTTTTGGGTTCTGGGCAGGGCTTTGTTTATAGTTGCACTATTTATCGTAAGTTGGTGTGGGGTTGGATGTCTCACCTCTAGCTTATATTGTAATGATCTTTTGTTACAAGTTTTCCGATTCTCTAACTGTGAGAGTTTCAGGTCTAAATGCAACTGTTTTACATTAATCATTTAAGTCAAACTTATGCACTTTTTGACAACTAACTGTTGATTTGATTTTTTCCCAGGATGGATAGACAGCGACGGGAAGAAGAGTTAAAAGGCCGATCTTCTAAGAAGGGCAATGAAGCAGAGCAATCTATATCAAATAGGGTAGATGATCAGTTCATTCTGAAATTTCTCTATGTTGGGCTTAGCAACACTTTTTCCAGTCTCTTGATATTCTTATGCTTTCATATCTTTTATCGAAGCCCCTAACACATTTCCTTTCCTTGGGAAGTAACCCCTCCATCAGTCCATCCGTTAAAATTGTCCAATTTTTTAATTTCGGTGTGAATTTTGAACTCGAGTCTTTTTTATGTCTATACAACCAGCCGATAGTTTTAAGTGCTTTGAACCTTTTAAAGTCATTTTCTAATCTCGGTATACTACAAAAAACCTTGAATCTCTTTTAGCTTTTTCCTCTTTATGCCTGCTCTTGATCATGTTCAAGCGCTTGTATGTTCATATGTCATGACTATATCACTGACAATGTTAACATTAGGCAACTAGCCCACAAACTGGAGGCAACTTAAAATCAATGAAGGATAAATCCGGTCAGCAGGAAAAGGATGGACAGGAAGGTCCAACCTTGAAAACAGCAGGGCCTGAGGGAGAGATAACTGCAGGTTTCTAATAATTTAACTAGTCATTCTTACTGAAAACAATTTAAGCCTGCTTATGTTTGGCAGATGATATTGCTTATTATATAATGTAACCAGCCCTAATAGTGTACCAATTATCTTGCATGCAATGTCTGCCGTCTATAATAGTTGATGTTTGAGTATTTTGAAATGAGCTTTGAATATGCCACTTTATTAGAACTTTCTCTAAGATCTATAGTAAGTCTTACAGGTTACTGAGTTATATGTGTGTGACTAGATATGATCTGTGGCATGCAATCATGTAATTGTTGATTTACCTTCGTGATTTCTGAAAGCATTGAGAATGTGTTTGCAGCAATATCTGTGTCACTTACTTTGTTCGGTTGAACTCTTATGTGCTATAGGATTTTTATTGAAGAAAAGTGCCAAAACCAATGGGTGGAGTAGGCGATGGTTTGTTCTAAATGAAAAAACCGGAAAGGTAAGTGCCAGATCATGTTTCTTGTTTGCATATTTTTTGCCCCTAAAGCTTCATAGTTGAGCTCTTATGGGCTAGCATATAGTTCTTTTTTACAAGGTATAAGTACCTATGTGACCTGTTAGACTTACTTTCATTTATTTCTTATAATTGGAGTATGTTTATCTTGCATTTGCTGGCTCGTGTATCACGACCATACATGTCAATTGTGCATAAGTTAAGTAGATTGGGTATTATCAATTTCTAAGACTCTTATGATTCCATATTAAATTTATCCTGCAGCTTGGCTACACAAAAAAGCAGGAAGAGAAACATTTTCGAGGTGTAATAACATTGGAGGTAAGTATTCCATTTCCTATATTTTATGTTTGTCACCAGAAGATGTGACCTAGAGATGTTCACTAATGCATGGTCCTGGAATGAGGGACAGCAGGAATCACTCGTCTGTGTCCATGTGATTCATTTTCAACTAATTATGGTTCGAGTACACTTTAAAAGATATGGATGAAGTGATATAATAGTACTACTGACTTGTTCAGGACTGTAATCTCGAAGAAGTTTCTGAAGAAGAAGAAGCCCCTTCAAAGAGTTCAAAGGATAAAAAGGCAAATGGGCCTGACTCAAAAGTCCCCAATTTTATCTTCAAAATAACCAGCCGTGTCCCGTATAAAACTGTTCTAAAAGGTAAGCCTGCACTACTAAGTTTCTGTATAGACTGTTACGTTTATTCACTGTTCAACCTCACAATTGATATGGGTAATCTTACAATCTGAGTTGCAGCCCATAGTGCTGTAGTCTTGAAAGCTGAGAGCATGGCAGACAAAACTGAGTGGTTGAGCAAATTGAAAAATGTTATCAGTGCAAAAGGAGGCCAAGTGAAGAGTGAATCTGGTCCTCCTATGCGCCAATCTCTCTCCGAAGGTTCTCTTGTGAGTACCTACAGCATGCTAGCTGCTGCACTAAAAGATTGTTGTCACAGTTTCACTTATTTGGGCTTTCATGCTCCTATTAAACATGTTCCTTTTTTTTAGCAAAGCAATAGTGTGGTTGCCCCCCTTCTTGATAACTAATAATTCAAGGACCCTAGATTATTTCGTGCTATACCCACCAAGAGCTGTATGGTTTTGGCTAATTGATTTATCATTTGTAGAAGTCACATTACTTGTAACAATTAATTCATCTTCACTGCAAAGTGTATGTCAGTCGCAACACCTTAAATGTTATGGTCAACTTACAGATTTTGGCTAATGTTTTAGGACACAATGACTAGAAGACCCGCCGATCCTGAAGAAGAGCTTCGATGGATGTCTCAAGAAGTGCGAGGTTATGTTGAAGCTGTCCTTAATAGTCTTGCTGCTAATGTTCCAAAGGTTTGCTTGATAAATGCAAATGACGTTGATCGGAAATGGCGTTTCTCTATTCTTTATCGTTCTTATGTCTCTTAACAATTATGCTGGTGTCTTACATTATTTTCTTTTGTTGGCCAGGCCGTCGTTCTTTGTCAAGTCGAGAAAGCAAAAGAAGACATGCTGACCAAGTTGTACAGTGCGGTCAGGTTATGATCCTATTGTATTTAATTTACCCATTCCCAAAGTTTGCTATGGGTTGCGGCTCTTATGATCATTATCTGTAAGTACATTTGATGAAAATTTTATGATGCAAGTATAATTACTTGACCTTTTTCTCATTTGCAGTGCTCAAAGTATCCAAAAGATTGAAGAGCTGCTTATGGAGGACCATAATGTGAAGAGGAAGAGGGAACGGTGTCAGAAACAGTCATCCCTTCTTTCTAAGCTAACCCGGCAGCTGAGTATCCATGATACCAGAGCAGCCGCTGCTAGTTACTCGGATGGTGGCGGAGCAGGTTATCACTGTTAATATATAAATATAGCTTGTATATTCCTTAAGAGGCTGTTTGGCTAGACCTCTTATGAGGGTTATTTGAAAGGACTGTAGTCTGCATGAAAAAACAGCTTCACTTTTGAACAGCTCTTTTGATGTTTTTTGAGAGAGCTGCTAAGGTGCTTACTGGGGTAAAAACACATAATGTGACAAATTAGCTTTTAATTAAATCTTGACTAAACATAGGATCCACCGAAAACACCCTTTCAGATAAGAATGTTGGGTGAAAAGAGGAGTAGCTGTTTAGAGTACATAATATTTTGCTTCCAAGTATCTTCGCTTTTGCAACTCTTTTGTCAAAAAGATATTATTCATGTTTCTGAATGAGTATGTTCATTCTTTTGTCATGTAGAAAGCAGTCCCAGAACACCAGGGCCTGCATCCGGTGATGACTGGAGATCTGCATTTGATGCTGCTGCAAATGGTCCTGGGGGCTCCTCTAGGTATGGGAATGGCCATAGCCGAAGGAACAGTGATCCAGAGCAGAACGGTGATGCATATTCTCGCCAAAATTCTGGTAGTCGTAGGACACCAAATCGATTGCCACCAGCACCTCCACAGTCGGGCTCAGGTTATAGGTTTTAAAATATAATATAAGGAAGATGAGTCGATTGAAGGCATTCTTGCTGGCGTGGTTGTTTGTTAGTCCTTGTGTGAGCTCATGTCGAGCTCCGATCAGGTTATAGTGGTTTTGTAGCATCTGAATACATTTTTTTTGTAAATAAGATCTCCATACATGTGCTCCTTCCCATTCTGTTAGTAGTTTTCTGGATTTTGTTATGTAATGGGATCTCCTATCCTAGATCATCTTCGACGGACACCACGGGCATTGTATTCTTACAGGACAAGAATGTGTATTCAGCTGAAATTATTGAAGTCGTATATTGAATTTGTATACAGTACTTAATTGTAGTTATTCCTCCATGACGATCATTATTTCGTAACAGACTGTTATTTCTTTTTGGTATTGGAACTTCTTACACTGTACTTTGTAATATGGAAATTGTGCGATTCAAGGAGGAATAATGAAGAATTCGTTGCTAGTGGTATCCTACATATGTTCGATACTTTTTGGATCTTTGTAATGTATTAGGAATTATCTTTAATTTCATTTCATGTAATAGTTCAAGCATACGTAACTAGATATACAAGCTCCTTTTTTTGAATAATTAAGATGTAAAGATGTTTGTCACAACCGGCAAACAAAATTCGCACACTCAATTGTACATGCACCTGATGAAAATAGCTAAGGATTATGTATGTTACTATACGAAAATATATTTTTTTTGTGGTATAAAATGTTCGATTGTGTAAAATATTTACTATTGTTATTCTAGTAGGTGGATCGACAGTCATTTCACTCCTAAGAAGAGAACCGTTCTTGACTTCTCGTGTGTATCTACTATTTAAACTATATTTAATTGGGGAAGGGGGGAATTACATTTTCTAGTGAAGTCTCATGTTCTAAAATTTTCATAATTGTAGAAGTTACAAGTAAAATTTAAATTCAAAATCACTTCTTTATAAATTAATTTAGATATAAACTTGAATAAATATTTTTCTACACGACAAATTATTAGTGATTGTTTTCTATAATTATTAATTTTAAATTTTTTATTTCATGATTCTTATTATTAGAATGCACGAGGATCGCTTATGTGAAAAACACTAGGACTGAGGTGGAAACAAGGTGGGCGAGAATGTAGGCGCCCGTTGCACCCGCGTTTCTTTGAAAAACAAACCTACAAACCCTTCCTCTGTTTGAGACCAAAAACATCAAACTTGTCCTAATCTTTGCTATCCAAACTTCAAACTTGAAGAAGAGGAACCATCATCTCGTGTGCCATAGGTTAGTCAACTAACCTCTTCCAACTATATATTTTTTTTTAATCATGTTTGAATACCCCATTTTCATATAAACAAATGACGAAAATCAGAATTTTTATGTAAGGACTATAAGAATATTCAGAATTCAGAAACATAATCTTTAAACTATAAAGATTTAATAGACAAATCAAAAACTATTTTGAAAAATGTATAATAAACCATTCATCAGCATTGAACTGTGAAACAAAAAAATCAACTGAAAATATGAATAATCTAGAAAAAAAAAGAGAAATCCGGAGACCATCAAAAGTAGGAATTTTTAGATAGATAACGAGAACATGTTAGTGTAATAGATTTTCAATTTGCTCAGTTGAAATAATTAGTTTGTTCATAATTGTTGTTGTTTTTTCTTCTTAACTGTAGTGCATGTTCATCACTCTATGTTTGGAACCTTGTTTTCAAGAAAAAGATTCGATCTTTTTGTCAGAGGGATTCATTTGGGTAAACAATTGGCGAACCCCAGAGCTGAAAATATTCTTGTGAGTGCTATTTGTGTAAATATAAGGAGAAATAAATGGAAGTTTGTAGACAAATTATTTACTTCAGGGTCAATAATGTTTAGGAGCCCTTCTATGATTTACCGCGTTTTTCAGGAGTTCAGAAGCTCTCCAGGGATGCTTCTTGAAATTTTCAATAGAATACAAGTGTCTGATAGCAATTTGTTGTTGAGTTCATTGGAGTGTTGCAGTGTCATGATTCATGTTCTTGTAAAATGTAAGAAGTATGATGATGCAATGTTCTTGATGAAAGAAATGATGATAGCGAAAGGGTATTCGCCATTGGAGGTTTTAAGAGGTTTGGTTGATAGTAGTTTTGTTGAAGGTGTGGCGGTTTTTGATGCGTTGGTAAGGGCTTGTACGCAAATAGGGAAAAGTGAGAGTGCTTATGAGGTGATGCAGAAGTTGAGAATGGAAAATGTTTGGGTTTCGATTCATGCGTGGAATAACTTATTAAGTTTCCTAGTAAAGTCAGATCAGCTATTAAGGTTTTGGGCAGTTTATGATGAACTGCTTTCGCATGGGTACATTGAGAATGTAAATACTTTCAATTTGATTATTTATGCCCTTTGTAAGGAGTTTAAATTAGATGAAGCCATTTCAGTTTATTACAAAATGGTCAAGGGTGGGATTGTACCAAATATTGTTTCTTTCAATATGATTATCGATGGAGCTTGTAAGACTGGAGATCTTGGTTTAGCATTGAAGATTGTTAGGAAGGTGGAAACCATGTCAAGGGGCTGCATAACGGCAAATGTAGTTTCTTATAATTGCCTCATCAATGGTTATTGCAAAGCAGGCAATGCAGCAAGTGGAGAAGAATTTGTCAAAGAAATGGTTGACAGAGGTGTACAGCCTAATGAAAGAACTTATGCAACGTTGGTTGATGGGTATTCAAGAAATGGGCAAATAGAAGAGGCGTTTAGGTTTTGCGATGAGATGGTTAATAAGGACATTTTGCCAAATTCAGTTATTTATAATTCCATCATCCATTGGCTATACTCAGAAGGGGATACATATGAAGCTTCGTCAGTGTTGTCGGACATGGTGAAGAGGAATATACCTGATCAGGTCACTCACTCTGTCATCGTGAAGGGGCTTCTCAGAAATGGTCTCTTAAGTGAAGCTCTTTCATATGCTAAGCGAGTTATCGAGAACAACCTTGTTGAGGATGCATTTTTACATAATATTATAATGGATTATTGTTTTAAAAGCATGGATACTTCAAGAGCAGAGCAAATATTATGCAGTATGTTTGTTCGAGGAATCATCCCAGATCTTATTACTTATGGTACACTGATAGATGGTTATTGTAAAGAAGGTAAGTTGGAAAAGGCTTTTGAAGCTTACAATGATATGGTAAGGGATAAGAATGATCCTAATATAGTTATTTACAACTCTATTGTTGATGGGTTGTGGAAAAATGGGTCTCTAGATGCAGCAAAGCATTTGGCTGATGCAGTGAAAAGGTCAACTGTGTATGATATTGTAACCTTCAACAGTCTTTTGAATGGATATTGCACTGGAGGGAAGATAAATGAAGCGTTTCAATCAATGCTTAATTTGAGGAAAGATGGAATTTTGGTCAATGCTGTCACATATAATACTGTCATCAAATTCTTGTGCAAATATGGGTTGATTGACAAGGCAAAAGAAATTGTAAGAGTGATGGTTTCTCAGGGTGTAAATCCAGATTTTGTTACATATACAACTCTTCTTACATATGCTAGTAAGAACAGCAGTTCTGAAGAAATACTTCAGCTGCATGATTTTATGATTGTTGAAGGAGTGGTTCCAGATGAACATACATATAAAACCATTGTTCTTCCCCTTGTTGAAGCAACTACCACTTTATAACAATGGTTTCACCTTTAGTTGTTGCCAGTCTAATACTCGCAATCAACAAGTGTGCATGTTGGGATGGTTGAAGGCACAGGGGACTATAATTCTGGTTATGTAGTAATTGCTGAAGCAATGAGAAATCTTGAATGTTTGCATCCATACAATCCAATTTTGTTCTAAAGGGCAAAGAAAAGCAGTTCAAGACTTCAAGCACAAAATAAAAAACTACAGTTCAGAGAATGAATGATATGCTTATTATGGAGATATTGACGAAGTGTTCGACTCCTCTTTACTTCTGTACTGGCTGATTATCATGGTATAGTTTTCTCTATATTTCAGTAAAGTACACAATATATGTATTTTCCCGTGTCTTATAGGAGTATTATATATGTTTCCTAGTTAGGCTACTTTCCTTTTTTGAAGTTGAAAGCGTCCTACAATAGACTATAGTTGGTAAGTTGGACATTTAGGCCCGTTAATAACTCAGATCACCTTCAATTGCAGATTCTGCATGTGGAAGACGTAGGTTATTTAAAGGTGCATGCTACTAGGGAGACTGTTTTGGTTCATTGCTGATGAGAATTGGAACTGCAAGAGGTAATAGAAAGATTTATTTGGTAGAGTTTCCATTTTTATACTCTTGCTCCAACTTTTGATGATCTGTAGCGTATTACTCAATTTAGAATTTGGTGATTTGTATATAGAACGTGCACGGATTGAACACTTGATTGTGTCATATGAATGAATCATTTTATGTGATTGTTGTATATTAAGGATTTTGTGCCACTGTAAGTACCATATACATGTATACCTTTGGCTCTTAGTAGTATAATCTGATCAATAAGTTGTTCATAAGTAATTGCAGACATTGCAGCAACCTCGATACTGTAAAACAATTTTAACTGGAACCCCCTCGCCTGTATCCCCGTGTATTCATCCCACATTCTGATAAGAACTTCTGGTAATCACGTTCAACTTCCATGTAAGCTTTAGCAGCATCTTCATCGTGCAACTGATGATCCCCATCTGCAAAATCCTGCAATAATGACATATTCACAACATGTTAGACACAGAACTGCCTACATAAGAATAGCTCTATTGAAAGTCGCTTCTCAAACTACTTAACTTTAATACATACGTTATCATGCACCAGGAAACTTCAGTCAATAAGTGACCACTGATGTAAAGGTCTTTCTTCTTGTTCTAGTCAGTCATTATATGTTTCCTTGATTATGTGACATAGCAAGATACATATCAGCTTTACCGGGATACTTATTAATCAGCTAATTGTGAAGAACCAAACATTCACATCCAAGAGATTGACAAAACATAAATCTTTCATGCAAGGAGATCTATGGGTGGTTCAAGTTTAAATGGAGATACAAGTTCAACGTCACAAAACTTTGTCTGGTTTCTGAAGGTATGTACTCTAGAGCCACCATTCATAGTGGAAGGTAGTATCAGGTAAAAGATTCGCACAGCTTTAGTAAATAGATAGCAAAGTAGAAAATTTTGAATGGGTGACCGTAAAAAGCACACTTACACCAGAATCTGGTCTGGACACAAAGTCCTTCGTGTCAGGATCGAAGTCACCAAGAGCAGATTTCCACCTCTTGCTATTAGGTATGGTGTGAAGATTTGCATCTAGATCATTTTCTGACGTTTGCTTTGGTTCTCCGAAAACTCTATGGTGCAGAGTAATCATCATGCATCTGATGCAAAAGGCTATCAGAGGCATAACTAGAAAATAACCAGTGGTTCTAGCCTGATAATAACATTAGAGAGTTTATTGAGGATGCTCAAAAACATTTAAATGATTCACACAATGCTTGCTATAGATATAAGCTTATCCTTTCACATCCTACACGTAAGAGCAATATAATCGGGAATAACTACTTACATATTCGATTCGACGAGATGTCATTGTAGTAACAACATTGGAAGATGAATATGTGCCACAAGAATATAATTTTTGGTTACTTTGAACTTGACTATTCTCCATGGGTAGATCCTGAACTACATGAACCAAGTTTGGCTTGGATGAATCTTGTCCATTTAAAGATGTCTTCTGCATTTCAGCTTTCCATCTCTATGATTTAAGAAAATAAATACATAAGCCAGAAATCTTTACCAACTTATAACATGTGCCTCAATGCTTCTGAATAGGCTCCCACCTAAGTGTGGGATAATTGGGGTCGAATAATATGCAACCTTACCCCCATGGAAACAGGAGACTGTTTTCGAGTTGAGTCAAGAGTGATGTGAAAAGATTATCTACTAATTCACAATAATAATGTATGTAACTTAATGAGACATTTTGATTTATCTTTATCATATCCCAAAGCCAGACTTAGGATACCTGAGCCAGTTCCAGAAGTTGGTGATGCTTAAAAATGTTGTTGTTGAAACATGATCTTAGGTTGCTGGGCAGGCTTGAGTGGTTCATCATTTGCAATTCCATTGACCATTTATTCATCAAGCTTAAAAATATTGTATTTTTATAGCTACAAAATAACAAATAGGTGCCTTTTTGTCTTGCTCAGCGTGTGGAGATTCTTGTCTGAGGATGACTCTTCATAACCTCTGTGGGCTCACCGGCTCACCAATAGCGTTTACAAGACACTTTCTGGTCGACCAATGATAACTGAGAACTAATCACTTGAGCGTACACATATCGAAGAGCCGAACTAAATCGAACAACTCGCTACACTCCACTTTTCTAAATTGTGTCTTGCTCGATTAGTCGATTTGGATAATCGAGTCAGCTCAATTTGGACATATAATTATTCATTATTACTCATCTATACAAAGAACAATACTTACCAATACTCTTTTGTCATGAAGATTTTATCATAATGTTTACCGATTTCAATTTTTTGTAATTATTTTGCTATGAGTATGTAATTGTTACTGTAACTATTCAGCTCGGTTCCTTTACAGTCCTCGAGCGGAAGTCCGATGGCTAGAATTCTCCAAAATTGGGCATTTGATGGAATATTATACATGCATTTAGATTGCTACATGACATCTAAAATACAGATAATTATCATGAGTTAAGATCTCAACATGAAAAATGGAATATAACAAGTGCATCTGCACTATATATTCTAAGGTACAAAAAATGAGAACTCAGACATCCAGCCATTCACTAATAGAGTCCCTTGCTTCAGAATACCATATGGTGCCTGATAAAATCCTGCAATTCGTTCAGGGTTTCCATAATTTCATTGTACAATCTTCGCTATATGTGGCCAGCAGATTTCTGTGAGGATGGTGAGTGATACCGATTACATCCTTCTCGTGAACCTGTCAGTAGGAAAGATATGTATCGTACATTTCATAAGCACTGAAACATAAGATCCGTGTACCATGACTGGTGATATTAAAATAGAAAATTAACATATTTGTCATCTAATGGAAAGACTTGATGATTCCAACGTAAATTTTTACTGAAGCTCACAGAAAATTTTAATTGAAAAGTAATAAAAGTACCTTCATTAGATGCTCAAGTTTGCCCGATTGATGACTAAAGCAATACAAAATCCTGCACGTAGTCAATTTGTCATTAATATTCAATAACAAACTGAATTCCATATTGGAAATTTGTGCATACAAGAGTGGAAGAAGCGTAACCTGTCTTCACCAACACAGTAAATCCATTCTCCTTTTGGAGATACAGAAGCAGCCACAAAGTCTCCACCTTCTCTTTTACCAGATGAAAAACTTTTCACAACCTTAATCCCGTCAATACACCAGTTAGTACGATTTTTTTACTTAAATAATTTGATATAGATGTTAAAGTAGGAGATATTATCAACACATAAAACCAAAGGTTATTGGCTGCCTAACAGAAATACAGAACATCGTAATCTTCTAAAGCTTTATTAACGAGTGTGAGTAAATATAGCTAATTTTCTTAGGACGACAAACAAGAAGTTGTTGACAGCACCACTCTAAGTCTTAAGCTGAGGTACCAACTCTTGTTAGCGATAAGTACTATGAGTTGCCTATACATGCATTATGGAGGAGCTCCCAACTATATATGCTCTTTAAACCTACATATCTTTCTATAACATATGTTACAAGACAAACAAAATGAAATATCAGCAGTTCCGCTGTACAGTTTACTTGAGTTTAGCGAGTTCATAAAATAGTTGACTGTCCCTGCATTTTCATGAGGTATATAGATGATTTCTTGTTACAGAAAACAATAGGCTCATTAAACCAACATATCTTTCTATAACTAGAAGGTAATGGAAAACTCCTTGCTTAAATGCAGATATATTACTAGACAAACACAATGCCTCGACACATTTTACTAAAGTTTAGCGAGTTCATAAAATAGAGGTTCGTAAAATACAGAGTTCATAAAATAGTTAACCTGTCCCTGCAATGTCATGAGGTATATAGAAGATGTCTTATTACAGACAATGATATGATCCGTGTTCTTAGGGAAAAGGTGAACAGAATTCACTGAAGCATCGCCTCCCTGTAGATGACAAAGATGAATAAGAACTTAACTCAGCAGTATGTGCTAGATGAACGTGCCTACAAAGAAATTGCAGTTCAGCAAGTTAAGGCTCACCCGTAAAGGAGGTGGCGGCTTAAACGTCTGTAGACAATCTGTGGTTTTAACATCCCACACCTGCAAAAGCTCCAGTTATTATCTTGCTCAATTAACATGAAATCTGGTGTGAGATTAGATTTTTACCTTCACAGTGCAGTCACTAGAAGCTGTGATCACACGAGAGCCATCAGTAGTAAAGATGGCATCATTAACATATGAAGTGTGTCCACGAAATTCCTTCAACATCTTCCCTGATTTTAACCCATGGACTCTACATTGTAACGACACAAAACAAATTAGAAATTTGGGAACACATATATCTAGTGCAAGTGTAAGACTTAGAAGGTAAAGTTAATGCATATACACGCACAATAGCTAATTATTTCATTTGATGATTTCGTTCAATTTTCCTTCCTGGGAGTTTTTAAACAAGACTAAAATCGATCTTGCATGCAACATTAGAAGAAGAAGGATGTTCGTCAAACATATAAGAAAATGAGCCCAACCCAATATGTAGTACATTACCTTGCAGTAGAGTCAAAAGACGTGCTTAAAATCTGAGTTCCATCTCTAGAGAAGGCAATACTTGTGACACCCTGAGAATGTGCCCGCTCAAGACGGCGCAAGCATTGACCTGTCCTTATACGCCAAACCTGAAAGGAAACCAAATTTAGATCCTTATGCACAGTACTTTCTCATGTTTGTATCATGTTAAAATAGTATAATTTATACAAGTCCAAACTTGTTTCTATCCGAATCGCCAATATCATATATCTATCTCTTTTGTTGAGTTAAGAAATATCTAGGACCAAAGAGATTGTAAGGGTCCACGATACGAAAGAGCTCTCCAATATCTTATTACAAAAAAATCCTGATTATAACATTTCCACTTTACTGTTGTAACTAAAAGAAAGAAAAGGCTCCATAATTCAATAACACATGTATCAAGTACATCAAGTTCTTAACAGATATGCCGCATTAATTTTGTCTGAATTTAAGTAACAGACCTTGATGATAATATATGTATGTATATGAAGCAAAAATTAGGCTATACCTTAATTTTACCATCTTGTGATCCCGATGCCAGCATCTCAGAGTCTCTGCTAAAATTAACACATAGGACAGCATCATCATGCATCATAAAAGATTCCTACATAGATTTTCCCTCATCAGTGGTGGTCAACTTCATACGCGTATATATAAACATTAATGTCAACTTAAAAGCTAACATAACTCAATAATGGTGAATTACTATATTAACTCAATTCCACATTCTTTTCATTTACTTTGTAAAGATGATATGCACCAAACTAAAACAAATATGAGGGGATGAACTCGTAATTAGTCCTAAACATAGAAAGTTATGTAAAAAGGGATAATATCATAAAGTAGCTCCATTTTATCATCCAGAAATTAATACATAAAGGAAAATATTACCTCGGCTTGATACTGGAGATCCTTTTTAAGTTTACCACTCAGGTAGTCCCAAACCTGATGAATAAATAAATGAGCAGATGAAATTTCAGAGAAAGATAGATAAGACATCTTATTATATACCTCGATGAACCCATCGACTGAGCAAGAAGCAAGGAATTGACCATCTGGAGAGAAACTAGCACATTCTGGGTGACTTTTCTTCCCAAACTGTAAAGGATAACAAGAAATATTTTAACTCTAAATCATTCATAAGAAACAATTTAATTTGACAAAATCATAGAGAAACAGCCCCCCCCCCCACACACACACACAAGAAAAACTAGGGAAAAGAGGACGAACACCCCACGAAGCATGTACAGAAAATAGGTATAAAAGGGTATTTGTGTTGAGTATTGATCAGGATCGACCAGAATTCCTAACACCTAGTGCCAAATGATGATCTCACAGAATGCCTCGCATATTTGGAAAGTCAACCTATATGAACCTTCGACTTAAATGATATACAAAATGTAGGAAAAGGGTACACCTTGAATTAACATGTACCACGCATTTATTAAAAGCTACTTCCAAATTTTCTAAGCTAACCATACTATGGAATATTCAACAGAGAACAAAAAGTTATGGTTCAAGCAAAGCAAAGCAAAATCTGTAGAGTCGAATCACCCTTAAAAGAACTTAATAGTAATCTGATTAGATTCATATGATGCATCAATGCACCTTAATTGTATGGCTCAGAGTTGTAGGCATCATCTCTTCTTCTTCCTGTTTCATAGCAGCTGTTCCACGAAAAAGGTCGAATTGTGTTCCAGGTGGCAATAAACCTGTATATAAAAATGAGATATGTCTATAAGGAAACTCACAAAGACTTGTGTGCACTAAAGAAAGCAACATCAACAGGTTAAACACTTATAAAAGTTATTATCACATAAAAGTAATAAAACAACTCAACAATAACATTTGTCTAAAATAACCTTGATGTTGTTGCCACTTTAAAGATTGACCAATCAAAGCCATCAACCTAGAAGGTGGTACTACAGAGACTTCTGCTGCAATAGCTGTAAGTAAAGAACATACATTGAGAAGCAAACACATGAAGAAGATAGTATCAATGGGGTCCGTAAAGAATTAGTGTTTAGGGCAATTTCAGAGTAAATAGGCATCTTCATTCTTATATTTATCTGAAAATTATTTCATTTTTTTAAGCTACTCGATTAACCATAAACAGCAGACAACTAGAAGCACTAATGTCATACTTGATGCTCATGCATTAACATTTCTCTGCAGATACGTTGAGATGAGTAGCACCAAGATTCTTTGCATATTTATTGAAGTTTATCAGCTGGGTATTAAATTATATTCAACCCACAATACGATCATCTTAAAACTTACTCTAAGGTCCATCTTGATGATATTAAGTTACATATACTACAAGTGTACCTTGAGAAATTTGTGCACGTCTTTTCTCCTTTGTTGAATCTTTGTATGCCTATATTGAATAACATAGTTTGTAAAAATGTTCAAGCATTTTTGAAGGAATAAAATTAAGAAACTTTAGGCACAAGGGATCATCTTTTTTGAGTAAGCATCACAATGAGTAGAACTGCAAAGTATCTACTTTTAAAGTACGCAAAACAATTTTAAAGTACGCAAAACAATTGACTATACCTCGTGGGGATCAAAATATGTCCTAACCAGTAAATGCTCAAGCCGCAGATATCTTTCAGGTTGCTCTTGTTTCATTACCCCCATTACCTGGGTTTGCCGAAGAATAGCACGTGCAGTGTCTATTTCTCGCAACTCGATCATTTCGAGAACAATCTATCACAAATTTGATAAACATCTGGAGAATAAATTAATCGCACACAAAAAAGAATTGTGATATTAAGTATGCAGAAACAAGCTGTTATAATTAGAACATAAAAAAGGGGTGATGATATTTACGCTGCATGACTTTATACTTAGTATTTTAGAGTTACTAAAGTAGATTAGACATGGATAGGGAAGTTAACGAGCTGAATCCAAGCCAAACGCAGGTTCGACTTCAAAGCTGGAACCAGACACGGCTCCTCTCAAATGTTGAGATGTATGGTCATAATCAGGAAACCATGTAACACTTTCTGTCTTAAGCAGCTAATGGAAACTATATTAGGACTACTGGGACTCAGTCTCGCCACATGTCATTCATAAAGTAATAAAACCGATGAACCAAAAGTTAAGCAAAGCAAGATAGTTCGGGCCAATCTCGCCACGACCTTCTCATGTTCTCCGTTTCATGCAAGTATGTTTTATATTATATGAACCACAGCATAGACAGATAAAAGTTTCATGGTAAAGCACATAAATTATAGGCTAACAGACTGCAAAACGGTAGTTCAGCATGCCATTGAGGAGATCTCTCACAATATAAATACATAAATATCTTAGTTAGGAAGATCTATTGTTAACACGCTTCTTAGTTTAATCAGGATTCAGGAGACAGATACCTGTTCATACAAATCCTCAAGCTTTTTCCTTGGAAGCTTTAGTTGGGAAACTTGGGGCAGTACTGCATCCCACTTTCCACTGTTTATATCAGCAATAAAAGTTTCAAGACTATCCACAGTGTTCAGAGAGACTTGGCACTCATTTTGTAAGGTTTGAAAGGTCTGATGCAGCGAATTCTCTTTGCAGAACTGAAGAACTATTTTAATTACACTGCAAGAAGACAAAATGAACAAAAAATCAGTTACTCAACAACAAATATGAAACGACAAATGCGATGAAGGAAATACTTAAGAAGTATCATTAGCCATAAATACTTAGAAAGTTATAACATCGCCAGAAAATAACAATGAATCATCATAACAAAACCAACTAAATCGTCATGTGAAGATGTGCAATCTTTAAACCAACTGAATATTATGCATGTTTAGATATCAAAAAGGATTTCCATGTTCTAAGTAGTCAAATATTTTATATTCTATGACTCTTGAATATAATGGAATAAATCAAAATCACTTAAACACTTAACCATAACTACACAATGAGGGCAACTAACTCCAAAGAATTGCAAGTTTCTCAGATATGCTTCTGTTAGTGTAAATAAAAATAAGAGTTGTTCCAGTTCATGTTAACTATTAAGGCTGAGTTTATGCTGTGATCCTGATGGTCACACTAAATTCAGCCATCACATTTAAGTATTTCTACCATATTTCACACTTACTCCACTCATTCTGAGCAAAATTTGCCTCCAAACAATTCTTAATAACGCTTTTTATTCAACCGAGCAGAAGCGAATCTTTATGGCCAAAGGAAGGAGCATACATGATCTAACATATAATTCTACAGTTCACAAATAATGCATTAACAAATGGTCCATCATCACCAAAATATATTTTCCTTCAGATGTTTGGCAACAAAAATTGAATCTTTATTTCTTACTTACTATTCTAACCAAGAACAAAAAATTTACAAAAAATATTGACCCACGATTCTCCAAACCAATTTATCACCTTTAACTAACAAAAATAATAATAATTTACACTAATTAAATCATTAAATAATTTACCAATTTTTAGCAATTCATAAAAAAATTCAATAAAACTTGACAATAGAGAGAGAGAGTAGAGAATGAGGAGGTTACTCTCGAGCTTCAATTTCAAGCGTTGAAGACATTGTGGTGAAAATTCAAGAAAAATGTTAAACCCTAATTTGAAACCACCTCAGCTGATTCTTGAATCGATTTAAGTTTTATGTTTTAAATTTTAAGGTTGTCTGAAAGTAGAATAACAAACTTATGTGGGTTAATGTCTAAATACATTACTCCGTGTATTGATATTTACACTTCCACCCCAAAAATTAGTTGATAAGATCATAAAGACCTTGTCTTTTTAATAAATTTGTATTTTTGTCAAAGAATAGGTAAAACAGAAAGAAATAGACTACCAAATGCCAACAAGTAATTTGAATATTATTATCCTATTTAAATTTTCAATATCACAAACCCAAGCTAACTGTTGTTGAAGGATTATGATCCATTAAATAGTATGAACGTTTTTTTTTTTGTAAATTACTGATGAATTATGAAGACAATGGTATTACAAACGATTACTACTAGAAAGTTAGAGTATAATATGAGATGAAGTTGTCTCCAATAAGGTTCGAACTGACCTTTTGCATGAAATATTGGGTTGGATGACACTAGGCTATTGAGCCATCGACATTAAATAGTATGAACGTTGAATAATAGAAGTTCACTTTTTATTTTTTGAAAGAAATATAATTTTTTTAAGGGTCAAATAATACGCGTAGATTAATTATTAGATATAGTTCTTAATTTATCTGTTAATAGTCGAATTATTTACTTAACAATTGAGTTATTTACTTAACATAAGTTCTAATTAGTGACTTTTTATCTATTGGTCTAAATTTAATTTTCCGCGAATCCATGAGTATGAAATTCTGGTTTTCTGATGATTTGATGCTCCATGAGTTTGAAGTTTGGGTTTTCCGATATAGTATACGTATGACCACAATTCACAAATTACGAAACTAGAATTTATTTGATCCCTATAGTCGGAGAGTGGAACATTGGCACCAATATTACATACATAGTTATAGATTGATTGATCCATAAATGCTTCTTATTCTGCACAAATATTACTCTTGTGTCGTGTGTGGTGAAGTTGTTTATAAAGCAAATATTATGTGTGCTCGATTGGACAGTGGAGCACCATACACTGTTTGATGAAATATATATTGAACACTCATTACATGTACTCGGTAGGAATAAATTATCAAAATTTCCTTTCGTGGAAAAATTTAACCGAGAAATAACTTGCGATACAATTGGCACTTGTAACCAAATGATGCTTTATCAAACATAAGAAAATATACCTCACAAGAACACATTACTTTATAAGTTTCAACAATGCAACACTTATATAGAGATAATTAGACACTCAAACACAGAGAAAAGGTGTTCCTCATTTTAAATCATGATTCATGAGGAGTAATATGTAGATATCTTCAAGAATGACATAAAAACTAAGACACTAGAGCTATATGTTACAGGACTCTCAATTTATGGCTTTGGTTTAAAACCTGTAGCATATTATTCTCAGAAGAAATGAGCTCGTATTGTGTTAGTGTTCGTCTTCAAGAAATGGATAGTCAGTGTACCCAACAACAGGATCAGGCACATAAAATGTTTCCCTATTGTATTTGTTGAGTGGCGCATCAAGCTCAAACCTCTTTGGCAGATCAGGATTGGCAAGAAATAGACGGCCATAAACCACGAGATCTGCTCGGTCCTCTGTTATAGCTTTATTACCATCATTCTTGTCGTATCCACCAGCAACAAGAAATGTACCCTTAAAAGCTTTTCTCATTGGCACCAGACTGTCGGGAGTTTCTGCCTTCACGCCAACAGTTTTCATCCTCGGTTCAACCATGTGGCAATAAAGTATTCCATATTTGTTCAGTGCTTCGGCCATATAAAGACCCAACGCAGTTGGATTAGAATCGCCTGATTCCATGTAATCTGCGTATGGTGAAAGCCTAATTCCAACTCTATCAGCTCCAATTTCACTAGCAACTGCTTCGACTATTTCTAGAGCAAATCTGCAACGGTTCTCTAACGAACCCCCATATTGATCTGTTCGATCATTAACCTGGTCTTTCAGAAACTGATCAATCAGATACCCATGAGCTCCATGGATCTCAACTCCATCAAAACCTATATAGAGAAGATAATTTTTTTACCAAAAGATGCTAAAAAAGACTAATGAGCTGGCTTAAGCTGGCCCACAGCAAAAGATGGAAGAAGCTGGTTTTATTTTGTTTGAAAACAAATCCTTGTTCAGTATACATAATCACTATCCAGTTAGATAATAGAGACTTTGCACAAGATTTAATGTTCTTTCTTCTTCATTTTTCTTTTATTCTCATACAGCTAAACATGCTCTTACCAGCTTCAATAGCATTCCGAGCAGCCAGCCTAAAATCATTTATTATCTCAGGAATTTCATCTGTTCTCAGCCGCCGAGGAGGTGTAAATTCCGCAACAGTAAAACCATTGGAACGAATTTGAGGAGTCAACGGCTTATCTGTGGAAGAGATTGGAGCCTGGCCATTGGGCTGAAAATCTGAAAAATTACCAAATTAGTAAGTTATAATATTAGTACAACAATATATTGATAAATTGATAAGAACCGCCATTCAAACCCGTCTTACTTTGATGTGAAACCCTCCCAACATTCCATATTTGACAAAAGAAAATGCCACCTTTAGCATGAACTGCTTCCACAATAGGTTTCCAAGCCTCTACTTGTTCCTTCGTCCATATTCCTGGGGTCTCCGGGTACCTTCAAATGACAAATGAAACGAATATCTTAGGAAGACGAGGAGCAAAATTGCAATTTGTTAAACAAGTTCTATCTAATCCAATAGTCACACATCTGGAACTGCTAAAGAAGATCTTAAACTTCGTTGAGTAATTACCCCTGTGAAGTATCGGAAACTCCTGTGGCTTCAGCTATTAGAAGACCTCCTTTGGTGGTTCTCTGAGCGTAATACAAAATAGCATGTGGCTGGGGAACATTACCATAAGATCTCTGCCTTGTTAAAGGTGCCAAAACAATTCTATTAAGAAGAAACAACTAATAATGTTAGCAATTTGGCACAAGTTTAAGATTGTTGCAGAAGATTAAGTTTGTAATTCAACATTAATTACAAATGCACCAGGCTTTGTATATGCATTGCTAGATCAGATAGTTTCACATATCCAGAAAGACTGAACAATTGCTACATTACCAAATGCCAAGCTCAATAGGAACAAACTTAAATTGATCATCACATACGCATACCTAGTATCTTCCACTGCAACTAAAAGGCCAACTAAAGTTAACCACCAATTCCGAGTAAAATTTCGTGGGATGTATCAATCACGATAGCTAAAATCGCAAAGATTTTCACACATCGACGAACCCTTAGAAAGAAAGCTTCAATTTCTTGGATCCCCCTTATCCCGCCTAAGCGGGAGCCTCTTTGGAAGCACCGAGGCATGTTGATCTTGAAACAATCCAAAATTCAATACCCATTACAACAAAACTCCACAAAGTAGTTACACTTTGACAAAACTAAATTTGGTAGTATAACTAAATTCACATGATCAATCACAACTAAAATGACAAAAAGTTCCACTAATTGTTGAACTCTATGTACGAAAGCTTCAATCTTTGACAAATAAAAAACAGAATACTAAATAGTCCATCACAAAATCACAACAAACCAACCTAATACTCAGTGACTAGAAACTAAAGTTACCTATGAGAGAGCTGAAAGTTGCCCATTTTGTAAGGGCTGAGGAGTGCCATTTTTTGCTGCTCTGTGTTTTCCATCTCCAAGAAATTGGTAATGTGTGATTACAACTTATATTCAATAAAAATATGTACACCATTTTGGTATATATATAGGCAAAAAAGATATGCTAAAACGTCAGTGATTGCAGCAGCCGGTCCCACTAAACAATTGGGTTTCAGATAAATGCGTCATCACGTACGATTTCTTGATTTAAATACTAGCATTCGCTCATCAACATGTGCCGTAATGCATGTGTTATTTAGTGATTTTGGGAGGGAAATTATCATTAGGGCAAATGACACCGGATATTACCAATGTTTAATTTATTTATCACATTTATCACTAACGTTTATTTTCGTACCAAAGACATCACTTGTTAATTTTGGGGCTTTTTAAAAAATTGAACATGTGCCGTTTCTCAAAAGCTTCAATTGATGGCCAATTAGGGGGGAAATGTAATATCTACGAAGTAGTTACTAATAACTTTAAGTGTTGTGACTAAATTGCCCTTCTAACTTTTTTGCTTAAAATTGCAATTTCAGCAAAATTGGCGAAAAATATACAGGTTGAGTAGTATTGGAACATGAGTGATGTATTTATCACGAAAGTAAACGTTAGTGGTAAATGTGGTAAATAAATCAAACGTTAGTCATGTCCGGTATCGTTTGCCCTTATAATTATGCTTAATGTCCGTTCGGCCTTTTTATTTACAAGTGTAACAAATGAGGGAGTTTCATATAGGAGTAAAATATAACAAGCTCACCCCCAATTTTGATTCCATAATTAGATATGAGAACAACGAATTGTTTTTACCGAAGTGTTGTTGTTCGAAAGGTAATTGCAACATTTGGAAGCTATATAAGTTAAGACCCATCAACACCTTGATTATTATGGTACCGGTGTGTCATGTATTTAATTTATACTTTTTTCCCTAAAATATAGATTTCTTTCTATGATTTTATTTTATCAAATAAGGAAAGAAAAAGTAGTGGTAAAGTTAGATTTGTGAGATGAATATAAATTTTTTTTTAATTAAATTTTGTGTAAAATTAATTGGTCTTTGAAAAAAGGGACGGAGAAAGTGATTTATGATGAAAATGTTTGTGGTCCCGTTCAAATATAAAAATGAACATCCTCCATGATTTTGCCCTTAACGGAAGTTGGGGAAAAAAATCAGTAAAACAAAAATAAAAGGATAAAAGGCACGATCGTTCACAAGTCCTTGTCATTCAACCATGAATTGTTTTGTGACATCAATCGGCGACAAATAAAAAGTGGATAGTTTCACTACTTTTGATAAAGTTTATGTTAAATTTGTTGTTTATAAAAGAGTAAAACCGTCACACTAATGGCCCTTACACACTCCTGTTCTAAAGTAGACGAAGGAGATAAATCACGAAATGTGCCTCACTAAAAGGCGAGACTGGTACCTTAAACTCTGGATCATATGTATATCACATGAATAATTTAATAATTCACAAATCACAACTAATAAAATCCTACTAAACTAAGAATAGGAATTACTTATTCATAATCTTAAACACGGATAAAACTATAACTCACCCAGAGAAAAGCTGTTCCTCATTTTTAAATCATGAGCAATAAATATGTAGATATCTTCAAGAATGATAGAAAAGTTCATATACTAGAGCTCTATGCTTACACGACTCTCAATTTATTGCTTTGGTTTGCAACCAGATAACATACTATTCTCATAAGAGTTCATATTGTATACTTGTATCAGTGTGTGTCTTCAAGAAATGGATAGTCAGTGTACCCAACAACAGGATCAGGCACATAAAATGTTTCCCTATTGTATTTGTTGAGTGGCGCATCAAGCTCAAACCTCTTCGGCAAATCAGGATTCGCAAGAAATAGACGGCCATAAGCCACGAGATCTGCACGATCCTCTGTTATAGCTTGGTTACCATCATCCTTGTCATATCCACCAGCAACAAGGAATGTACCCTTAAAAGCCTTTCTCATTGGCACGAGGCTGTCGGATGTTTCTGCCTTCACGGCAACAGTTTTCATCCTTGGTTCGACCATGTGGCAATAAAGAATTCCATATTTGTTTAGTGCTTCGGCCATATAAAGACCCAACGCAGTTGGATTTGAATCGCCTGATTCCATGTAATCTGCGTATGGTGAAAGCCTAATTCCAACTCTGCTAGCTCCAATTTCAGCAGCAACTGCTTCGACTATTTCTAGAGCAAATCTGCAACGGTTCTCTAACGAACCCCCATATTGATCTGTTCGATCATTAATCTGGTCCTTTAGAAACTGCTCGATCAGATAACCATGAGCTCCATGGATCTCAACTCCATCAAAACCTATTAGAGAAGATAAAATTTTCACAAAATGAGGGTAAAAAAGACTAACGACCTGGCCCACCGCAGAAGATGGAAGAAGCTGGTTTTATTTTGTTCAAAAACAAATCAGTGTTCAGTATACATAATAACTATCCAGTTCAATAATGAAGACTTTGCCCAAGATTTACTGTTCTTTCCTTTTCATTTTTCTTTTATTCTGATACAGCCAAACATGCTCTTACCAGCTTCGACAGCATTCCGAGCAGCCAGTCTAAAATCATTGATTATGTCAGGAATTTCATCTGTCCTCAACCGCCGAGGAGGTGTAAATTCCGCAACAATGATACCAGGAGAAGGCATTTGAGGAGTCAACGGCTTATCTGTGGAAGAGATTGGAGTCTGGCCGTTGGGCTGAAATTCTGAAAAATTACCAAATTTATAAGTTACTCCTATAATATTAGTACGACAATAAATTGAAAAGAAGCTCCATTCAAACTCGTCTTACTTTGATGTGAAACCCTCCCACAATGCCATATTTGACAAAAGAAGATGCCACCTTTAGCATGAACTGCTTCTACAATAGGTTTCCAAGCCTCAACTTGCTCCTTTGTCCATATTCCTGGGGTCTCCGCGTACCTTCAAATGACAAATGAAACGAATATCTTAAGAAGAGAAGGAGCAAAATTGCAATTATTTAAACAAGTTTTATCTAATCCAATAGTCACACATCTGGAAGTACTAAAGAAACTCATATACTTCGGTGAGTAATTACCCCTGTGAAGTATCGGAAACTCCTGTGGCTTCAGCTATGAGAAGACCTCCTTTGGTGGTTCGCTGAGCGTAATACAAAATAGCATGTGGCTGGGGAACATTACCATACGATCTCTGTCTTGTTAAAGGTGCCAAAACAACTCTATTAAGAAAAAACGATAGTAATGTTAGCAATTTGGCACAAGTTTATGATTGTTGCAGAAGATTAAGTTCGTAATTCAACATCAATTACAAATGCACCAGGCTTTATATATGCATTGCTAGATCAGATAGTTTCACATATCCAAAAAAGATAGTGCATAATTGCTACATTTCCAAATGCCAAACTCAAGAGGAACAAACTTAAATTGATCATCACATACATAATAAGTATTTTCCACTGCAACTAAAAGGCCAACAAAACTTACCCCCGCCCCCCCCCCCCCCCACGGCCCCACCCACCTCACCAAAAAGTGGATACCTATGAGAGAGTTGAAAGTTGCCCATTTTGTAAGGGCTGAGGAGTGCCATCTCTTGCTGCTCTGTGTTTCCCATCTCCAAGAAGTTGGTAATGTGTAATTACAAATTATTTTCATCAAAAATATGTACACCATTTTGGTATATATAGGCAAAAAAGACATGTTAAAACATCAGTAATTAGGGCAGCGGGTCCCACTAAACATTTTGGTTTCAGACAAATGCGTCATCACGTACGATTTTTTGCTTCAAAATCAACCTGTGTTTGTGAGTCAATCGAATAGGTTAGTGAAAAAGTATATTGTTAGTGATCAGATGGTCTGGGTTCGATACTCACGTTATCACTAATTTACAAAGAAAAAAAAAATAAACATATGCTGCTGGCCTGCTGTAATGTATGTGTTGCAATATTAGTATCGGATACAGAGTACAGGAGCTTTGTCTTAGCTCCATAAATTTGTCTTTAATTACCTTTGATTAAGTGCATGATGTACCGTTAGATCAATATCTTTATAGCATATCCAACATCAAATTTAATTGGAGATTTTACAATATCATCATTCTCTTGCATTTAATACATTAATTCATGATTTGTTTCCTTTTATATATATATTTTTGAATTTCCAAAATTGCCTCACATAGCCACAACTTTCTTGAGTTACATGTTTATCATTTATGTTTGTAAATAATTCCTAGCTTCTTAAAATTTTCGATGTCTCTCCTTTTTTTTCTTTTTGCTTTTCTGTTTTTAAATTTGAGTTTTACGATTTTTAATAATGGCATGGGTACAATAGTCATTTTATCTTTTAAAATTGAAAAAAAAGTTCCAGGGGGCACATGAGAAATGATCAGAAGTATAGGGGGCATATTGAAACTAAAACGATAGTATAGGGGCAAATAGTGAATAAGCCAACAAAGAATTGTTAAGTTTGTGAAATGAATTCAAATTTTTTACTAAACTTTGTGCAAAACTAAATGGTCCTTAAAAAAAGAAAGGCTTATTTTTATTTTGGACCCTGAACTATCACGTAAGTTTCAAATTGGACTCTGATACTATCATAAACCTCAAATTGCCCCCTATACTACGTTTTGTCTCGTTTTGCCCCCTCAAATGCCAATTTTAGATTGAATTTCGTTTTAAAATAAGGTCAAATTCGGATTATCACATATATCAAACTTTTGGGGCATTTTTACAAATAACTAATCATAGTATCAGGGTCCAATTTGAAACTTACGTGATAGTTCAGGGTCCAAAATGAAAATACGTCTGAGATTATTTTTAATTTAATAAATTTTGTTATTTGTGAATTGTGCCCAAAAGTTTAATATATGTGCTATTTCGATTTTGCCCTTATTTTAAAACGAAAATACATCATATTTGGCGTTTTAGGAGGTAAAATGAGACAAACCATAGTATGTGGTCCAATATGAGGCTTAGGATAGTATTAGGGTCCAATTTGAAATTTTTATCATAGTTCAGGGTCCAAATTGAAAATAAGCCAAAAAGAAACGGATGGAGTAATTTATGGTGAGAATGTTTGTGGTCCTGTTCAAATTTAAAATGAACATTCCTCCATGATTTTGTCGTTAACAGAAGTTGGGGGTAAAATCAGTGAAATAAAAACAAAAGGGTAAAAGGCATGATCATTCACAAATCCCTCTCACTCAGCCATAAATTGTTTGGTACAATCAATAGCCAATTAATAAAAAATGGATAGTTTCACTACTTAAATTAGAGTTTCCATTATGTTCGTTGTTAATGAGATCACATGTATGCATATCACATGAATAATTTAATTATTTCACAAATCACAGCTATAAAATCCTACTAAACTAAGATATGAAACTATTAATAATCTTAAACACAGATAAACTATAACACACTCACAGGAAAGGTGTTCCACATTTTTAATTCATGAAGAATAAATATGTAGATATCTTCAAGAATGACAGAAAAGTTGAGATACTAGAGCTCTATGCTTACAGGACTCTCAATTTATAGCTTTGGTATGCACCAGATAACATATTGTTCTCATAAGAGTTCATGTCGTATTACTGTGTGTCTTCGAGAAATGGATAGTCAGTGTACCCAACGACAGGATCAGGAACATAAAATGTTTCCCTATTGTATTTGTTGAGAGGCGCATCAAGCTCAAACCTCTTCGGCAAATCAGGATTCGCAAGAAATGGACGGCCATAAGCCACGAGATCTGCACGACCCTCTGTTATAGCTTGATTACCATCATCCTTGTCATACCCGCCAGCAACAAGGAATGTACCCTTAAAAGCTTTTCTCATTGGCACCAGACTGCTCGGTGTTTCTGCTTTCACTCCAAGAGTTTTCATTCTCGGTTCAACCATGTGGCAATAAAGGATCCCATATTTGTTCAGTGCTTCGGCCATATAGAGACCCAGTGCAGTTGGATTTGAATCGCCTGATTCCATGTAATTTGCGTATGGTGAAAGCCTAATCCCAACTCTGTCAGCTCCAATTTCAGTAGCAACTGCTTCGACTATTTCTAGAGCAAATCTGCAACGGTTCTCTAATGAACCCCCATATTGATCTGTTCGATCATTAACCTGGTCTTTCATAAACTGATCAATCAGATAACCATGAGCTCCATGGATCTCAACTCCATCAAAACCTATATAGAGAATTTTCACCAAAAGATAGTAAAAAAGACTAATAAGCTGGCTTAAGCTGGCCCACCACAAAAGAAGGAAGAAGCTGATTTTATTTTTGTTTGAAAACAAATCTTTGTTCAGTATACAAAATCACTATCCAGTTAGATAATAGACTTTGCACAAGATCTAATGTTCTTTCTTTTTCATTTTTCTTTTATTCTGATACCGCTAAACATGCTCTTACCAGCTTCGACAGCATTCCGAGCAGCCAGCCTAAAATCATTGATTATCTCAGGAATTTCATCTATTTTCAGCCGCCGAGGAGGTGTAAATTCCGCAACACTAGTATCATTAGAATGAATTTGAGGAGTCAACGGCTTATCTGTGGAAGAGATTGGAGCCTGGCCATTGGGCTGAAATTCTGAAAACTTACCAAATTAATAAGTTATAATATTAGTACAGCAATAAATTGATAAGAAGCGCAATTCAAACTCGTCTTACTTTGATGTGAAACCCTCCCACAATGCCATATTTGACAAAAGAAAATGCCACCTTTAGCATGAACTGCTTCCACAATAGGTTTCCAAGCCTCAACCTGTTCCTTTGTCCATAGTCCTGGCATCTCCGGGTACCTTCAAATGACAAATGAAAAACGAATATATTAGGAAGACGAGGAGCAGAATTGCAATTTGTTAAACAAGTTCTGTCTAATTCAATAGTCACACATCTGGAACTGCTAAAGGAAATCATAAACTTCGGTGAGTAATTACCCCTGTGAAGTGTCAGAAATTCCTGTGGCTTCAGCTATAAGAAGACCTCCTTTGGTGGTTCGCTGAGCGTAATACAAAATAGCATGTGGCTGGGGAACATTACCATATGATCTCTGCCTTGTTAAAGGTGCCAAAACAACTCTATTAAGAAGAAATGATTAGTAATTTGGCACAAGTTTATGATTCTTGCAGAAGATTAAGTTTGAAATTCAACATCAACTACAAATGCTCCCGGCCTTATATATGCATTGCTAGATCAGATAGTTTCACATATCCAGAAAGATAGTTCACAATTGCTACATTACCAAATGCCAATCTCAAGAGGACCAAACTTAAATTGATCATCACATACCGAATATCTTCCACTGCAACTAAAATTATTAAAGAATTCTGAATAAAATTTCGTAGGATAAAAGTTCATTCAACAAGCTAAGCATGGAAACTAAATTCACTTGTATCGATCACAGTACGTAAAATCGCATAGATTTCAACAAATTGATCAACCCCTAAAACGAAAGCTTCAATTTTTCTTGGATCCCCCTTACTCTGCCTAGACGAAACTGAGAATGTTGATCTCGAAATACTCCAAAATTCAACACCCATTACAACAAAACTCCACAAAATAGTTACACTCAGACAAAACTAAGTTTGTAAGTATAACTAAAATCACATGATCAATCACAACTAAAATGACAAAAAAAAAGAAAAAAAGTTGAACTAATTGATGGACTCTAAAAGCACTCACATCAGTTTCCCAATAATTTCCCTATAATACACTTGTAACCGTCAATTTTCTATTTTTGGCATTAACTTTTTATACATCTACTTTATCAGCTTCCCTATTATTCACCTAAACTTCAAAAGTTAAATTTTCAAATATGTCAATACTTTTTAAATTTTTAACAATTATATTTTTTTAGAGTACATACTGATTTAAATAAGTTGTGATTAAATTTCATTATCTTTTTTTTTGAAATTTAGATGAAGCTAAACAAAATTCTCTATCAAATTATGTAAGTTTTATAACATTAATTTTTTAAGCATAAATTAATTAATAATAATATGATAAAGAAAAGAGAGGGAAAAAATGGAGGCAAAATATGATAAAGACAATGGAAGTTGGAGATAAAAGGAGGGAAATGTAAAATAACCGCTCAATACACCGTGTGAATATATTCACCATTTTACATTGTGTGAATAATATTTTTGGGAGTTAGTGTATTATAGGTGAGCTGATAAAGTACATTTTTTGATATTATTAATTTTTTCACTCCCTAAAATAACTTTTAAGACAATTGATGTGAGTGCTCTAAGAACGAAAGTTTCAATCTTGCACAAACGAAAAACTGAATACTCAATAGTCCATCACAACAAAGCAACCCAATACTCAGTAACTAGAAACTAAACTTACCCCCCCCCCCCCCCCACCCCTACCCCTACCCCTGACTCTCCACCCCAAAAAATGAATATCTAGCATGAAGTAGTAAACAAAAAGTGAATACCTATGAGAGAGCTGAAAGTTGCCCATTTTGTAAGGGCTGAGGAGTGGCATCTCTTGCTGCTCTGTGCTCCCCATCTCCAAAAAGTTGGTAATGTGTAATTACAAATTATTTTCATTAAAAAAATGTACACCATTTTGGTATATATAGGCAAATAAATATGCTTGTGGAGAAGCACACTCTTATATTGAATGTCGTAACCATTCGAGCTATGCCATATGGGCTCCACTTCATTTAATGAGTTATCATTAACATGAATTGAATGTGTAACTTATTATATTTATACCATCATCATTATAATTAATATTTATTATAATTAGATTAATTAAATGACTCTTAGAATTATTTAGATAACAATTATAGTATGATATTTTTTGTTTAATTCTAAATTGTAAGAATATAACCTCCACTCCATTTAATAAGTTATTATTAGCATGAATTCATGAGGAATAAATATGTAGATATCTCCAAGAATGACAGAAAAGTTGAGATACTAGAGCTCTATGCTTACAGGAGTAGAGGACTTGTAATTTATTGCTTTGGTACGAACCAGATAACATATTGTTCTCATAAGAGTTCATGTTGTATTACTGTTTGTCTTCGAGAAATGGATAGTCAGTGTACCCAACGACAGGATCAGGAACATAAAATGTTTCCCTATTGTATTTGTTGAGAGGCGCATCAAGCTCAAACCTCTTCGGCAAATCAGGATTCGCAAGAAATAGACGGCCATAAACCACGAGGTCTGCTCGGTCCTCTGTTAAAGCTTGATTACCATCATCCTTGTCGTACCCACCAGCAACAAGGAATGTACCCTTAAAAGCTTTTCTCATTGGCACCAGACTGCTCGGTGTTTCTGCTTTCACTCCAAGAGTTTTCATTCTCGGTTCAACCATGTGGCAATAAAGGATTCCATATTTGTTCAGTGCTTCGGCCATATAGAGACCCAGTGCAGTTGGATTTGAATCGCCTGATTCCATGTAATTTGCGTATGGTGAAAGCCTAATCCCAACTCTGTCAGCTCCAATTTCAGTAGCAACTGCTTCGACTATTTCTAGAGCAAATCTGCAACGGTTCTCTAATGAACCCCCATATTGATCTGTTCGATCATTAACCTGGTCTTTCAGAAACTGATCAATCAGATAACCATGAGCTCCATGGATCTCAACTCCATCAAAACCTATATAGAGAAGATAAAACTTTCACCAAAAGATGGTAAAAAAGACTAATGAGCTGGGGCTTAAGCTAGCCCATTGCAAAAGATGGAAGAAGACGTGGGTTGGTTTTATTTTGTTTGAAAACAAATCCTTGTTCTGTTTACAAATCTGTATCCAATTAAACAATAGAGAGTGTGCACAAGATCTATTGTTCTCTCTTTTTCATTCTTTTTCATTCTGATACATGCTCTTACCAGCTTCAATTGCATTCCGAGCAGCCAGCCTAAAATCATTGATTATCCCAGGAATTTCATCTGTTCTCAGCCGCCGAGGAGGTGTAAATTCCTCAAAAGAAGTAAATGGCTTATCTGTGGAAGAGATTGGAGCCTGGCCGTTGGGCTGAAACTCTGAAAAGTTATCATATTAATAAGTTAAAGTATTTTTGGAATAATAAGTTAGTTAAAGAGCCAACTGAATGATCATATATAAACAATTCAGTATTATTCCTAGAGTTACAGTTTTCGCAAAATGTATACAAGTTACAAACTCAGCTTCATAACAAGGGAAGAAGAATTTCCAATCAATCCCGTCTTACCTTTACTTGAAACCCTTCCAACATTCCATATTTGACAAAAGAAAATGCCTCCTTTAGCATGAACTGCTTCGACAATAGGTTTCCAAGCCTCTACTTGTTCCTTTGTCCATATTCCTGGGGTCTCCTTGTACCTTCAAATGACAAACGAAACAAATATCTTAGGAGGACGAGGAGAAAAATTGCAATTTGTTAAACAAGTTTTGTCTAATCCAATAGCAACACATCTGGAACTGCTAAAGAAAATGATAAACTACGGTGAGTAATTACCCTTGTGAAGTGTCGGAAACTCCTGTGGCTTCGGCTATGAGAAGACCTCCTTTGGTGGTTCTCTGAGCGTAATACAAAATAGCATGTGGCTGGGGAACGTTACCAAACGATCTCTGCCTTGTTAAAGGTGCCAAAACAATTCTGTCAAGAAGAAATGATTAGAAATGTTAGCAGTTTGACACAAGTTGATGATTCTAGCAGAACATTAAGTTTGTGATTCAACAACATCAATTACAAATGCTCAGGTTGTTTACATATCTAGAAGCATATGCACAAATCACAATTGCTACATTGCCAAATGCCACGCTCAAGAGGAACAAACTTTGATTCATCATCGCATACCTAATAATCGCTAAACATGAAAACTAATTTCATATTCATCAACGACAACAATTATAATCGCAAGGATTTCAACAAATTGCTGAACTCCTAGAAAGAATGCTTGAATTTTACTTGGATCCCCCTTACTCCACCTAGGCGGACGCCTATTCTAGTGTATCGGGGCATATTGATGTCGAAACAATCCTAAATTCAATACCCATTCACAAGAAAACTCCACAAATTAGTTACACGTTGAAAAAACTAAATTCACATCATCAATCACAACTAAAAACCACCCAATAGATACTCATTGAGTCCACTACCACAAAAAAGTATCCTAGCAACTAGTAGATAAAAAGTGAGTACCTATGAGAGAGCTGAAAGTTGCCCATTTTGAAAGGGCTGAGGAGTGGCATTTTTGGCTGCTCTGTGTTCTCCATCTCCAAGAAATTGGTAATGAGAAATAATTGTACAATTTTTTTGCAATGAAAATATGTACACCATGCATTTTGGTATATATAGGCAAAAAGTATACGCTAAAACGTCAGTGATTGCAGCAGCTGGTCCCACTAAACAATTGGGTTTCGGACCATTTCGTCATCATGTACGATTTCTTTATTAAATGAGTAACATGTGCAATGTGCAATTGTGTGGTAATGTATGTGTTACAACACCTATAACTTACCATTTTTGGTAGCCAACTTAGTTGAAAAGGGCGTTGATGGCTCAATAATTTTTGTGATATTTCATCAAGTTTTCAGCCAATAGTGTATCCAAATTTTGTTAGAACAAATTTGCATTATATTTAATTTCTTTTTTTTTTTGTAAATAAGCGATATATTAATAAATCATAACAGAATCCTGAACTTGGATATTACAACTCATTAGTGACCCAAATGGCCCAAAAGCATAAAAGACCATAAACTAAAACTAATCCAAGAAAGGGGGGAAAGCAGCTGGGCCAGTCCATCATACAACCTGAGCCCTGTTTAATGATCTATAAATGTCCCCTATAAATGAACTCACTTCATTAATCTAGTTGCCTCTTTCACTTTGGAACCTCCGCCTCAGCTGGAGTCCAACAGTCATAATCCGATCCTATTCACCTCCTCAAATCTTAAACCATGGGAGTTGCCAGAGCTCTCTCTGATGAACCACACGAAACTGAGAGAGTTCCCTTCTCGCATGAAGATCTTATCCACCAGTCACTATCGATGGTGATTTGGAACGAAGCATATCGACTTGTGCTGACCGATCGTATTAAAAAAAGAAAACACTGAAGCGCACTATTTCCTCCAACTTGATTGAAAAGGGCATCATATTTAATTCTTATACTTTATTCGTTAGTAATTTTGGTTTTCATTAATTAATAGTATCATTGAATTTATAATCTTATCGCTCATTTATTTATATAAGAAACTTGTTTCAAACGCTAGAGTAGAAAACTTTACTTAATTATTTTTACTCCATTTCAGGCAAAAAAACGAATAAACGATAAAGACAATAAGATCCAAATAATTAACATGTCCAAAAATCACTCACAACATTTTACTCCATAATTGCACAACCTCAATTCCAAGATTTTGTCAATTCCACTTCAATTTCCAAATCAAACTAAAAAAAAAGCTCTGCCTACTTGATATCTACCTTAATGACTTCCTAAACAACACAAACTCTTTGCCGACATAAAACATACATTCCCTCTGTCCTTCAAAGATTGGTGCATCTTGATTTTTGTGGTCAAATTTTAAAAAATTTGATCGAAAATTCTCATTAAACGATAAGAAATAATATAGTTATGTTAGATCTTGTTAGATTCGTCTCAATATATATTTTTAGAATATCAACTTCTTATAAATTTTTTGCATGTAGAGTAAGAGATATTTACGTTTTAAATTGTGTTTTGTTGACCATGAAAGTCAATATGTACCAATCATTCAGCGATGGAGGGTGTATTTATCATCAATGCTTAGTACTCATCTTTGCTAATTATATGTCATTTAGGTTGCTGTATGCCATGTATGTGTAGACAGAATCAATAATGTTGCTACGAACGAATTTTACTTCAATTGAAATCCAAGTAAAATACTTCATTTGAGTCACAAACTCAAATGGAAAAACTTAAATCTTACATCAAAATATAAAGCTGACATACATTTATGCATAATGAAAGTTGTTCTTCGATTTGATTTCAAGCAGACAAATGTTTTCGATTGTGAATGTAATCTCTCGCGCTACATCGCTGAAAAGAAAACAGAAGAATGATGCTTCATGCCATCATCTATAACACAGTGTTTATTGACTTCTAAGGAGCTACTATATATTTAGGAATCAAATGATTAAGACGAGGCTTCAAGAAATGGATAGTCGGTGTAGCCAACGACGGGATCATGTGTGTAGAATGTGTTTCTATCGTAGTCATTGAGAGGTGCATCGAGCTCAAATCTTTTTGGCAGATCAGGATTGGAAACAAATGGACGACCATAAGCAACAAGATCTGCCTTGCCTTCCGCTATGGCTTTGTTACCAGCTTCCTTGTCGTATCCACCACCAACCATAAATGTGCCCTTGAATGCCTTCCTCATTTGCTCGAGACTCTTGTTTGAATCGTCTCCAGTTGTGTTTACCCTCGGTTCAACAGCATGGAGGTAAAGAATTTTATATTGATTTAATGCTTCAGCCAAATAAGTACCTAGTGCAGCTGGATTGGAGTCAGCAGCTTCCATGAAATCTGAGAATGGTGCAAGCTTTATTCCAACCTTGTCAGCTCCAATTTCACTTGAGACAGCTTCAACTAATTCCAGGACGAATCTGCAACGATTCTCCAGTGAACCTCCATATTTATCCGTTCGATCATTGACTTGGTCTTTCATAAACTGCTCTAGCAGATAACCATGAGCACCATGTAACTCAATTCCATCAAAACCTGCAATGTTCCGAAAAAAGAGGAGTTCGTTGAAAGACACATTATGACAGTACTCCGACAAGTTACAACACAGTAAGACATGCTTACCAGCTTCTATGGCATTTCGTGCAGCAAGCCTAAAATCATCGACAATCTTAGGAATTTCTTCTGTTCTGAGTCTTCGAGGAGGAGAAAACCAATCTTCTTGGACAAAACTAGCTCGAACTGCAGGAGTAAACCCCTTATCCGTGGAAGAGATCGGATCCTGCCCATTGGGCTGAAACACTGGAAGCAATTTGTGTACCAATAAGTTTGACAGCATATAAAATACAACTAGCTAGCTTTCATCTATTAGTCATCAAATAACACGATTATCAGATCCGCGATTTCCACTTTACCTTTATTCGAAACTCTACCACAATGCCAAAGTTGGCAAAAGAAGACACCATCTTTAGAATGTACAGAATCCACAATTGGTTTCCATGCTTCTACTTGTTGCCTTGTCCAAATACCAGGGGTATGGGGGTACCCTTGGGCAGTGTCCGAAATGAGAGTGCCTTCGGATAGGAGGAACCCGCCCGGGGAGGTCCTCTGTTTGTAATATAAAATAGAATGCTCTTGAGGAATGGTATCAATCGCTCTATTTCTCGTCATAGGTGCCATAGCAACCCTGTTTATCAAATTATACATTACAACTGTTTGCTCAACTGTCCAATTCTTACAAATCTATTACTTATTCAAATCTTAACCACTTATTTACATCTATAACAATAACTATACATAATTATCACCACAAATCACAGAATCATACAAAAATCAAATAAAAAACAATTCAAAAGGAATAAATAAAATCGTGAGCTGAATAAATACCTATGAGAGAGCAGATGCTTCCCAAGTTGGTAAGGGGTGAAGAGTGTCTTTAAGTTAACCATCTTCAGCAAATGTTTCTCAAAATTGTTGTCCAATTTCTTGTGTGCTTCTTTTTAAAAGATCAAACTATACCTTCTATTTATACACAAGAAAGGAATATACTCAAACAATAATACTGGTCAAACTACAACTGCTATTTAGACAGCAAAAAAGGACATGTTCAAATCATAACAGTGGTTAGAGTTTATTTACAAATAAAGTTCCAACTTAAATTAATTGGTTATAGATTAATAAGTTGAATGATTATATAAATTTAAATATTTACAATACTCCAGTATTATTCTTACAGGGTCATAATCGAATTTTTTTTTTATCATCAATATTGAAAGTACATAAAATTTAAATTGGAATGAATTAAATTAATACAAGTAAAACATTTTCATAACAATTAACAAGTCTCTGGTGCAAATATGAAGGAGCCAAAAAGGAAGAAAATAGCAGGCGGGTCCCAGCAACAACCCAAAAGTCAATTATTCATCTTTTTTGATTCTTGAAGTTTCATATACTGTATAAAATTATCAATTAATACAAATTGAAAAGGAAATAAAGCTAGACGCTAGAAGTTGTAATTGTTTTTTAATCGTTATTGGTTCAACTCCTTGACTATTCGTTTGGTTTTGTAGCGAGTATGTGTTCTAGAACTATTACACTATGTGCACACCCAAACAGTGTTACTTTTGGGAGCGAAATTACCATTTTGCCCCTCTGTCAAGTTTCCTCAATCACTACATTTGCAAATAGGGGGGCGCATAATTGTAATTTCACTCCCGACAAACACTGTTTGGGTGTGCATATAACAGATCAGCTCATGTTTCATGAGGTATTTGACAAGTAATGTCTTCACTTTAATTAAAAATACTAATATAAATTTCAAAATTTAAATATGATGTATATATAATAATACCTAATAAAATTAAGGCTAGTATTTTAATTTATCTAATATTAAGGTTATATCTTTTCATAAATTTTTTGGTGAGTTCATTATAATTATTCGTATGATTTATCCATTTTAGATATTGAAAAGTCTTCTGTTAAATATTTTTGAATAACTTATTACAATTTTCTTACAAGTAACTCTAGTCATTAATATTCAATAATATTGGATACATTAAAGTCTTTTTAACAAGAACAAGATATGGAATAAAGTAAAAGTGAGCACCGCCGATGACTCAATAGCCTAATGGCATCCGGCCCAACCTTTCATGTAAGAGGTCATGGGTTCGAACCTTGTTGGAGACATATTTGTCTCATATTATACTCTAACTTTCTATTAGTTAGCAAATTCTGTATTCATGTTTGTAATATCATTGTAGTCACAATTCATCGCTAATTATCAAAAAAAAAAGTGAGCACCCCAGCAATCCAAAGGTAAGCTGTAAGCATATCATTATACATTCATTATAAAAAAGTATTTTTGACTTTAACATTTTCTATAACGCAATTATAATAAACTGTTCAACCAACCTAATTTCTAAAATAATCAAGTCATACTTTGACTCGGAGAAAGTTAATAATCTCTTAGCTAAATTGAAATAAAATCAATATAAGAGCGTAGAGCTCATATCATTTCAAAAAATTTAATACTAGCTTACATGAGTTAAACGGATAACCTAGTGAAAAAGACTCTTACGAGTGTTCAGAAGGTCCTAGGTTCAATAATCACCCCATCGTTAATTTACAAAAAACAGAATACTAGCTTACATAAACAAATCCAAAATATTTAAATTGAAAATAATTGAATTTATTTAACACGTATACTAGTGAAAAATATTAAACAAACTACGCTGGAGACTATGACATGTACATACTTAATAAAATAAATTAAACATCATTTTATTCATGAACCGAAACATGAGAAGTTCAAGCATCAATCAATAATACAAACAAACACAATTCTTTTCTCCAAACTTGACAAATATAACAATAACCATTCCAAATCATAATATCCAACCTTCTTAATGATTAAGATTTCAAATTATTATGTCACTCCAAGATTTATCATATGCATACTCGACGACGAGTAGCGTAAGAGCGTCCCGAAGACGTCCAAATTACATAGCTTACTCCAAGAAAGGATAATCCGTATACCCAACGACAGGGTCCGCTGAATAAAATGTCATCCTATCATAGTGATTAAGAGGAGCATCAAGCTGAAACCTCCTTGGCAAATCAGGATTAGCAAGAAAAAAACGACCATAAGCAACAAGATCAGCTTCATTTTCAGCTATAGCTTCATTACCATATTCTCTATTATATCCATTATTAGCAATAAATGTTCCTTTAAATGCTTTCCTAATTGAGCCTAAACCATCTTTCCATTCAGTCTTGCCGTCAACTCTCTCCATTCTTGGTTGGACAACATGCAAGTAAAGAATCCCAAGCTTGCTTAGTTCCTCTGCCATGTAAATTCCTAGAGCTTCTGGATTTGAATCTGCTGTTTCCATAGTGTCTGAGAATGGTGACAGCCTTATTCCGACTCTTTCAGGCCCGATTTCGTTGGCCACGGCTTCGACTAGCTCTAGTGCAAATCTACAGCGGTTCTCTAATGAACCGCCGTATTGATCTGTTCGATCATTAGCTTGCTCTTTCAAGAATTGCTCGATTAGGTATCCGTAGCCTCCATGTAGCTCAACTCCATCAAATCCTGCAAGATTGAATAAAATTTTTCGTGTAGTGAGGGACGGTATCAGAACTAAAATCTAATTAATTAGCCCGAAAAATTCAAAAACTTTCGGGATTTTATCACTTAATGCCCCAGTTCTTAATATTCCAATGTGGGACTGACTCGCTTTACATCCTCGCCCCCATTTCTACCCCCGGTTTAATACATAAGAATTGAGATAGATAAAATTTGAACTGGGGAATTTGTTGAATGGTTACCAGCTTCACGAGCATTTCGAGCAGCAACCCTGAAATCATTAATAATCATAGGAATTTCATCGGTTGTTAGTCGTCGAGGAGGAGTGAACTCCGAGATACTGAAACCGTAGGCTGCATCCGGGATGACAGTCAATTCCTGATCAGTGGAAGAGATGGGAGCTTGCCCATTAGGCTGGAAATCTGAAACAATTGGAAATTCAATCAGTCCCAATTATCTGATTCGAATCGTACGACAACAGGGTAAGATTCTGTATTATTCGCCACCTTTTCCCTACTTAGGCGGAAGCCTTTGCCAAGTCATTGAGACATATTGACGTTGATGAATATTACGACTACGACTAACAGAAAGATTGCAAAAGAGTTAAAAACCTTTGTTAGAAACCCTCCCAACATGCCAGAGTTGACAAAAGAAAACACCACCCTTTTCATGGACTGCTTCCACAATAGGTTTCCAGGCCTCCACTTGTTCCGTTGTCCATATCCCAGGTGTGTTTGGATACCCTTGGGCAGTGTCAGAAACTCCAGTTGCTTCTGTTATGAGAAGACCTCCTTCAGTAGTTCTCTGAGAATAATACAAAAGTCCATGCTTTTGTGGAACATTATTGTATGACCTCTGTCTTGTTAAAGGTGACATAACAACCCTGCATACCAAACAAATTAATGATTTTGCGATTGCTTAAGTTAATGATTTTTTACTGCATCATACCATAGACGAATCTAGAACGAAATTCTTTTGGTTATCAAATTTATCGGAAAAATTACAAAAAAATACGTATTTTTATTCGAGTGGCTTTCTTACTATTGTGTTTGCATTCTCCACTATATGAATTTATCTTTAATTTTAGTGTCACGGGTGACGGGCGCGACTCTCCTTACAAGCGTAAACTGGATCGTTTATTCGACTAAGACACCAGAAAAGATAAGTACGCATTTGAAAAATTAGTGAGAGTTACCTATGAGAAAGCTGAAAGTTTCCAAATTTGTAAGGGGTGAGAAGTGGGATTTTGAGGTTATCAACTTGATTATCTTCATGTATTACTGAGCTTCCCAGGTTGGGTTGCATACTAGGAGTATTACTATAGCTTCCAACGTTGCTTTGCATCTTAAGAAAATAAAAGGAGACAACTAATGATAAATGCTTGTAATAGGTTGATTTTGAATGCATATACTAATTGCTATTGGTAGGATTTTATACTGGTAACAGAGAATCAGTCTACATAATTGAGCACTTTTTTTCATGATGGATCTGTTAATCATACAATTTAAAAATACAAAGTACGATCTTTAAGCAATATCATATATTCATATTCAATGATGTTCAAATTAGACACCTTATTACATAATGAATTCAATTGTCCTTGTCTGATATGGAGTTTGGGAAAGAGATAGTGCTACTTATTAACCTTGACAAATAAGACCGAACTAATTATATACTAATTTCTTTTTTTTGTAGAGGTTGTTTTAACAATTTTTACATAGATTAATAAAAAAGTAAAATTAATTAAAAAATATATTGAAATATAAAATGATAGTTATTGATTGTTACTCAATTATATAGCTGATAAGTACAATATAAAAAGTAAGTAAAAGCATTATTGAAAAATTGTAATTTATTATGCTAGAATTACAACTATTTTCAAATAAAAATTTAAACTAAAACAACAACTAAAAATACATATGACATCTATTAAGAGCAACATTTCAAAGAACATAACTCTTATTCATACAATTAAAATTATTTCAATCGCTCAATTTAATTATGAGTTATTGGCTTATGACATCACTCATGTATAGAAAAAGATTAATTATATCAGTTTGTTTAAGATTTGACCACATATAGTCATTAATGTTTAAATAATCACTCATTTCGGGTTGCTCCTGAATTTTTTATGTTAAACGAACTATTTTGTGAGTTTTTCAAAGGATATTTTTGTCCAATACACATTCTTTTATCTCATAAAATCTCAAACTATTTCTAGATCACCTCCACAAATCAGTCTAATTAACATATTACTACCTTTTCTCCCTCGTCGATAATCCCAACGCTTGATCCAGATTTCCCGCCTAACGATGATAATAATCCAAGGTTCACAATTCAACAGATGGTGCTTGGTTAGTCAAAGGTTCTCGTTCTTTTTTAATTACTAAAAAACCTTTATTTAATACTTTTTTCTAGACCCCTTCATTCATACATTTGGAGTCAAATTTTTTTATAAAATTTGATCATAAATTTTTATTAGCTGATAAAAAATAAAATAGTCATATGAAATCTTGTTCAATTTATAAACATTAGTAATCATACATCGGTCATAAATATTAGTAACGCAGCAATGTCACAAGCCTTTAACGCTTTATCTATAGGTTTCATTGTTTCAATTTTGGTGATTGGGGTTTGATACAAAAGATTGCATTAGTGTGTAATTAATGTTCGGTTGACTAGTCCTATTATTGAAAGCACTAACATCATATTTTATGTTATCATCATCACCATCACTTTGTCTTTTTTTATTTTCACATGCATCACGCCTAGCAAATTTGTTACCTAGTACTTTAATGTTTTACTTATTTTATTTGATATCTATAGGGTATTTTCAAAAAGTTACTGAATGCGATGCTTAAGTTACTGACTTCTCACTTCATGAAACTTTTACTCCAGTCGCTTTCTTACTATCGTGTTTGCCATTGTCCACTACATAAAATTATCTTTTAGTCCGAGTATCATCAGTTGAATTTTCATCATAAGCGCAAACTGGACCTTTTATTCGAGTAAGACACTAGAAAAAATAAGTACTCATTTGAAAAATTAGTGAGAGTTACCTATGAGAAAGCTGAAAGTTTCCAAATTTGTAAGGGGTGAGAAGTGGGATTTTGAGGTTGTCAACTTGGTCATCTTCATGAACTACTGAGCTTCCCATGTTGGGTTGCATATAGCTTCCAACGTTGAGTTGCATCTTTATAACTATAATCTTTATCTTAAGAAAATAAATCGAGAGAACTAATCACAGATGCTTATATTTTGTGTTTCTTAGTTGCTATTGGTAGGATTTTATACTAGTATAACAGAGAATTTGTCTTCAAATCATATGAAATTTTATTATATTCATAGCAATAGTTGCTTCTGGAAGTTGAATCAAACGTGGTTGCATTCTTTTTTTATTAGTGAAATGTATTCAATGTCAAAATAAAGAGACGAGTCAATCGAATAGCTTAGTGAAACAGACTCTTGCTAGTAACCAAAAGGTTCAGAGTTCGAAACTCACCTCCTTGCTAATTAGACAAAAGAAAGAGATGAGTTTAGATGTGCAAAGCTTATTACATTAAGTGGCTGCATTCTTTTCTTATTAGAATGTAGTCAACATCAAAATAAGAGATGAGTTCGGGTGTGTAAACCACGTCTTACATTAAGTGGGAATAGAATTGTTCTTCACTCAATATTGTTTTATATTTTATAGAATTTGAGCTAGCTGTATTATTGGATTGTTTTTTATTACTGGTATAATTTATCTACCTCGTTTATGGTATATCCCAAACTGATGCATTTCGACTCTTATATCGGTTGACCAACGTGACTAAAGCATATGCGTCATTAGGCTTCATTAATCATTCATATATTTTCTGTTTTCTAGAGAATTTTGACAAAATAGCACACCTTAATCTCCACCGGCTAATATCTTAGTCCAAATACCAAACTTTTCAAAGTTTTGATCGACAAAATTGAAGTGAAAAACAGCCTCAAATATGAACCTGGTCTGTAAGATCTACTTGAAACACTTGGCGTCCAGAAGAGCTTCGCCCTGGAAAGGTTCATGGTCTTCAATCATTTGGCTGACAAGTTCCTTCTGCTCTTCATCGTTGATGTCAGCTTGCTTCCACTCGTAAAGCTCCATGTCGTAAACCTCATCCATGATGAACTTTGGGATCTCTTTCCCGCGGAAAAGCCATAGTCCCTTAACCTTGAATGGAGCTTCTGATCCAATGATCAACATCTTGCCAAATGCGTACTTGCGTGCAAGATCCATTCTCTGGAGGAATCCACCTACCTTGTTCAACGTCACAAATGAGACTGTGTTCTCATCGTTGTACTTGTAGTCACAGAACCAGAGAGAGTACCCCTCAGGGTCATACATATCCCAAAATCCTGCAAGTTTAAGTAGAGTTTAGAGCCTAAATTACTTGAAGCAAGAGAATCAATAAAATCGTCTTCCAATACAACTTTATTGTGAGATATAAAGTGTAGGGCATTAAACCCAAAGCACGAAGGAGGAACACTATTGAAAGCAAAAACCAAATTCTCATGGAAAAGAATATCATTAACGACAGAAGACACCTAAGGTAAAATCTACACCAATTAAAATGGAGAGCATAGATGACAAAATGAAAACTGTACAATAGAAGTGAGCAAAAAAAGAATACCTTTGACAGCAACCTCGCGGAAGTTGGTCTTGGTGTTGGAGTAAAGTCTCTTCCAATCATCGAGTATCATCGGGCTGGGAGGCAAGAGATCCAATGGGTTCTTTGCCTTTGGCTTTGGTGCTTCTTCCACTGGTTCTGCTGCTTGAGGCTTGGGCTCCTCTTTTGCCTTTGGTTTGGCAGCTTCCTTTGGCTGAGGTTTCTTTGATTGAACAGGTGGCACAGATCCTGCTTGCTTAATTTCATTCAAAAACTTCTTCACATTTGGCTGATTGGCCATGGTCCAAAAGTATCTTTCCACATGGGGAAATTCAGATGTAAAGGTCTTGGTCATTATATTCTTAAACCCATGGGAGAGGTTACATGTCATCACAATGTCAGCGAGTGTCACAGAATGCCCAACTAAGTATGTGTTGGATGCTAGATGAGTGTTCAGGGCACCCAGTGCTCTCTTCAGAGCAGCAATTGCAGCCTCTTCAGCCTTCATGCCAAAAAAACATAAACAAACCAGAAACTGTTAAAACGATGTGACATGACACTACAAAAGATATATTTTTTCTTGAATAACAGTTGTACACACAAAACAAACTATCTATATAAGGATTCCGACATACTGGAGCAGCATATGGAATATGTCCAAGCCTTGGGTACAACCACCGTGCAATATTGGCATCAACCTCGGTTGCTGAAAAATCCATCCATTGTTCAATATGAGCCTGCAAGAGCACATAACACCAAAGCCAAAATTAAATCTACTTTTGAGGCGTGAAAAGAAAAATCAAATGGTAAGACCATGGATCTGATGCCTTACATAATCAATGAGTGAAGACCCACACAGAGGATTATCAGCCTTCAACTTTGTGACTGCATGAAGCAATGGGTAACTGATGAGACTCAGATTCCAGTATTCCACACAAAAAACATTAAGCAGACAGACTCACCATAGCGAGCAATGGCATTGCTCTCGAAAATAGGGCCCTCGGGAGTTTCAAGGACAGGAACCTATACCGAAAAAACCATAACTAAGGAATTTAATAAAATTCACGTCGGAACTGGGAAAGAATAGGCAGGCATAGAATCATGAACATAATAAAAACCTTCCAGGCCATAGGTCGTAGAATACCTTTCCAAGAGGGTTCATCTTAAGAAATTCAGGAGTCTTATTTGATACACCCATTTCAAAGCCCTGTACAAGCTCAACCTTTACACCACTGTACTCTGCTGCAATAAGTGGCTTGAAGGCATTCTTGTTGGCACTTCCAGAGTGCAAAACCTATACAAGCAAATAAATCAGGTAGTGTGAGCAATGCAATTAATTGTGTACAAACATAAAATTTCGATCTTTTACAAAAATTACATAAGACCACAAACCAAAATTCTCTACACCAAGAAAATACTTTGAAAAACATACAATTGGCAAGCCATATGTATTGCAAAATTCTGTGAAGCACAAAAAATTAAAAAAATCCGAAATATAAAGCCAAATCAACACACCCAAACAAAAGATCAATGGCTTTATAAGATTCGAGTTAATCTTGAATACTCTAAGACAAGTCAAGCAAACACAGCGCAGCAGTGATTTAAATTTGCAAAAGAAATGAGTGTATTTAACCAAATAGAAATACATCCAGCTATGAGAGAAGCCTGATGTGTAGCAAGTTTCCAGGATCAATATTAACTCTGACTACCTCAAGAAAACAGAAACGAAGGTGGATTATTGCAGTTCAGTTGATATTTGCAAGGGAGATTATTTCTACAGTATACTGGTTCCTAACAAGTATATGCACTTAATATCAAAATAAGTGCAATTTACACAAAATGATTAACTAATATCAACAATTTGTTGAACCTTCATTAATAAAACACAAAAAAGCAATCTAATAAAAAATTCACAACAAAATACAAAATAATACTCGTATAATTCACGTTAACAAATGAAAAAATAATTCAATAAAGTGTCAAACTTTCATAATAAATACTCCAATAAAAACACAATCTACTCTCTTCTAATATATATTTCACATCAGAATAAGTTAAAGGCACATGATCAAAAAATCAATAAAGCTTCAAATTTCACAATTAAACAGCAAAGACTCAATGCATTACCCTATAATAAAAAATTCAGATCTGTATCGATAATCAATTAAAAACAAATACCAAATAAATAAATAAACAAATAAAACATAACAAACTTACCAGAGCCATGACTTGAAGTTTTAATCTCAACAAATCAAAACCTAATCTGAAAACCACAAACCCAATACGATTAAACAGACTGAAAAACTAGATATAAATGTAACTGAATTAGCATTTCATCCAAAAACGTGACTACGAAATACATATGATTTGTTCTGATAGATTAGACTAATTCACAACACCCGAAATTCGGACCCTGAACTCAATAGGCTTTCGGGTATGCTAGTTCAACCACTAGTCCATTCGATAATATGGAATAAGAAGAATAAGCAGACATGATACTAGGTATTAGCGAAATTGAAACAAAAGAAAATGAGGAGAATGAGAAAGTGATGAGGTTTACCGAAATGTGAGAGTGTAACTGAAGAGGCGCAAAACTGTCTAGGGTTCATTCCAAATGTCACCTTGCTCGTCCTAAATACCACCAATGGTGCCAACATACAAAAAGTTGGTGGGGGTAATATTGGAAATGTCATCAAATTTCATTTTGTTATTTTCCATTACTATCAAAAATTAAAATGACGACAATATTTTTTTTGCTCGGCTAGGTGCAATCACTAACGAGCCAAACGATCTTCATCTAACCGAGCTAATCGGGAGCAGAGCCTCGAGGTTGCTTCTTTATTTCAAAATCCAAGTGTTATTGGAATAATAAAAATTTAGTTAGTTAGACAAATAATTTAAAAAGATCAAAACAATCTACGCAGGGAAGTGATAATGAGTGAAAGGGTATGGAAGTTTGGCTCGATGCATACATAATCGAGCTTTGGTCCTCGGGTCACTCAAGCCGAGTCCATCTGGCAGCGATTTAGCTCGGTTTATGCGTGGCTCGGGGGGGTAAAATAGTAACAAGCTTTTGAAAGAAATGTCGTGTTAGAACATTAACATTTGACCACTTCCCGTACTCTAAACTAGACTAGAGGACGAACAAAATCAAGAAATCATCAGAAACTCTGAAGACCTTACAGAAAAAGAAGAGAAATCAAATAGACTTATTATAGACCAAATTTTGTTGAGATGAATAGGATCACAATAGGAAGCTGTTTGCAACTTCCCATATGGTTATTTATTTCAGTATTACTTCAATCAGTTCCATCAGGTTTGCTAATTGCTACCTCAATTTTTTGTGATTTCTTCGTTTCTGCACATATAAATCTATTTTATGTTGTTTTCGTTAACTGATTAATAGCCCGAAATTTGTGGAATCAGTTCTTGAAAGACACCATCTTTGTGTGTTCTGTGATCTACATGATATATTCTGATTTTTATTAATTGTTGGATAATTATGTGCCTCGAGGGGTTAAGGGTTTGGCATGATTTGAAATACCAAATTGGTAGTTGGTGGTGTTAAACTGCTAAATTATTATATTTGCTGCTATCGTTTTCTAAAATTGGGTTTGGGGGAGGTATATGAATTTGGTGGTTTTTGTATGGTGATGGTGTGGATCTTTTGATCAAGCTTGATGAATCCAACAGTGTACAGTGTGAAATTAAAATCCAGCTTGCGGTTTTAGCGAAGTTAATTAGTTGGTGATGAGATTTGATTTCTGGTATACCCCTACACAATGAAGGATAATGTGATGTTTCAAACCGCAAGTGTGCGATTAGAATGGTGAATCTTGGATTTTATGATATTAACTCGCCAACTTGATGCTTACATTCCATTACTTTTGCGGAAAGTTGAGTACCTGCTATTATGTGAAAGCCACCGAGTAGTGTATCGTCTTGTAGATTGTAGTAAAGGAGGTTCTTAATTCTCGTGTTATAGTGACTGTCATTTAGAATCCATGCTAGTAAGTTAGGCATTTTCTCATTAATTTGAAATGTATGTAATGGTGAAATGAGCTGCTGAACTAGGTATCGAGAGTTAACTAGTTAAGATATATACACTTCTGCAATGTGTTAATATCTATTACACTTCGAATGTGTACACATATTAATCTGTCTTATGCACCCTACTCGAGCTTGATATTGTTTACTGTGTGTACTCAGGCTTGGCAGACGGCTCTTCATCAGAGAATGCTGGCAATCATTCCTCTAGAACTTCTACTGGGACATATATTCTTATTGTATGCCTTGGACTAGCTATCGTTGGCTTTTCAGTTCTCTTGTTTAAGATTTGGCAAAAAAAGAAGAGAGCAGAGCAGCAAGCTCGCCTGCTACGACTTTTTGAAGAAGATGACGAACTTGAGGTTGAACTTGGAATTCGTGATTAAGCTTGATTTCATGTCATCAATATACTCAAATGTAATAATCTCAAGGTTTGATGGTGCATCCATCCATATTCATTCATGGCTCGTTTTATTTCGTGTTGTAAGTGAAAAGTGAGTAACGATGGTAGCTTGTATAACCATTGATTATCTTAATGCTCACTGGAGATCGACAGATTTGCTGCATCCCTGTTGTAAAATTAAATTAATTTTTAATTTCTGTTCCTATCCAAGACTTGATTGAATAGCATAATAAAATGTTGTGTATGTTCGGTGAAACTAATTCAACTGCAGGAATTTCTAAGGAAATTCTTGACGCTTTTATCCTCATCAGACGCTCGAAAATTGAGAAAGTCGAAACTATCGTTGGATTATGTACAGAACGTGTCTACCATAAAAACTTTGAGACCCTCAAAGTAAGAGCTTAGAAAATTCCCCTGCCATGCGATTGATGTCAGAGATTAGTGCGAAATGTGCCTCAGTGGTCAGGGGTACCTTAGCTTCCCTGTACATTACTTCAATTTGAGAATCAACTCCAGAGGGAATCGTAACCACACTAAACGAAGAGGCAAGGGGGCCACCACAGCACCAAGACTCTTTACCACTGAGTTATGTTTCGGGGCAGAAACTGTGAGGATAAAACTGTGAGGAGTAGCCTGGATCGACCTAAAAGCTTGTTGGACATGTAATTTATGTGCGATATATTTATATATCCATAGTTCATAGACCATAAATCCATAATCCAAGATAGAAGGAATTGGACATTAAATGGGCCACAACAAACGCTAATAAGTCCAAGGTAGCCTTGTAACTTGTTTATGTTCTTGTTTTGTAACATTAATATGGAGTATTAGCCAATTTTTGTTGGTCAAATGATTCAAGATTGAATTAATTATAGGTGAGATTCTTCATAAGTCATTAGCAATGAGATGGTTGTTGATTTGTTGATATTAAATTGCTTGTTGTAGCAAAGCAAGCATTGATCTCATCAACAATCTGCCTGCCCATTTTGGTAAGTTCACATTATTATTACTTGAAGAAACTAAAGCTAGACAACTCTTACGAAAGCTAAAATAGCATGTGGTCCACAATAACAAATATACTAATGTTGGGAAGAGATAGATATTAATAGTTTATGTCAATGTTCAATTTAGTTTCCATTTTATAGCAATTTTGTAAGCTTTATTAGTCATTTTCCTTGGAGCAAGATAGAGGAATAATATATCACATTTAAATAAATATGTTTATTGTGGACCTAACCTCTTATAATTTCTAGATTAGTACAAATATCTTATTAGATAATTTGTAACATATTGTTAGTGCAAACACAACTTATATTTCTCAATCATATACATTTAAGTTCTTTAATTTAAGTCATAGTTATCTCATCTCGGACCTTTATTTGTGCTTAAAAGCTTAATTCAGTTTATTAGTACAAATTAAGAACCTAATCACTTATTATCTAGTTCACATTTGAAATTTCACATTACAATGGTGATTATAAATTATAATAATAATGCCCTTATAAGAAGCTCATAAGTTTCTTGCGTTAATAAATATATGGACCACATATAAATACATCATACAGCAAGAATATAGTTTTGTTACGCGTGGTCCAGATAAAATTTCTATTTTAAGATGGAAGAAAAGATCATGTGAATTATTGGAGTGGAGAATTAGCATATTGATGTGTGTTCTACTGGTGCATGCATTTAGTCTTCCACAAGACTACAAGTCTACAACCAATTATATTCTACACATCAGAAAAATTCAAAGCATTAATCTCACCCTAGTAAGAAAGGCTTCCAAAATTATTATTTTGCCCCTCCCAAACATCAATTTAGAATCCCGATCAAATTAAATTTCGAATATATAAACTAATATATACATGCATGCATACTTCAAAAATCAACCATACAAGAGGACTAACACAAGCCTACAACAAATTAAATAAGCATATATAGTATACTAGTACTAATATATGAGTGACTTCTACGTGGATTGCACCAAACAAACACTATTATTTTTCACCTTCCAAATTTTAATTATTATTCCAACAAAATATATTAACTCCCTATAAATTTCCATTTTCCCTCATGCTCTTCCATCACTTCAGAATGATTTTTTCATGGAATGAATAATATTATGTTGATGAAGTGGAATTAATTAATAGGCAAGGTTGATCTAGTACTCCTTCCACTAGGTGAGACATATATATATCCTGCAATTTACCTCATTTGTGTATTTCAAGACAGGGGTGCGTGGGAACACTTAATATGACGTTTTCACAATTTTATTAATGATTATTTCATAACTGAAGGGTAATATAGTAAAGTCACAAGTGTAATAAATCATTTCTGTTTTAGGTTAGAATTTCCACTGTAAATCTCCTCATTTCACAAACCACGCCATGTTCTAATTATAGAAAAAAGGAAATTAAAATGTCATTTTCTTACACAGCTTTAGCACCCCCCCTCCTCCCCATGGTATCTTTATTTTCTCATAAGTAAGAGATATAATAAATAACACATTCTATAGATGTATGATTTCTAAAACCATAAGAAGGAGAACTTTTAGAGTATTTCTCAAGAGGGCATTCCTCAAAGTTTGTGTTTGTGATCATTAAGGTTTGTATCAAGTGTTTCTTGAAGTTGATATATATATTACCATGCATTTATATAATAATTTAACAGAGTCTTAAACGTTTTTCTATCTCTAATTTTCAATTATGGAAAAGTTCTGTTTCTTCTTTACCTTTATATCATGTTAGATCGTTTTTCAAGAGTCAAAAATTATATCTTTAAAGAGCTCTTCACATGAAATATGTTATTTTTTCCATTTGTTCCAAAACAATGTGCTGATGAATTAAGTTTTTTGTGCAATATTGTGTTTTCTTTAGAGGCAATTTTGACTAAATTTACTTATTGAAATATCCTTTGTTTCAAAATTCTTTTATTTCTCTCCCCCTCTCTCTTATGTCATATTTCATGTTTTTTTCTAAGTAGTAGTCTCCAAGAAAGATTTAATAATAATTTTTAATTTGGTGTTTGTTCCATACACACATTGAAGCTATCTTTGCTAAAATTGGTGTTGAAGTAAACATGGAGGTATTCTCCTACAAATTCCTATTTCATGTCACATTTGCATCTGCCCTTCTTGCTATATGATGTGAATTTTCACAAATTAAATCTTTATTTAATGTTGTTCATCATAAGATGCTCAACTACTACATTTTTGTTAGTCTAAAAATGGATTCTTGGTAAGTTCCTAATACATATTTCTATGTTATGTGATTGACTGATTGTATGTTTATTGGCAAGTTCTTACAGTCAAGAATCTAGTACTATAATGTCATAAAATCTATGTTTTTAGCACAAATTAGCAACTTAAAAAGGAGATCTTGACCAGCAGCTAGCTTTATTTTCAACTGATGTTCAAGATCTTCTGATAATATATGTCTGCTCTATTTTGCTCATATATACCAATCTGGAAAAGAAATTTATATTTCATGTTGCAAAGTTAACAACACCTTCAAATTGAACCTGCTTATTCTTCCTTCAATTTATTGTGAGTTGCCCATAAGTTTTTTTTTAAAAAAATCCACTATAAAAAGCCTTTGTCATCTATGGTAAGAAAACAATATCATTTTTTGTTGAAGTAGTTCTGATAAATGGTAAACTGATCTTACATACACCTTTGAGTGTGTGTATGTGGTGGTGGTGGGGGGGGGGGGGGTGAGATTAAAGCTGGTCTTTCTTTAAAGTTAGCTCATTTTTAGGTCTAAATTTTATGAATTTATGTTTCTTCTTGAAGTGTTCTAGTAACTTTTTTGGAAGAAATTAAAAAAGATCGATCTTTTACATAGCAAGGACTCGAATCTGAATCTCGTATCTAAATATCGAGTAATATACACGATGACCACTACACTAATCTTAGTGGTTGAAGTGTTTTATTAGGTGGATATTAACTCAAGAAATTAAAATTATGATGTGAATTTTGTAGGAGAAGAAAATGGGAAGAGGGAAGATTGAGATCAAGAAGATTGAGAACAACACCAACAGGCAGGTGACATTTTGCAAGAGGAGAAATGGATTGTTGAAGAAAGCATATGAACTTTCTGTTCTATGTGAAGCTGAAGTTGCCCTAATTGTCTTCTCCAACCGTGGACGTGTTTATGAATATGCTAACAAGTAATTCCTCTTACATTATTTCTCCATATCTTCATACGTTTCTATAAATAAATGAGCAGATTTGTTATAATTTATCCCAAGCTTCATCTTAAACTTCTATAGTTGTAATAAATCTTGTTATGTCAAAACAAATAGTCATAGGTTTAATAGGAAAGAATTTAGAAATAGCTAAATATTCGAGTAAATTATCGAAATGGTCCCAAAAATTAGACTAAAGTTATCAATATGTCCTAAAATTAAAAGTTGCAAAATTAGACAGTACACTATATTAAACAAAATTTAGAACTTAGTAAAAAAATAGACGAAAATATTAAAATCTTCAACATATAATCATCATATATATCTGGTTCTCCCACAAAGAAAATTTAAACCTCCAGTTAACAAACAATAATCTTAGTCGTCCCTCAATTTCATTCTACATAAAGATTATTGCCCTTTTTGTCTTATTGTAGCCCTCGCAAGCTTAGGCTTGATTTTATATTCCCTAGAGGCTAGTAGTATAAAAATTAAATCCTTAAAAGTGGTCTCTGATGGGTCATGGGTGTCATTCAACAACGAAAGATATATTCTTTGATTGTTAGTCACCAAATTAAGAAGACAATAGAAAAGGGGAAAAAACAAATGAAATTTTATCCATGTCATTTCATCTTTCCATTGACATCTATGAATACCAAGCTCCCATCAATTAAGATAGAGGATGATTTGATAGTATGCGATCTTATTTATATGATAGTTGGAATATTGATTGATTTCGAATTCATAAAAAATGAAATGCAAATATTATCTATTAGTATTTTAAATTAAACGAAGAGGCATCGTAAACAGTGTAATGAGCCATATTGTTACAGTGATGAATGCCAAGGCTTACTATTCTTGTTTTTCTTGCAATCAACTCATCAACTATTGCTCAATTGTCACTTCCCACTTACTGATATTAATGGATCCTTGCTTTTAGTCTTTTGGGTTTATTACTTAGTCTTTAATTTGATTATTTGTTGCATGTTTTCCCTGTGTCCTTTAATTTTATTTGGATTATTCAATTCTAACTAACATTCAAAGAGAAACTCAAATTTCCTGGTTATATATATATATATATATATATATATATATATATATATATATATATATATATCATCTAAACCCTACACATGAGAATAATTTACAAATTAGCTAGGATGCATTACATATAAGAACAATAAGCAATCACATCTTAGCTTCTGAGAAGTTATTTTAGTTTTCTTGCACCAAAGAGGAACATGTAATAAGTTTTCTCATAAATATTGCTTAACATTAGATTTGGACAAGAACATGCTGCATGTTCAGTTTCCTTTTGTTTTCATTTTTCCATGAATGATCTCCATGCCATGAATGCCTTTTGACTTGTTATTTCCACTTCTAGAACTTTTCAAGATTCTTAGTAACATGCAAATATTTGTACTCAATCTAGAGTTGACAACTGAAAACCTGAGTGGCAATATTTAGCATATGGATATCTTTTCATGAATTTTAAAGGATGTAATAATTGCATACTAATAAATCAAGAAAAACAAATTTTCTCCACTTTATTCAGTCAAGATGGAATCACCATTTCTTGTTTATGTGTTATTTTTAGCTTTAAACCATTTATATATCCTTCAATTCCCACTTGTTGATGAACAAACTTTGAGGAAAAAATGTTCCTCTTCTTTTTAATTGCCAATCTGTCGGTTTAAGTTGTGTTTTGATACTCGATAGTTCAAAAATTGGGATATACTCTTAGAAAGAGCTATGTTAGTGCGATTTGATACTCAATTTTAAGAAAAGATATATTAATTTCATAATTTTGTATGAGACAAAATTTAAACTTAATTGCACCATATAACAACTTCCGGGGACTATATCCAACATCTAAACTAGCGGGATCAAACACAACTTGATCTTATTTTCTGAGATGAAATTGACAATTAGCGTACCTCTTTCGATTCTAGTTAAATATTAAATGGAATTGGAGTTCATATTCATCAGATCCCTTGGTATCAGATTTTATATATGTGTCACTTGGAAAGATATCACCAGTATTTTTGTGATTAATGGAGTACCATGCATGTGTGCAAGAAGAGTATTTGTATTTGTATATGCATATCTCAAGAATGGTAGACAGGTCCCACAAGTGGATGGTGAAATATTCTATGTTCCACAAATACAAATTGTTGTTGATTGCCTCTCATTTTCTATCCATCTTTGATTCAACTAGGATTTGTGATCCACCTATTAGATAACTATAGCTCAATCAAGGAGTTGATTGGAACATTTCATAAAATATGGTCCCACCTTCACCTTTTTGTTCAACACTGGTTTCATATGCAAATTTAGTTGTTTTCCCCTTAATTCACCGTAATAAGGCCTTAATGGTCTTAATTAACCAAAATGTTTACAAATGGTTGATTGTTTATCTTAAAATATTTTCTTAATCCCAACTTAACATTCGTCGAATAAAGTAACAATTTAATGTTTGATGAAATTTTGGGTGTGTATATTTCCACGACTTATTTTCACGGTGCCAATTTAACGAACGCATGAGATGTTCTTTTCTTGAGAAAAAAAATGTTGTTGGTATCGAACTTGAGCAGTAAAATAAGAGAAAATTCACATGACATTTCATTGTTATATACTCCCCCTAACTAGTGTGTTAAAATAAAGGAGCTATATAAATAATATTTGAATATCCCCTTTGACTTATTGTTTGATACATGCAGCAACATTAGGTCAACCATTGAAAGGTACAAGAAAGCAAATGCAGATACTTTAAATCCATGCACTACTCAGGAAATCAATGCACAAGTAAGAAAAGTCTTGATAAAATCCTTAAAATAATATCCATTAAAAAAAAAAAAAAACTTCTATATCTTTGATGATGGTTAATGTGTTTGTTTTGTTGAATGTATATAGTTTTATCAACAAGAATCAAAGAAGCTCAGACAACAAATCCAAATGCTCCAGAACACTAACAGGTAATACATCAATTTGAATAGTAGTATAGCTAAATTCACTATTTCAATGTAGTCATATGACTTCAATCATTTCAGAATTGTGTGCAACTTATTCTGATACATTGTCTTTTAATATTTTCAGGCACTTAAATGGAGAAGGGCTGACCTCTTTGAATGTGAAGGAGTTGAAGCAACTGGAGAACAGGATCGAACGAGGCGTTGCTAGGATTAGGTGTAAGAAGCATGATATGATACTTGCTGAAACTGAAATCTTGCAGAAGAGGGTAAGTTCTGACTAGCAATACAATCTTGATTTCATATCTTTTTTGTGTGTGGTGGTTCTAGTGGATTTTGTATTATTCAGATACTGAGGAACATTTTCGTTTCTGTACTTAATAGGAAACTCAACTGGAACTCGAGAATCAGCACCTAAGAGCCAGGGTAACTTTCTACTCTAAGGAACGACGAAAACAGTTCTGTTTTCGTATTTGTAAATAGGTCATTCAAACAAGAACGGAGGAAGTACCTTTTAGCGTAACATGCTTTGTAGTCGTAATTTACAGTTCGGTTCTTTTGGGAGTTGGCAGAGCATTGATCTAACAAATTGAGTGATCCATTGTTGATATTTCAGATAGCGGAAGCAGAGAGGCTTCAACAATTAAGCATGGTGCTTCCTGCTCAGGAATATAACCCAATCCAAGATTATCTAACTAGGAATATGCTGCAACTTAATATGATGGAGGGTTCATCTTCATACCAAATTCCTGAGGAAAAGTCAGTCCAGCTTTGGTAATTTTGCTCTGGCTTTATATTTTTAGTCAAGTCTCAACTGGTTTAATACAAAATTAAGCCATAAAAAATCTTGTAATGTGAAAATCATTTATGTTCTTGATTTTCTTTGTTGCAGTGGGACTGATAGGAACTGTGGCATTCAATTCCTCTCTTAAGGAATAACATTGAAAAGTATCAAGGTATCACCTCCTTTCATTTGTAAACTGGTGAATCCTATTTTCACTGCTCTTATTTCCACGGCTCACGTTCGATACCGGTACCTAATGCATGTTTCATGCGTTCGGTATTGTTTTTTCAAAAAGAAACACCCAATCACATGTTCATGCATTGAGTAAATTGGCACCGTGGAAATATGCACACTCTTGTAAACTTGACAAGAGAAATGGGACATTGTAGTTCACATCACAAGATGTCTCACCTATTTTTGTTTCACTAATTTAATGCAGTTGAGGTCAGGGATGGACTTCTTGAGGTTCAAAAATAAAGTTGCCATTTAGGTGGTACGTGACAGATATGTTGGTACCTCTGTTCAAATGTGTAATGAATAATTCAGTAGTCGTGTGTTTGTGTGCCTAGTGGCCTAACAAATTCAGACAACCATTCTCTCTAGTACTATTGTCATATTGATTGTGTAATTCTAAATTTCCATTTCATATTACAGTAGTTCCTGCTTTTCTCTTTTTATTTATTTTTAACTCAGACACTCGTTATGTAAAGACACGAGTCTAGCCTTCGAGTCTCGCCTTACCTCCAAGCATCACGACTCTGGCCTTAGGTCTCGCCTTGCCTCCAAGCATCGCGGTATATACTTGGGAAGGAACTTCAACAGAAGTGCAAATGATACCTGCTTAAATTAATATGATTTAACAATTTCCAATACTAATTTAAAGGAAAAGTTTACAAACGCAAAATATGCCAGAACCTGAAACTTGAAACCATAACATTTTTATAAATACTACACCACATGAAATCTTATGTTTGCGCTATCTTATGAGATAGAATATAGATGTTTTATAGAATATAGCAACCTCGGCTTTCAGCACACTTTCGCAGCTCCGCGGTCTCTTTCTGAGCACTCTCCAACTTTGCTCTCAGCTTACAGATCTCTTCAACTGATTTACGATGAGCAGCACTCTCTTTATCCAACTGGTATTGAACAGCACACTTTCTCAGCTCCTCGGTCTCTCTCTGAGCACTCTCCAACTTTGCTCTCAGCTTATAGATCTCTTCATCTGATTTATGACGAGCAGCACGCTCTTTATCTAACTGGTTTTGAACAGCGTCTTGAGCATTTGCTTCTGCCTTCAGGCGAGCAGCATGCTCTTCAGCCAACTGTTGTTCAAGCCTAGAAATTGCTTCTTTCAGCTTCATGTCAACCTAAAATCCATATCATGGAGAACTTGCAAGTCAAATTGAGTTTTCAACCGCATTTTCATGTACTAATTGTATACTTCCACCAAAATAATTTCTTATAAGAATCAGAATGCTAAAAAACGTAAGGAAACTAACACTCAACTGCCAGTACTTCTTAGTCAACATTTCGATATGCCTAAAGTATAAAACCAAGTTTCATTCTCAAGTGATACATCTGAATCTCATATGGACGTACAAATACCACAACACAGCCACGTACATAGAAAAACACAGAGAAACTAACAAAAGCAAGAAAAATATATAGAAAATATATGCTTTTGCTCTTCTGTCTCATAATAATGATATCGTCATCTAGAGCACATATCTCGCAAAGCTCTACAGGTAACATGATATAAGTGTGCAAACACAAACCAGTGACATGAATAATTGAATTGTCTTTTGCATTTCATTCCAAAGATTTTAACATGATATATACCATTAAAATCAAGAATTTCCTACATCATGGAGGATTTTCTTTTTTCACAAGATCAACGAATTATACAAGTAGTAAACATTGTCAAAATCTGATGTTCTGATAGATGGTTACCTTAGATAGCCAAATACCAGGATGGACATTATATAAGCAAAAGACATCATTTTATTCTTAAGAGACATTACTTGCTCATTCAAATTGCTGAAAAGTAAGTTTGATATATATTATCGTAATTGTGGGAACTTTGTAGCTCGGATTAACACAATGAGCATCCAAAACTTAGCTAACCAGAATTGTACATAAGGAACCTGTTCATGCGTGTAATAACAATACCATTTTAATTATTTGTGTAAGCTGGTCATCATAGGATATGTTCATCTCCTCTGTCATCTTAGATATCTGCTGCACCGAGAATCCTTGACCACGCAATATTGTATCTCGTTTCTGTAATACAATTCTATCATTGTGTTTTACTAAAACAAATATCAGTAGCATTAGTAAAATAGAAACGTAATTGACTAAAAGCTGACCTTCAATTCAATGAAAAGCTCATTTGTGTATGGTTTCCCATTGTTAGAGACAACTTTATCCACAACCATAAGTTCTTGAAGTTGTTGTTTTTTCTTCCATTTGTCTTTAGTTTTATTGTTAAATAGCACATATCTATTTCCACACAGTCGGAGGAATTCCTTGACCAAAAACATGAAAGTTAATAAGAAACATTTTTTTTTAAAATGTAGACTTCATTAAAGGTAATTTTACTGTTACAAGTGAATGATGGAACTTCTTTGAACAATAAAGAAGTTCATAAAAATGAAAATATATTCAAAAATATGGTCAACTTCATATCAAAAGAGTAGAGGACTTGGTAAACAATAAAAATAACCAACATCTATAATATATACCAGGATTTTTAGCACATTGATTCCTCAAATTTAAGATGAACCTTAAATCTGTGCTTAGAGACCCTAACCATATTGAATGTTGTTGAAACAAACACAACCATTTTAAGATGTAACACAACTGATCATATAACATAATGAGAAACCGAACGCAAACTAAAAAATGTATTGATATGTGGAGGGTCCTCACATATTGTACAATTAAATGTATGTATCAATCAATTTTCAAAACTTCTTCTGCGTGTTAATCAAAAACAGAGAAGATGAAAAGGATGGCTTCATCATTTTGTACCTTCAAATCCTCAGGGGTTTTCTCGCGTAAGAAATCATCTAAATTTTCTCCATCATCCTCAAATTCATCCCCTTTTGTGAAAACAACTATGATATAGTTGTTTACTCCACTCCCAAAAAATTCTTCCTAACTTCGTAGTGCAGCTAATTCCTCTTTAGAGAAACGCGCTCCAAGTGAAATAGTAACTAGGATAGCATGTATACCATCTATTGCCATGTTGATGCATCTAACAATTTCTTTTATCAAAACTTCAGGCTCGTATGAACTATCAAATAGCCCTTTAAAAACCAATAAACAATCAACAATATAAATCATTATTAGCATTGGAAATATGACAATGTGCTTATTCAGCTATCAGCAGATTAATACCTGGTGTATCAATCACATTCAGAATAAGACCATCGTCAAGAACCTTCTGCTGCATCTCACAAGTATTTGTAACACCGTTAAAGCTACGAGCCGACTTGAAAACCTTACTTCCAATTATACTATTCCCTGTAGAGCTTTTACCGTTTCCAGTATGTCCAACAATAACCAATGTACGTGATAATTGAGTATATGCTGATGTTAAAACCGAGCCATCGTCAAACATACTTCCACCCATTATCAGCAGCCTTACCTGTAAACAAAATCTAATCAACTTTTTCTTTTATGTAATGTGTTGTCTTTAGTCGACTATGAGTGTGAGCTTATTGAGCATCTAATAATTTGCAAAAATCATATTGTAAATGACAAATGTGTTACCTTGATCTTCAAGTTGAATTAGAAAAGTATGAGTGGTGGATACTACTACAGAAGAGCAAAGGACACCAAGAATTATATATGCAACTTATACATTGTATTATTATCAAATAATAAGAGTCCTTCCGGCTTCCACATTACTGTTGTATTTTAGTTTTGGCACATCATTTGTTTCATTTTAATTTTCATATCGAAAATTATATATGCAACTTATATATTGTATTATTTTTTTTCGTAAGTTCAAGTTAATTATTATTCCCTCCGACCCTAAAAGATTGTCACATTTTGACTTTTGTTAGTTAAATATTACAAAATTTGATCACGAATTACCATTAAACGATAAGATATAATATAGTCTTATGGGATCTCGTTAGATTCGTCTCAATATATATATTTTTGAAATATCAACTTTTAATAATCTTTCCACATGTAGAATAAAAGGTATTTACATTTTAAATCTTGTTTTGTTGACCACCAAAAGTCAAAATGTGATAATCTTTTAGGAACAGAGGGGAACAGAGGGAGTACATTTTAAGATTAAAAATAAAATTTATAAAAATGTAAGTGTATTATAATGAATCGCGCGGAACGGTAATAGTTGTATTAGGTAGTTAATAGTTGTTCTTTTTTGGCTTTTTTTCATCTAGGCCCCTGAACTAATTAGTAAATCCCAAATCAGCCCTTCCCACCTTTTTTGTCCCAAATAGGCCCCTGTGGCCAAAAAATGGCACCTGAACTTTCATTTTTTCCATTTTTGCTGACTTTTTTAGATTTTTGAATTTTTAAAATCCTTAATCCAAGGGCGAGTTAGTCATATTGAAAATATGAGTTTTTGGAGGGAAATATTCGAGAAAAGTTCAGGTGCCATTCCGGAAAAAAAACATTTAAACGCCAAAATTGAAGAAAAAGTTCAGGTGCCAAAATATAATTATTAATAATAACTTAAACCATAATTATACATAAGGAACCTGTTCATGCGTTTAAGAATACCATTTCATTTATTCGAGTAAGATGTTCATCATAGGATATCTTCATCTTCTCTGTCATCTCAGATATCTGCTCCACCGAGAATCCTTGATCACGCAATATTGTAGCTCGTTTCTGTTGTAAAACAATTTTATTTGTGTTTTACTAAAACAAATATCAGTAGCATTAGTAAAATAGGAACATAATTGGCTAAAAGCTGACCTTCAATTCAATGAAAAGCTCATTTGAGTATGGTTTTCCATTGTTTCTAGAGACAACCATATCCACAACCATAAGAAGTTGATGAAGTTGTCTTTCTTTCTTCTGTTCATCCTTCGTTTTATTGTCAAATAGCACATACCTATTTCCACACAGTTGGAGGAATTCCTTCACCAAAACCATGAATATTAATCAGAAGCTCTACAATTTTTTTCTAAATGTAGAATTCATTAAAGGTAATTTTCCTGTTACAAGCTAATGACTGAATTTGTTTGAGCAACAAAGATGTTCATAAAAATGAAAACATATTAAAAACCTAGTGATTGTAGATCTTCTATCATGGATCCAGAAAATACATGAACAAGATGGATCATGATAAAAATATGGTTAACTTCATACCAAAAAAGTAGAGGACTCAATAAAGAAAGAAAAAACATCTGTAATATATACCAAGATTTTAACACATTGATTAATTACAGCTCAAATCAGCGCATATGGGTATCCCGACTTGCACAAAAAATGTAGTATTGGGAGGTAGGTGCAGATAAAAAATAGTTAGAGCATTTGAATCACTTCAAGAAAATAAATCAAAAACTTTTTGTCAAGTCACTTTAACTAAGAATACCATCTCACTTATTCAACTACCCATGTATATAGATTAGAGATAGAGGAAAGAATAAGACACTTCAAAGAATATTAAAAATGCAATTTGAGGAGCTTATAGGTAGCCTTAAATTTGAATAGTCTTGACCAACTCATTTATTTGAGGGTGTAAATGGGAAGCTTTTTGCAACAATTGCTCTGTCAAACAGCGTTTTCAGATAGTGATGCAACAGCTCTAACATGCACCTCAGAGGCCAGAGCTGTCCCCAAATACCCACTCATCCCCTCATGGTATGAAACACTACAAATCCATTATATGACACATACAAAAGCATCCTCGTTGAAGCTAAATTAAAGATCTATACAGTTCGAAACCAAGTGTACGGACTTTCGAGGACTTCTAAAACTCTAAGATGAATATTGAATTTGTGCTTAGAGCCCCTACCCAATTTGAATCTTATTGAAGCAAACAAAAAATTTAAGATGTAACACAACTGCTCATATAACAGAATGAGAAACCGAAAGTATATAAGCTTCCTACAAACTAAAAAAAGGTATTAATATGTGTAGAGTCTTCATATATTGTGCAAAATTTAGATGTCTCACAATGAAATCTAAATAGGTAAACTACATATATCTCAATCAATTTTCAAAATTTCTACTGTGAGTTAATCAAGATAAAGAAGATGAAAAGTACGGCTTTATCGTTTTATACCTTCAAATCCTCAGGCGATTGATCGCGCAAGAAATCATCTAAACTTTCTCCATCCTCAAGTACATCTCCGTTTGTGAAAACAACTATGATATAGTTGTTTATTCCACTCCCAAAAAACTCCTGCAAACTTTGTAATGCAGCTAATTCCTCTTTAGAGAAACGAGCTCTAAGTGAAATAGCAATAAGTACGGCATGTATGCCATCTTTTGCCATGTTGATGCATCTAACAAGTTCTTTTCTTGAAACTTCAGGCACATACGAAATATCAAATAGTCCTGTAATATCACAACAATCAAGAACAAAAAGCATTAGCACTAGAAATATAAGGTTAGATGTTGATTACTTATTTATTGATGCTTGAACAGATGTATTTCAAGTTCAAAACTTTGCAAATGATAATATGATAGTGTGTTCATTCAAGTATCAGTAGATCAATACCTGGTGTATCAATCACATTCAGAGTAAGTCCATCACTACGAACTGTCCGCTGCATCTCACAAGTACTTGTAACACCTTTAAAGCTGTGAGTCGACTTGAAAACCTTCCTTCCAATTATACTATTCCCTGTAGCGCTTTTACCATTGCCAGTATGACCAACAATAACCATTGTCCGAGTTTGACTATATGGTGATGCTAACTCCCAGTCATCATCAATCATGCTTCCACCCATTACAATAGCTTGTCCATAATAATATTCATATGCAAGCCATTAATTAGCGAGATATCCAACTTTAACATGTTAATATTGAACTCATACTAGACCAAAGTCTATATTTGACTAAGACCATGAATTTGAACATCTGATAATTTGCATAGATTAATAAATACTTATATATACACGACTCGTATTTCTTCGAAAACTAATAGGGAATGAACTTCAATTATTAAAAGATCCTAGGTTGAAGTTTCTAGTACAAACAACTTCAATTTGTCAAAACTATACCAATCTTAGAAGTCATCCAATTCTTCATTCAAACCAATAAATACTGAAACCTACAGTTATCATCACACCTTATAAGGTATAAATATTACTCCATATAAACTTATAAAGTGAAAAATATTTGATTTCAGTTGATAACCAAACATCAATCAACTGATCATGGACTTCAATTTTTCAAATACAGTTAGTGTTTATATGTGCCCTGTTTTAGGGCAAACATTAACCTCAGAGCCTTGCAAAAAACACCACAAAAACACCAAAACAAAATTATGGTAGCAAAATATTTGAAGAACATATTTTTTTCATTAAAAAATTACTGAAACAAGAATTATGGTAGGAAAATTTCATCAAGAGCAGATTTTGATATAAAAAAACACTAATACAAGAATTATGGTAACCAAATATCATCAAGAACATATTTTTAATATAAAAGACATTGAAACAAGAATTATGGTAGCCAAATACCAAGGACAAATTTTCAAATAAAAAACACTAAAATATTAATTACGGTCTCTAGCAAACTATCATCAAGAACAGATTTTTAATATAAAAAACATCGAAACAAGAACTATATTATAACAAAAAACAATGATTATGGTAGCAAATTTTATCAAAAAATAAAAAAGAAACTACAAGAATAATTATGGTTGAATTAATATTAAAAAAGCATATTATAGATTACTAACCTTTGATAGTTGAATTAGAAAAATATGAGTGGATATTATGGAAGAGTAAAGGACTGAGATGACTTTGTTTGCTCTATATAGTACTCTTCAAAGTCCTTCTATACTAGGGACTATTGGTTTTTTAATGGAACAAAGTTTATCTTAATTTTGTTTAACATGATCACATCCACATGTACGAATTACAATTACTTTAAAATTAACTTTCATATAAAAAATCGAAGTATGAATATTTTACTTTTTATCATTTACTTTTATTTATTAGAGTTAATTACTGTGTATTATATTTTATGTTCAAAATAATGATAAACTATTAATTTATTCAAAATAATTATGTTTTGTTTAGACTAGTAGTAATTATTTTTTTGTAAACTCACGAATGAGTGAATCTTAGTAGAGGTTCATGTTTGAGCGGACTACTAAGACACTGATAAACATATAACAATTGGAGTCCGGATTCGGTGCATCAATAATTCGGTGCACCCGGTGCATCAGGTACCCATTTAAAGGTTTTATGTGGGTACTGTACCCATTTGAAACTTCATCATTGGTACTTGTACCCAAATTGTACTATAACAATGGTACAATACCACATATTTATTTTGGTCCGGATTCGGTGCATCAATAATTCGGTGCACCCGGTGCATCAGGTACCCATTTAAAGGTTTTACGTGGGTACTGTACCCACTTGAAACTTCATCATTGGTACTTGTACCCAAATTGTACTATAACAATGGTGCAATACCACATATTTATTTTGGATTGATCAATATGTGATATTGTTAATTGTTATAGTACAATTTGGGTACAAGTACCAATGATGAAGTTTCAAGTGGGTACAGTATCCACCTGAAATCTTTAAATGGGTACCTGATGCACCTGATGCATGGAAGTATTGATGCACCGAATCTTAACCTTTAAATGGGTACCTGATGCACCTGATGCATGGAAGTATTGATGCACCCAATGTTTTCACAACAATTGTTGGTGAAAATACTATGTTTTGATTGTTGAGTAATGATATGAGTTAATAGCCATGTTTAAAATTGGAAAATAATTTAATAGATACCCAAAAAGAACAAATAGTTTAGGGCACTCTAACCAAAAAAATATTATCGAGACCACATAGAAAATAAAATAATAATTCACGGATAAGTTGCCAAAAAAACTTATTGTAACTTATACTTCGTATTAACTAAAGAACGTTCATTATATATATCAACTCAATAAAAAACTTTGCAGTCTCCGAGAGTAAAGTAATCATTAAAACAATTTATAAAAAAAATATATTAAATTCTTAAACAATCAACTATTATGAATAAAAAGACTTCGGCTAAACAATTACTTCCTCCGTCATTAAAACATTGTCACATTTTAATTTTTATTCGTCAAATATTATAAAGTTTGATCATGAATTCCCATTAAACGATAAGCAATAATATAGTCTTGTGAGACCTTGTTAGATTCGTCTCAATATATATTTTTGAAATATTAACTTCTTATAATTTTTTCGCATGTAATAGATATTTATGTTTTAAATCCTATTTTGTTGACCACCAAAAATAAAAAAACACAAGGTACTAAAAAGGTATCTCAAGTTACAAAATTAATATAATCATTACGATTTTTCTAGAATGTATCCTAATAAAGGGATATATTTGATAGGAAACTTACATTTGAAATTATATTATAAAAAGATTTTTAAAATATGTTCCCTTATACTATATAATTACATATATTTCATTTTATTGCCATTTTTAATTCTATAAGAGTACATTGTAAGAAAGTCATAAAAAACGGTAATAACCAAATCTATATTTTTAATTTCAACCAATTATTTTAGGAAAATTCCTTCCCCCTTCACACAATTCACACGCGCCATACACATCATTCGTTCCCCCCCCCCCTCCCCCCAAATTATGCAACAATTAATTCTTGCCTATAATTCAGCCAATTTTCTTGACCACAAAAATGAAATGAACAAATAGTTACCATATATATTTATTTACACATATAATAATAATGTCTAATATTTAAAAAAACAAAATTAATTTTGTATTACATACGATCATCTAGTATTATCAATTACTAATGACAGCATTGTACATATCCATGTCATTCTCACGATCTACGAAAATACAATTACACATTACTTCACAAGCATGCCCAAAAGATACATTAGTAATTGACAAAAACAGATATAATATAATATGGAGAAAAATATGGAAACAAACTGGCTTAATTGTTCGTGAGAGTAAAATATGGAAACAATTAAAGAGAGTAAAATCTATAATCAATTTAAAAGGGAGAAAAATACGGAAGTAAATGTTGCAAAACAGTTGCATTTAATTGGATATTAAATGGGGAGTGTATTTCACACCAGAGTGGTGCTTAATTTTCTTACTTAAAAATCAAAATTTCCCTTCCACATTTATCCTCATTCAATCTCAGCCACAAGATCAAAAACTGCATAAAATACACTAATCCAACGGTCAACAATAGAGTTATCAAGATAACACATTTGAACTATCACACAAGAAAAAACTCGATTCTTCCACTTACGTTTACCATCTTTCGAGAATAGTCGACTTTGCATCGAGGCTCATTTATAAATTCCCATCCCATGATCGTTGGCTATTCCCATAGGCAACATTAGTGAATTTATTCATTCTTGAAAATAGTTTCTGTAAACAAAAAAAATGTTTCACAATTTAAACTAAATAATATTCTTGTATAATCATATACTCCAACATTTATTAATTTATTTACTTTTAATTACCTGAATATTGTGTTTGTAGAACCCCTTGACAACATAGTTGGTATAAAAATCATCATCACCTCTTATTTTAGCTCCAATATTTCGAGCCCACTCCACATATTGGGGTCTTTCACCAAAGTCTTTATAATTATTTATAAAACTAAGTATCAATTTTATGTTATAATACTTTTTCGCCTCTGCGACCACAAAATCTAGTCCCTAAAACAACAAGGGGAAGAATTAACATCTTATTATTATTATTATTATTTTCTCATCCACAATATTTGCTACAAATTCAAGAAAATGGAGATTTGTAACATTTTCTTGACCTTAGACATGTTAGGAACACGTGCATTATTAAAAATGGATAGGATGGTTTAAGTGTTTATGAAGCCATAACTGTTTATTAAATACACTTGTGATCATTTTATCTCTTCACAAATATTATTTTGTATAAGATGAAATGTAAATATAATTAATAAACAGAAAATTAATAAAATGGTCTAAAATAGTATGTGTCAGTGGCAAATTTTGGTCCACTAAATGATTAATCTGCAAAAATAGTTTTAATTGATATAAATGGTACAGTTTAGTGCCTAATTGAATTTTAACATTAAAAATACATGGATAATGTGATTATAATTGAACTGTGGGGCAAATATTTAGTCGTTACTTTAAAAAAAAAATGCTATTACAGTTTAATCTGGGGACAAAACCAAAAATTGAACACTTAATATATGTACCAATTACGGGGACTAAATTGAAGCAAAAAAATTATACAAGACTACATTGTATCCAATTTGCATTTTAATCTTGAATTAAAGCTAAAACTTCAATTTTGGCCTAAAATTACAATTTTCCGTCAACTTTTAACGTCGAGGGACTAAAATGCACAAAATATAACAATTATTGGGACCATATCCGCAGCCTGACTATTAAGTAGGACCAAAATAAGAGTTTTTTCTTATGTGATAACTCAAATGTGTTATCATGGTTATAACTCTATTGCTGACCGTTGGATTAATGTGTTTTAGGCAGTTTTTTATTTTGTGGCTGATATTGAATGAGGGTAAATGTGGAAGGGAAAATCTGATTTTTAAGTGAGAAAATTAGGCACCACTCTCCTAATAGTGGTGTGAAATACACACCCCATTTAATATCCAATTAAATGTAACCGTTTTGCAACATTTACTTCAGTATTTTTCTCCCTTTTAATTGATTATATATTTTACTCTCTTTAATTGTTTCCATATTTTACCCCCACGAACAATTAAGCCACGTTTGTTTCCATATTTTTCTCCATATTATATTATATCTGTTTTTGTCAATTACTAATGTACCTTTTGGGCAATGTCTGTGAAGTAATGTGTAATTGTATTTTCGTAGATCGTGGGAATGACATGGATATGTACAATGATGTCCTTAGTAATTGATAATACTAGATGATAGTATGTAATATATAATTAATTTTGTTTTTAAAATATTAGACATTATTATTATATAAGAATAAATTATTATTATTAATAATAGGACGCAAGGTATATGTGTAAATAAATATATATGGTAACAAAAATATTTGAATATTATTAATATATAAAATAATATTTATTTTAAAAAAAATGATTCACTCGACATAACATGCATGTCGACATGATTGTCAATTGATGGAAAATGGCATTTTCTTATGAGAAAGTTAAGCATCTACATGTACGTCGATGACAATAATTAATTGCTGCATAATTTGGGGGGAGTGGGGGGGAATGAATGGTGTGTATGGTGTATGTGAATTGTGTTAAGGGGGTAAGGAATTTTCCTAAAATAATTGGTTTGAATAAATGATTGTATAATGCCTAAATTATCCTTTGTTATCTATGTGGTAACACTTTCATAAGTCAAACCCCAAAAATACTAGTTACACCAACAATTTTTCTTCATTGATGTACGTACAAATCAATATAGGATATATATATATGTTAGAAATTATTAGTAGTTGTCTAGTGTACAAGCCCGTTATTGTATAGGCCCATTAGGTTTACCCACTTAACCTAATTTTTATTCTATATATACTCATAAGAGTCTATGTGATTCCATCTAAATTTGCTCAGGTTCGAGCCTGGGCAAAGCTATTTTATTTTTCCTTCTTCTTCTCTCATTATTCTCAGGGCCGGCCCTTACCCATGGCGGGGAGCGGGGGCCCCAAAATTTCTACAGAATTTTCTACGAAACATACGAAAATTTTCATTTTTGAAATTATGAAAACGAAATATTTGTATTTCGAAATTAATTTTTTGCGTAGAATAAGTTCAAGTTTTCAATTTTATTAGACATATATGAACTAAAAGTATTTGTTTAAAAAGAGTTTATTAATGATTAAAATAATTATTCATAACCTTTTGCCAATATACATATATAACATATAACTCACACGTTTAACATGTTAGATAATTACAATTGTCTATTTGTTTTTAGATCTAACTTTTAGATATTTTTACAAATAACATTAAATGATGTAAATATTTTCCATACAATTTAATCACTTGTTAACATATATAACATTGATTTCAAAATATTTTATTTTATTTTTAGAGTAGTTCAAACTTATATATACTACAGTAATATTTATGTTTATTCAATTTTTTGTTAACATATACATATAATTTATTTTGACATTTTACATTTTTACATCGTTTCTTAAATGTTTCCATAATGTAATAACATGGTGAATTCTCTCATTTAAAATATAATAATAAATTATATAACTTTAGTAACTCGTTTCGTTTTATTTAAAACTCGTTAGTAGTTTGCTCGTTCGGTCAATTCGAGTCCTAATCGAGTCAAGCCCGTATAAGGGCCTTGTGAACACTATTTAAAAATATTACTCCTATGTTTTACGTAAGTTTATCGAGTCACCTGTTACCGCGTTGATATCGAGCCTAACCTCAGGGGGCCTGAGTGGGTCGTTGCACATAATGCTTCCGAAACGTTTCTTAATTTTATAATTTTGAAACTATATTCGTAAAAGAAACTTTGAACCATGGACAAAACTACTGCTTACTAAAAGTATTCTTATAGCTAGTGATCAATTAAATCAAAATTTGAGGGGAAAAATGTAGTTTCAAGTGATCAAAATATAGTGTCAAGAGAACTTGATAATAAAAACATATTATGTCAAATGAACTCGATAATGAAAATTTAGCTTACAAAAATGAATCTTTTCCACATTTTGATTTTCACAACCCTAGAATTTGGAAAAATCTTGACCATGAAACGGGAGATATTTTAGTTGATAATGGATTTGAAGATACCGTTTGTGTAACAATTTTGCATCAAATAATGTTAAGATATTTTTTTGTGTAATTTTTAATATTCATTTCAATGGATAAAAATGAATCCTCGAAAAAATATTATATAGGGCCCCATTTTCAATTTTCGCACTAGGCCCCGAAAATCTATAGACCGGCCCTGATTATTCTGTTCAAGATTTTAATTTATTCCTTTTCTCATATATGGATTTCTTTTTGTTCTCAAGTACTACTAATGTAGAAAGCATCTAAAAAATAAGAATGAGCTAGAGAGTTTTGGTGGGTTGGGAGATATAAGAGCAAGGGGGCCAACTAAGCCAACATCTTTTATGTAACAACTTGTACATAAAATATCTCTAATAGTTTATGAAAAGTCTGAGGGGGCACGTGCCCCCCCTACCCCCCTCCCAGTTCCGTCCCTGTGCACCACCAATTTCCTTTTTCTGGATCCTTCCTGGATATTGACCCGGGAGGACATCGACTTTTGATGGTAGTGCATCTTAACAATATATATCATGGAATATAAAATATAATTTGTGTATTTGTGAAAATATTTGAGGATATAAGAATCAATTATATATACGGAGTAGTGATTATTATGACGACGTCTTTGAGATATTTTGAAGTGCGATTTTCATATTTGCATGAAAATGTAATCAAGTTATAACACAATTTCTCATATATGACTGAATGTGATCCTTCGTTTAGAATCGTTATTAGCATGGGTAAATCATCATATACTTGGGTGTATGTTATCATATTACTATTAGTAAGATTTAATTTAGTTCATCTATACAGCATAACAAATCAAATTTGCTTAAATGGATAAGATAATTAATTAGGTGGAGTGATATATTATATATCTTTCATTTGAAAATTTCTAATTTGAGTAATATATTAGAACATGGAGATTTATCCCATTGATCGACAACTATCTAGCTATCTTCATCGACTACTCATATATAGAATTATGGATGTATCATTAATTGTGGACATCTCGGTTCTAATAATAGATCGATCTAATATTATTATAAGTAGAGTGCAAGATAAATGATGCACATTTAGATTTAACATGCACGGGCACAAAAGTTTAGGTATCCATTTGGTTTCAACACTGGACAAGCCTCGTGCTTCTTGTTCACAAATTAGATTTGCAATTCATGTCATTGTCTTTCAAAGGTTGGGACCTCAACTTAATGATGGTGACAATTAGGGCAGTTATCGGGTCAGGTTTGGGTATCCACTCTTTCGTGAATCGAATCGTTAGGTTATCGATTCTATCCGGTCCACACCGATAATTATATCGGGTATATTTTTTGGACCGTTATCTATCCGTTAATTTATCGGGTGGATACCGGTCCGAATTGGTTCTGAGTATATCCGACAAAAACAAAATATGGCAAATGGCACCATCCATCACTCACTTTATCTAAAATTATCACTTCGATCACCCTAATTTAGTTTTGCTAATATTCGATCACTGAGCCGCGTATTTTTGCTAAAAAAACATCACCCTACGTTTTTTTCAATTCTTGGGCCATTTTATATGTTTTTAACAGAGTCATTTTAGCACATCATCTTCCTCCTTTTTTTTCATGAAAATGTCACACTAACGATCTTCGTTAATTATTTTTTGATTCTACTGTTAGTGTTGCCAAATAATATCGAAAACCATGTTGTATATATGGGATGGGTTGGGAGTTGGGACTTTGGTGACACAAAATTTATGGAACTGGTGTAGTTAGTTTATACATGGCAGGCCTTAACATGGATCTTGTTGAGCTACGAAATAATTTGAACATATGTGTTCAGTCCATCATATAATGTCCATGTACGAAAATAATAAGACCTGTCAAAGGTCATTAAGGCATTAAACCAATAAGCCCCTTCACTTTAATTGTCATTCTAATAATAAAAATTTGAATTTTTTTTCATTATATTATAGAAAAATAATTTGTACTTCTAATATAATTTTTATTATTTTTTCTTGTTAAATCAACGACCAATCAGTAATATAATATCAAATGATTGTCATTCTATATTATCAATCTACTCTTTAACTACTTTTTCATTCTCCTAATTTGAGTACATAACTCTAAAAAGACAAGTAAGAATATTGTACCTTAAGGATAAACTCTTAACACTAATATTATTAGCTAATCAGTGTAATTAAATAGTACTCCCTCCGTCCCTAAAAGATTGATACATTTTCACTTTTATAGTCAAGCTTTAGAAAGTTAGATCAATAATTCTCTATAAACGGTAAGATAAAATATAGTCATGTGGGATCTTGTTAGATTCGTCTGAATATATATCATGTAAAATAAGAAATATTTACGTTTTAGATTGTGTATAGTTGACCATGGAAGTCAAAATGTAGCAATATTTTAGGGACGGATAAGTACCCCCTCTATTAGTCAATGGTTAAAACATTATTATTCAGTTTTTATTATAGTCAATGATTTATAAATTGTGAGCTAAAATAAGTATCTACAGTAGAACGTCTATAAATTAATATTCTATAAATTAATAATCTCTCTAGGATAATAAATTTATCCGGTCCCGACTTAGGCTAATTAAAAAAACTAACGAAATCGATAAAATAATAAGATAATACTTTTTTAAAAAATTCCTTTATAATATAAGGTCCCACGAAAATTATAAATTAATAATACTTAAAAATTGAAATAATATAGTTACAATTTATTTAAAATATGACTTTATAGTAGTTTTTTTCCCTTAAAGTTCAAATCACATTGAAGTTCATCTCTAATTTTTCTTATTGCATCCATTAGTTTCGGTGTTGTGTTTTCGAATTGTAACATAAATTTGTGAAGAGTTCTAGCTGCCAAAAGTGCTTCCTTTCGGGTAACAGGTTCCGAAGACACTATATCATCTTCATCTTCATCATCAATATTGTTCTCGATGATAGTAGTAATATTATTACACTCTTCATGTTATTAAACTCTACATATATTTATGCAAAAACTCTTCATCTCATGCAAAAATTCTTTAATTTAATAAATTATTAATTTATAGATAAATTAATAACTTCCTAAATTAATAAGTTTGACCGGTCCCAACATTATTAATTTATAGACGTTTTACTGTATATTGTTAGGCTAATGGGCAACTAGCCCTAGCCCTAACCCTACTCTATAAATAAACATTAATGTAAGTATCTATAGTTTTAGGCTATTGGGCAACTAGTCCTAGCCTTAGTGCATAAGCCTACAGTATTAGGGTTACATTAATGTTTACTTTCTAATTTTTGACGTACTAAAGAGTGATCACTTTCTAATTTTTGGCCTACTAATTTTTTAATTTTGATCTAAAGTCAAATATTTATAATGTATTACCCATTATATAATACTCCCTCCGTTCTTAATTAGTTGTCTTTCTAGCTATTTTTTTTATTTCAAAATGTTTGTCTTCCTAGAATTTCAATGCATATTTCATCAACTTTTTCCTCTTTTAGTGTATGACAAGAAATAACAATTATTCTCAATAAAATATCTCCCTCTATATTTTTACATTTATACTATATAGTACTCTCCGTCCAAAAATAGTTGACGTTTTTGTAAGAATAATATATTTATTACATTATATTATTCAAATTAAGTCAAACATGTTGAATTAAACCACATTAATATTGGTCTTAGTAGAATACTTATTATCATATTAATGATGCAAATCCGTTACGAACCGTTACAACCGATACTAAAACGTTATGACCGTTCAAACGTTTTCACAATAATTAGCGGAGAGTTAATATTATGATTAAGTCTGAGATGATATGGTCCTTTCTCTACCTATATATAGATCCTTTTATCCATCAAAAGAGATCATCACACATAACGAATAACACATAAAGTAAATTTCATATATATAGGGCAAGAGTAAGATACCATCTCATTTTTCATTTGGGCAAGCTCGGAACGATACCTCAGTTGTGTCTAAATGGCTGGAGGTATGTTACTTATATTTTCATAAAGTGATAATCATGTAATTCAAGATTTTGGGATAATATTGAATTATGTTTTCTAACATTGAAAATTGTACTTTACATTATCACTGAATTTTTTGACTACTTTTTGTATTGAAATTAGCCACTAACCAATGATATAGTTCCAAATAATTGTATTTCTACTTTTTCAATGTAATTTTTTACTGCTTTTAATTTTTCTTAATCTATGTGCAAATTGCTAGAACGTCAACTATTTTGTGACGGATGGACTATAATATAATAGTCTCTCATTCCCTAAATGATTGGTACATTTTGTCTTTTGTGGTCAAATTTTAAAAAATTTGATCAAGAATTTTCATTAAATGACAAGAAATAATATAGTTATGGAACATATTTGGGTTGCGATTGTAATATATAATAAATGGTATTTTATCATTGTATGTCAAATTCTTAGGCAGGTGAGTGTGAGTATTAGGTTATATATGTGAGCTTATGTAAGTTGCTTTAATTTTGTTTGTCTTCTATTGTAAAGTGAAGATTTGTCGTCTGTGTGTATGTAAAAAGTTTGAAAGTGCTACTCCGTATATATATTGTTTCGTTTGAGTAGGGGTGAATGACATATGGGTCCTTAAGTTTTATCTATAATGTCAATTGGGTCTCTGAAATTTTTATATTACCATTTTAGGTCCTTGCATCAATTGATAAATGTGGAATACATGATTGATAATGTATTGTATTTGATATATCATAAATAATTTTTTTTTAATATGTCTTTTTAGTTTTAATCATTCTTATGCGATTATTTAATCACGGTATATAACTTAAGCACTTAGGTTTTCTTATTAAAAGAGATTATTTTATGCGCTTAGTAATAATTACTCATTCCGTCCTTAAATGATTGATACATTTGACTTTTGTGGTCAAATTTTACAAAATTTGATCAAGAATGCTCATTAGACGACAAGAAATAATTTAGTTGTGTAAGATCTTGTTAGATTCGTCTCAATATATATTTTTAAAATTTCAACTTTTTATAATTTTTTCGCATGTAAAATTATAGATATTTACGTTTTAAATTATATTTTGTTAACCACAAAAATCAAATGTAGCGATCATTTAGGAACGGATGGAGTATATAAATGAAATTTCATTTAAGGAGTCAATAAAGGAAAATGTTTGATAATCAATTTGCATTCAAAGTGTAATATAGGAAGTTTTTTCAAATCTATTACCTTGCTTGTTTATATTTTTTCAATTTTGTTACCATATTTAATCCTTAACATGTGCCCTAAGGGAACATTTTAGAAAAACCTATTCATTTATAGCCTATTCTAAACAAATACACACTAAAAGCTAAGGTTTACTTTGTATATATCTTGTGTAAATGCATGTTTTAAAGGCAAATCACAACAAAATTATATATCTTCTATAATTGCATAAGAATGATTAAAACTAAAAAAACATATTAAAAAAAAATTTATTTATGATATATCAAATATAGTACATTATCAATCATGTATTACATCCACATTTATCAATTGTAACCTCGTTTTCCACTTTTTCTCCCGACGTTTTTTTGGTTTCCATCGTCGTTATTTCCAAGCTGCATTTTGCAGCACAGTAAAACAGACAAACGGCTGTATTGTCGTTGAGAATACATATTTCTACTGCACATCTCCCTGCACATATGGTGAAGGGATCGTCGGACTGAAGAGTAATAGCCAAAATCATAACAATGAGAAACAAAATATAATTTAAAACGTAAATATCTATAATTTGTCGATATTGGACCTACTACACGACAGAATAACAACAAATATAATTCCCACTATTTCTTTATCATTTAAAAATGGATAGGAAAAAAATGTTTCTCATTGTTATGATTTTGGCTATTACTCTTCAGTCCGACGATCCCTTCACCATATGTGTAGGGAGATGTGCAGTAGAAATATGTATCTCAACGACAATACAGCCGTTTGTCTGTTTTACTGTGCTGCAAAATGCAGCTTGGAAATAACGACGATGGAAACCAAAAAAACGTCGGGAGAAAAAGTGGAAAACGAGGTTACAATTGATAAATGTGGATGTAATACATGATTGATAATGTACTATATTTGATATATCATAAATACATTTTTTTTTAATATGTCTTTTTAGTTTTAATCATTCTTATGGCAAAATAACTAAATTGCCCCCCGATATTCTGATACACTTTTTTTTTAAATCTATTTTTTTTTCGATTTTTTTTTCACTTTTTTTTACATAAATGTTTTTAGTTAAAAGTTTGGTAGTTGTTTGCCAAAAAAGTTTGATAGTTTTGGTAGTTGTTTCACAAAAATGTTCGATTTTCGTAGTTTTTTTTTCGTTTTTTAACCGATTTTTAACTAAAACAACTACGAAAACCGATTTTTTTTTATACTAAAATCGATACTTTTAGCTAAAACAATGACCAAAATCGAACCTCTTTTAATATGAAAAAGAATAGAAAAAAATACAAAAGAAAAAATTGAAAAAAAATAAAAAAAAAAATCTTGAAAAAAAAATCGAAAAAATAAATTAGATTTTTTTTAAAAAAAAAAAAGTCTTAAAAAAGTGTATCAAAATATTGGGGGGCCATTTAGTCATTTTGCCCCCCTCTAGTGCTATTTAATGTAAAGAATGAAAAGTAGTGTTATAAATTGATAAAAATTCTGAAAAGGTGTTATTTCTACAATGTTCTCTACTAATTTATGTCCGTGACACAACAAATTTATTACTTCATGTAATTTTGAATTTTACCACCAGTATCCTGTATCTACGATAACTTCTACTTGAGCTATATATAGTCTGGTCACATTAGAATTCGTTTTCTCAGATAGCATGATGAGTTATATATCAAATAATTAACTGCAGACAGAAAAAAAGGAAGGGAACTTATGCTAATAATGACAGGTATGACTTATACAACTAGATGAATGAACTCCATCAACTAGGAGCTGCCAAAGGTAAAGGAGATATCTACGAACCATCTTGGGCAATACGTATTGTTGATTAGATGCTTTTGTGGCTAATTAAGATTCTTTATTTTTATGTTAGCTTGAAGATGAAACTTTATACTTTGCATAACACAACTTCTCATAACATTATGAAAATCTAGCAGATTGACTGATTAAGATCGATTTACAATATTTCGCACTATGTTGATGATCGGTTTCTAAGTGAAGTACAATGGCAATGTCCTGTATTACTTAAATTATTAACTAGATTCAGTAGATAAATGGAAAAAAAAGGAACTCAAGCAGTAGCCCCGATTAGTGAAGGTCTTAACTCTTTAAGTTTTGTTCTGCGGCATATAAGCCAATCATATAGCATATAGGTGGAAATTGTAGGAATAACACATTTTGAGACTTTTTATCAACTTATAGCACTACTTTCAATTTTTACATTAAATAGCACTAGAGGAGGGGCAAAATCACTAAATTGCCCCCTAATAATTGGATACACTTTTTTTACGACTTTTTTTTAATTTTTTTATTCATTTTTTATTTATTTTTTCAAGATTTTAATTTTTTTTTTGTTTTTTTGATTTTTGTTTATTTTTTCTCTTTTTTCCAATAAAAGAGGTTCGATTTTGGTCGTTGTTTTATCTAAAAGTTTTGATATTCGTAAAAAAAGATCGGTTTTCGTAGTTGTTTGGCTAAAATCGGGGAAAAAAACTACGAAAATCGAACATTTTTATGAAACAACTACCAATCTAACACTTTTTGCCAAACAACTACCAAACTTATAACTAAAAACTTTTTTTGCAAATTTTTTTTTTTTAAAATCAAATAAAATAGTAAAAAAAAAATTGAAAAAAGAATCGATTTAAAAAAAAAAGTGTATCAAAATATCGGGGGGCAATTTGGTCATTTTTCCCCCCTCGAGTGCTATAAAATGTAAAAAATAAAAAGTAGTGATATAAGTTAATAAAAAGTCTCAAAAGGTGTCAATCCTACAATTTTCTCAAGAAGAAAGAAGCCTTTCCCATGGCAAGCGGCAAGCCTAGTCAATTAGTATGTCAGTGACTCAGTGGCTCGGTGCCCATCTACGGTCTCAATACTAAAGTTATGGTGAGGTAATCATAAATATTCAAACCCCAATCAAATCATTAGTTTCACACCCAAAGGGAAAAACAATAGCTGCAAATCTGCAATCTATTACATTCCTGTGCACTTACCTTTCTGAACAAAGTACTAACTAAAATAGTGGTTTGCCAAACCTTATAAGATATTAAGTCATAGCTTGAGTGGTCAATTTAGGTAAGTGTTGCTGTGTGTTTTCGCCAAATGAAAACTACATAAACCTCTATTCCTAAAACGAGTAGATTGTGCCACCAAAGCACATAGAAAGTTATATAAAGTTAAGTGCAAACAGAGAAAAGAAAAGGGCAAAGTTATTTACATTCTTAGGGCCTTGCTTGTGTCGGGGCTATTTCCAAGAATATCCCGAACCCTCACTTCAGAAGCAGGGCCAGAAGTAGCCAACACCTTTAGAATACCTTCAGCTCTGCGCCTAATGTGACCCGAGCCAAACCTGTTGCGTGTATCTCCTTTAGAAACTTTATCTAGCTTCCTCTTAGGCGAACTCACCGCCTTGCCCAAGCCTACATTACTCTGTTCACTGAACTCAGCCCAGAAGCTGTTTGTCAGGCATGACACAGCAGAAGTGGAGCCTGAACTGGAAGGTGATACTGGCTTCTCAGCTCGCTTGCAGGAGCTAATAGCTTCTGATTTACTATATATCCAACTGGTCTGTGACCTCTTCTTCCGCATTACCTATATATATAAAAATCTTTTTTAAGGACAAGAAGCACATAATTCTTAACCATCATTAACAAAAAGTACACTAAATAGAATTGATCTATCAGGTCATCTTTGTGGCACTAAAATATTGAATTAAATTTGTGTAATAAATAAAGTCGGGTAGACAGCAACCAAAGTTGAGTTTAACCGTGAGATCTTCAGCATACAATGCAATTACTATCATGTATATCTAGACCAAGTCATTAAGCATACATGAAATGAAAACTCGGACAAACAGAGGCAGAGAGGTCAATAGCAATCAGTACCGGATCGAACTCATAGATAGCCATACATTCATACATATATATGCAAACATAGCACCGAATTCATCCTGATGTTGAAACTGGTGAAACCACTAAAAATCATCTAGAGTAAATTAATTACACGATAATCGAACCAAAGATCATAATCACACATTCACACATGGTACTCCATGAAATTATTCATCCTTTATCAGATATTTAAAAGAATCATTTCATATCAAGCTTCAACATACACTGACGACCTATAAATAATTATCGATAGCTATAAAAATGCAAATGCAATATGAGATTTAACATCTCAACAGCAAGCATACAATAATCAGATAAATATGCAACTCAAAGTTCGATTAAAATATACAAGTATAAAACTAGTAATGCAGTACCAAGCTTGAAATCTATGAAATTTCACTTTTTGAAATACCAATGAGTGTTTATATATGCCTTGTTTTGGGAATAACAGAATTTTGTATCTTCAGAAGCTTGCAAAAAACACCATAAAAACACTGAAACAACAACTTTGGTAGCAGGATATCTGAAGAACATATTTTTGTACTAAAAAAAAATACTGAAACGACAATAGTTGTAGAAAAATATCATCAAGAACAGATTTTAAAATTAAACAGCACTGAAACAAGAATCATGGTAACCAAATATGATCAAGAACAGATTTTTCGAAACGTTAATCCTAATATCTACTATTGATGGAGCTTTTGGATTGAAAATTGAGAAGCCATTAAATCCTCCCCTCTACAAATACTCATCCCAAGTCCCGTTTTGATCCTAAGCAATGTTTTCTCGGCTTCGACGCGCTCGGTTACCATGATCTTCCTATCTCGACAAACGATACCAATCAACTTCCCCAGCTCCTTCCACTGAACAAAGCCATGCCCATGAACCACAACTCTAGCATCCATAAAAGCGGGAAGACACTTGTCCTTAGAAAAGACACTACACTTGTCTCTAGCAGCAACCAAACAAGCCTCCATTTCTTGTTCTTCACATATAGCCCTTTGAGCAAAGTCTTGTTTGGACACCCCAAAAGCCAGCTTCCACCAGGGGTTCTTGCATTTGTTGGATGCGGATAGGGAGCATCCGATTCTGGCACCCGCTTGGCATTGTTGGTTGATTTGGGAGACGCAGGAGTTGTAGGATGCTGACCATGATTGAGGGCTGTTGAAGGCCCTAATTGTCTTCTCCAACCGTGGTCGTGTTTATGAATATGCTAACAAGTAATTCCTCTTCAATTATTTCTCCATCTCTTCATATGTTTCTATAAATAAATTAGAAGATTTGTTATAATCTATCCCAAGCTTCATCTTAAACTTCTATAGTTGTAGTAAATCTTAGATTTGTCAAAACAAACAGTCATAGACTCATAGGTTTAAGAAATAATTTATAAATAGCTAATATTCGAGAATATTATCGAAATAGTCCCAAAAATTAGACTGAAATTGTCACTATGTCCTAAAATGTTCAAAAGTTGCAAAATTAGTCACTATATTACAACTTAATAAAAAAACGGACGAAAATATTAAAATCTTTCAACATATAATAATCTTATATATGTGGTTCTCCCACAAAGGAAATTTAAACCTCCAGTTAACAAACAATAATCTTAGTCGTCCCTCAATTTCATTCTACATATAGATTATTGCCCTTTTTGTCTTCTTGTAGCCCTCACAAGCTTAGGCTTGATTTTATATTCCCTAGAGGCTAGTAGTAGAAAAATTAAATCCTTAAAAGTGGTCTCTGATGGGTGTCATTCAACAATGAAAGACATATTCTTTGATTGTTCAAATTAAGAAGACAATGGAAGAAAAGGGGAAAAAACAAATGAAATTTTATCCATGTCATTTCATCTTTCCATGACATCTATGAATACCACGCTCCCACCAATTAAGATAGGGGATGATTTGATAGTATGCGATCTTATTTATATGATAGTTGGGATATTGATCGATTTCGAATTCATAAAAAATGAAGTGCAAATATTATCTATTAGTATTTTAAATTAAACGAAGCGTAAACAGTGTAATGAGCCATATTGTTACAGTGATGAATGCCAAGGCTTACTATTCTTGTTTTTCTTGCAATCAACTCATCAACTATTGCACAATTGCTCAATTGTCACTTCCCACTTACTGATATTAATGGATCCTTGCTTTTAGTCTTTTGGGTTTATTACTTAGTCTTTAATTTGATTATTTGTGGCATGTTTTCCCTGTGTCTTTTAATTTTATTTGGATTATTCATTCTTAACTACCATTAAAAAAGAAACTCATATTTCCTGGTTATATATATATATATATATATATATATATGTTAAATCTCATCTAAACCATACACATGAGAATAATTTACAAATTAGATAGGATGCATTATATATAAGAACAATAAGCAATCACATCTTAGCTTCTGAAGAAGTTATTTTAGTTTTCTTGCACCAAAGAGGAACATGTAATAAGTTTTCTCATAAATATTGCTTAACATTAGATTTGGACAAGAACATGCTGCATGTTCAGTTTCCTTTTGTTTTCATTTTTCCATGAATGATCTCCATGCCATGAATGCCTTTTGACTTGTTATTTCCACTTCTAGAACTTTTCAAGATTCTTATTAGTAACATGCAAATATTTGTACTCAATCTAGAGTTGACAACTGAAAACCTGAGTGGCAATATGCATATGGATATCTTTTCATGAATTTTAAAGGATTTAATCATTGCATACTAATAAATCAAGAAAAACAAATTTTCTCCACTTTATTCAGTCAAGATGGAATCACCATTTCTTGTTTATGTGTTATTTTTAGCTTCAAACCATTTATATATCCTTCAATTCCCACTTGTTGATGAACAAACTTTGAGGAAAAAATGTTCCTCTTCTTTTTAATTGCCAATCTGTCGGTTTAAGTTGTGTTTTGATACTCGGTAGTTCAAAAATTGGGATATACTCTTAGAAAGAGCTATGTTAGTGCGATTTGATACTCAATTTTAAGAAAAGATACATTAATTTCATAATTTGTGTATGAGACAAAATTTAAACTTAATTGCACCATATAACAACTTCCGGGGACTATATCCAACATCTAAACTACCGGGATCAAACACAACTTGATCTTATTTTCTGAGATGAAATTGACAATTAGCGTACCTCTTTCGATTCTAGTTAAATATTAAATGGAATTGGAGTTCATATTCATCAGATCCCTTGGTATCAGATTTTATATATGTGTGATGTGTCACTTGGAAAGATATCACCAGTATTTTTGTGATTAATGTAGTACCATGCATGTGTGCAAGAAGAGTATTTGTATTTGTATATGCATATCTCAAGAATGGTAGACAGGTCCCACAAGTGGATGGTGAAGTATTCTATGTTCCACAAATACAAATTGTTGTTGATTGCCTCTCATTTTCTATCCATCTTTCGATTCAACTAGGATTTGTGATCCACCTATTAGATAACTATAGCTCAATCAAGGAGTTGATTGGAACATTTCATAAAATATGGTCCCACCTTCACCTTTTTGTTCAACACTAGTTTCATATATACACTACTCTAATAATATGCAAATTTAGCTGTTTTCCCCTTAATTAACCGTAATAAGGCCTTAATGGTCTTAATTAACCAAAATGTTTACAAATGGTTAATTGTTTATCTTAAAATATTTTATTAATCCTAACTTAACATTTATCCAATAAAGTAACAATTTAATGTTTCCACGACTTGTTTTCACGGTGTCAATTTATCGAACGTGTGAGATGTTCTTTTCTTGAGAAAAAAAAATCTGCTGGTATCGAACTTGAGTAGTAAAAATAAGAGAAAATTCACATGACATTTCATTGTTATATACTCCCTAACTAGTGTGTTAAAATAAAGGACCTATATATAATATATGTAATATTTAAACATCCCCTTTGACTTATTGTTTGGTACATGCAGCAACATTAGGTCAACCATTGAAAGGTACAAGAAAGCAAATGCAGATACTTTAAATCCATGCACTACTCAGGAAATCAATGCACAAGTAAGAAAAGTCTTGATAAAATCCTTAAAATAATATCCATAAAAAAAAATAAAAAATACTTCTATATCTTTGATGATGATTAATGTGTTTGTTTTGTTGAATGTATATAGTTTTATCAACAAGAATCAAAGAAGCTCAGACAACAAATCCAAATGCTCCAGAACACTAACAGGTAATACATCAATTTGAATAGTAGTATAGCTAAATTCACTATTTCAATGTAGTCATATGACTTCAATCATTTCAGAATTGTGTGCAACTTATTCTGATACATTGTCTTTTAATATTTTCAGGCACTTAAATGGAGAAGGGCTGACCTCTTTGAATGTGAAGGAGTTGAAGCAACTGGAGAACAGGATCGAACGAGGCGTTGCTAGGATTAGGTGTAAGAAGCATGATATGATACTTGCTGAAACTGAAATCTTGCAGAAGAGGGTAAGTTCTGACTAGCAATACAATCTTGATTTCATATCTTTTTTGTGTGTGGTGGTTCTAGTGGATTTTGTATTATTCAGATACTGAGGAACATTTTCGTTTCTGTACTTAATAGGAAACTCAACTGGAACTCGAGAATCAGCACCTAAGAGCCAGGGTAACTTTCTACTCTAAGGAACGACGAAAACAGTTCTGTTTTCGTATTTGTAAATAGGTCATTCAAACAAGAACGGAGGAAGTACCTTTTAGCGTAACATGCTTTGTAGTCGTAATTTACAGTTCGGTTCTTTTGGGAGTTGGCAGAGCATTGATCTAACAAATTGAGTGATCCATTGTTGATATTTCAGATAGCGGAAGCAGAGAGGCTTCAACAATTAAGCATGGTGCTTCCTGCTCATGAATATAACCCAATCCAAGATTATCTAACTAGGAATATGCTGCAACTTAATATGATGGAGGGTTCATCTTCATACCAAATTCCTGAGGAAAAGTCAGTCCAGCTTTGGTAATTTTGCTCTGGCTTTATATTTTTAGTGAAGTCTCAACTGATTTAATACAAATTTAGCCATAAAAAATCTTGTAATTTGAAAATCATTTATGTTCTTGATTTTCTTTGTTGCAGTGGGACTGATAGGAACTGTGGCATTCAATTCCTCTCTTGAGGAATAACATTGGAAAGTATCAAGGTATCACCTCCTTTCATTTGTAAACTGGTGAATCCTATTTTCACTGCTCTTATTTCCACGGCTCACGTTCGATACTGGTACCTAATGCATGTTTCATGCGTTCGGTATTGTCTTTTCAAAAAGAAACACCCAATCACATGTTCATGCATTCAGTAAATTGGCGCCGTGGAAATATGCACACTCTTGTAAACTTGACAAGAGAAATGGGACATTGTAGTTCACATCACAAGATGTCTCACCTATTTTTGTTTCACTAATTTAATGCAGTTGAGGTCAGGGATGGACTTCTTGAGGTTCAAAAATAAAGTTGCCATTTAGGTGGTACGTGACAGATATGTTGGTACCTCTGTTCAAATGTGTAATGAATAATTCAGTAGTCGTGTGTTTGTGTGCCTAGTGGCCTAACAAATTCAGACAACCATTCTCTCTAGTACTATTGTCATATTGATTGTGTAATTCTAAATTTCCATTTCATATTACAGTAGTTCCTGCTTTTCTCTTTTTATTTATTTTTAACTCAGACACTCGTTATGTAAAGACACGAGTCTAGCCTTCGAGTCTCGCCTTACCTCCAAGCATCACGACTCTGGCCTTAGGTCTCGCCTTGCCTCCAAGCATCGCGGTATATACTTGGGAAGGAACTTCAACAGAAATGCAAATGGTACCTGCTTAAATTAATATGCTTTAACAATTTCCAATACTAATTTAAAGGAAAAGTTTACAAACGCAAAATATGCCAGAACCTGAAACTTGAAACCATAACATTTTTATAAATACTACACCACATGAAATCTTATGTTTGCGCTATGCCGCTATCTTATGAGATAGAATATAGATGTTTTATAGAATATAGCAACCTCGGCTTTCAGCACACTTTCGCAGCTCCGCGGTCTCTTTCTGAGCACTCTCCAACTTTGCTCTCAGCTTACAGATCTCTTCAACTGATTTACGATGAGCAGCACTCTCTTTATCCAACTGGTATTGAACAGCACACTTTCTCAGCTCCTCGGTCTCTCTCTGAGCACTCTCCAACTTTGCTCTCAGCTTATAGATCTCTTCATCTGATTTATGACGAGCAGCACGCTCTTTATCTAACTGGTTTTGAACAGCGTCTTGAGCATTTGCTTCTGCCTTCAGGCGAGCAGCATGCTCTTCAGCCAACTGTTGTTCAAGCCTAGAAATTGCTTCTTTCAGCTTCATGTCAACCTAAAATCCATATCATGGAGAACTTGCAAGTCAAATTGAGTTTTCAACCGCATTTTCATGTACTAATTGTATACTTCCACCAAAATAATTTCTTATAAGAATCAGAATGCTAAAAAACGTAAGGAAACTAACACTCAACTGCCAGTACTTCTTAGTCAACATTTCGATATGCCTAAAGTATAAAACCAAGTTTCATTCTCAAGTGATACATCTGAATCTCATATGGACGTACAAATACCACAACACAGCCACGTACATAGAAAAACACAGAGAAACTAACAAAAGCAAGAAAAATATATAGAAAATATATGCTTTTGCTCTTCTGTCTCATAATAATGATATCGTCATCTAGAGCACATATCTCGCAAAGCTCTACAGGTAACATGATATAAGTGTGCAAACACAAACCAGTGACATGAATAATTGAATTGTCTTTTGCATTTCATTCCAAAGATTTTAACATGATATATACCATTAAAATCAAGAATTTCCTACATCATGGAGGATTTTCTTTTTTCACAAGATCAACGAATTATACAAGTAGTAAACATTGTCAAAATCTGATGTTCTGATAGATGGTTACCTTAGATAGCCAAATACCAGGATGGACATTATATAAGCAAAAGACATCATTTTATTCTTAAGAGACATTACTTGCTCATTCAAATTGCTGAAAAGTAAGTTTGATATATATTATCGTAATTGTGGGAACTTTGTAGCTCGGATTAACACAATGAGCATCCAAAACTTAGCTAACCAGAATTGTACATAAGGAACCTGTTCATGCGTGTAATAACAATACCATTTTAATTATTTGTGTAAGCTGGTCATCATAGGATATGTTCATCTCCTCTGTCATCTTAGATATCTGCTGCACCGAGAATCCTTGACCACGCAATATTGTATCTCGTTTCTGTAATACAATTCTATCATTGTGTTTTACTAAAACAAATATCAGTAGCATTAGTAAAATAGAAACGTAATTGACTAAAAGCTGACCTTCAATTCAATGAAAAGCTCATTTGTGTATGGTTTCCCATTGTTAGAGACAACTTCATCCACAACCATAAGAAGTTCTTGAAGTTGTTGTTTTTTCTTCCGTTTGTCTTTAGTTTTATTGTTAAATAGCACATATCTATTTCCACACAGTCGGAGGAATTCCTTGACCAAAAACATGAAAGTTAATAAGAAACATTTTTTTTAAAAATGTAGACTTCATTAAAGGTAATTTTACTGTTACAAGTGAATGATGGAACTTCTTTGAACAATAAAGAAGTTCATAAAAATGAAAATATATTCAAAAATATGGTCAACTTCATATCAAAAGAGTAGAGGACTTGGTAAACAATAAAAATAACCAACATCTATAATATATACCAGGATTTTTAGCACATTGATTCCTCAAATTTAAGATGAACCTTAAATCTGTGCTTAGAGACCCTAACCATATTGAATGTTGTTGAAACAAACACAACCATTTTAAGATGTAACACAACTGATCATATAACATAATGAGAAACCGAACGCAAACTAAAAAATGTATTGATATGTGGAGGGTCCTCACATATTGTACAATTAAATGTATGTATCAATCAATTTTCAAAACTTCTTCTGCGTGTTAATCAAAAACAGAGAAGATGAAAAGGATGGCTTCATCATTTTGTACCTTCAAATCCTCAGGGGTTTTCTCGCGTAAGAAATCATCTAAATTTTCTCCATCATCCTCAAATTCATCCCCTTTTGTGAAAACAACTATGATATAGTTGTTTACTCCACTCCCAAAAAATTCTTCCAAACTTCGTAGTGCAGCTAATTCCTCTTTAGAGAAACGCGCTCCAAGTGAAATAGTAACTAGGATAGCATGTATACCATCTATTGCCATGTTGATGCATCTAACAATTTCTTTTATCAAATCTTCAGGCACGTATGAACTATCAAATAGTCCTTTAAAAACCAACAAAGAATCAACAATATAAATCATTATTAGCATTGGAAATATGACAATGTGCTTATTCAACTATCAGCAGATTAATACCTGGTGTATCAATCACATTCAGAATAAGACCATCGTCAAGAACCTTCTGCTGCATCTCACAAGTATGTGTAACACCGTTAAAGCTACGAGCCGACTCGAAAACCTTACTTCCAATTATACTATTCCCTGTAGAGCTTTTACCGTTTCCAGTATGTCCAACAATAACCAATGTACGTGATAATTGAGTATATGCTGATGTTAAAACCGAGCCATCATCAAACATACTTCCACCCATTATCAGCAGCCTTACCTGTAAACAAAATCTAATCAACTTTTTCTTTTATGTAATGTGTTGTCTTTAGTCGACTATGAGTGTGAGCTTATTGAGCATCTAATAATTTGCAAAAATCATATTGTAAATGACAAATGTGTTACCTTGATCTTCAAGTTGAATTAGAAAAGTATGAGTGGTGGATACTACTACAGAAGAGCAAAGGACACCAAGAATTATATATGCAACTTATACATTGTATTATTATCAAATAATAAGAGTCCTTCCGGCTTCCACATTACTGTTGTATTTTAGTTTTGGCACATCATTTGTTTCATTTTAATTTTCATATCGAAAATTATATATGCAACTTATATATTGTATTATTTTTTTTCGTAAGTTCAAGTTAATTATTATTCCCTCCGACCCTAAAAGATTGTCACATTTTGACTTTTGTTAGTTAAATATTACAAAATTTGATCACGAATTCCCATTAAACGATAAGATATAATATAGTCTTGTGGATCTCGTTAGATTCATCTCAATATATATATTTTTGAAATATCAACTTTTAATAATCTTTCCATATGTAGAATAAAATGTATTTACGTTTTAAATCGTGTTTTGTTGACCACCAAAAGTCAAAATGTGATAATCTTTTAGGAACGGAGGGAGTATATTTTAAGATTAAAAATAAAATTTATAAAAATGTAAGTATATTGTAATGAATCGCGCGGAACGGTAATAGTTGTATTAGGTAGTTAATAGTTGTTCTTTTTTTACCGTTAATTTACAAAAAAAAAAAAAACAAATTTAGACAACCATTATCACTAGGAACACAAACGCACTAGACTCTAGTACTATTGTCATATGGTTTTTGTAGTTCTAAATTTCCGTTTCATATTACAGTAGTTCCTGCTTTTCTATTCTTATTTTTTTTAACTCGACACGAGTCTGGCCTTCGAGTCCTGCCTTACCTTCGACTCGAGCATCACGAATCCAGTTTGGATTATCAATCCCTTAATGCTCAATCAGACTACGAGTCTACAATACAATGCAAAAACTAGTATTTTAATAATGATATATGGCAGCTATCCAAATAGCTTTGGTTGGCAGTACAGGGCATATACTTGGGAAAGAACTTCAGCAGAAGAGCAAATGATACCTGCTTAAATTAATATGATTCAACAATTTCCAATACTTCGAAGGAAAAGGTACGAATGAAAAACATGTTGGAATCTGAAACTTGAAACCATAACATTTTTATAAATACTGCAAGACATGAAATCTTATGTTTGCGCTATCTTATGAGACAGGATATAGATGTTTTATAGAATATAGCAACCTCGGCTTTCAGCACACTTTCGCAGCTCCTCGGTCTCTCTCTGAGCAGTCTCCAACTTTTCTCTCAGCTTACGGATCTCCTGTTCTGATTTATAATAAGCTTCTTGAACAGCGTCTTGAGCATTTGTTTCTGCCTGCAGGCGAGCAGCATGCTCTTCAGCCAACTGTTGTTCAAGCCTAGAAATGGCTTCTTTCAGCTTCATGTCAACCTACAATCAATATGTCATGGAGAACTTGCAAGTCAAATTCAGTTTTCAACTGCATTTTCATGCTGGCAAGTAATTGACAAACAGTCTTATAGAAATCATGATGCTAAAAACATAAGGAAACTAACACTTAACTGCCAAATTTTTTCTTTTTTCACAAGATCAATAAATTATACAAGTAGTAAAGAATCTGATGTTCTGAGAAATGATTAACTTAGATACTGAAAAACCAGGATGGGCATTATATAAGCAAAATGCATCATTTTATTCTTAACAGGCATTACTCTGCTCATTCCAATTGTTGAAAGGTAAGTTTGATGTATGTAATTGTAGTGTGGGAACTTTCTAGCCTTTGATTTTCAAGATGAGCATCCAAAAGTTAGCTAACCATAATTATACATAAGGAACCTGTTCATGCGTTTAAGAATACCATTTCATTTATTCGAGTAAGATGTTCATCATAGGATATCTTCATCTTCTCTGTCATTTCAGATATCTGCTCCACCGAGAATCCTTGATCACGCAATATTGTAGCTCGTTTCTGTTGTAAAACAATTTTATTTGTGTTTTACTAAAACAAATATCAGTAGCATTAGTAAAATAGGAACATAATTGGCTAAAAGCTGACCTTCAATTCAATGAAAAGCTCATTTGAGTATGGTTTTCCATTGTTTCTAGAGACAACCATATCCACAACCATAAGAAGTTGATGAAGTTGTCTTTCTTTCTTCTGTTCATCCTTCGTTTTATTGTCAAATAGCACATACCTATTTCCACACAGTTGGAGGAATTCCTTCACCAAAACCATGAATATTAATCAGAAGCTCTACAATTTTTTTCTAAATGTAGAATTCATTAAAGGTAATTTTCCTGTTACAAGCTAATGACTGAATTTCTTTGAGCAACAAAGATGTTCATAACAATGAAAACATATTAAAAACCTATTGATTGTAGATCTTCTATCATGGATCCAGAAAATACATGAACAAGATTGATCATGATAAAAATATGGTTAACTTCATACCAAAAGAGTAGAGGACTCGATAAAGAAAGAACAAACATTTGTAATATATACCAAGATTTTAACACATTGATTAATTACAGCTCAAATCAGCGCATATGGGTATCCCGACTTGCACAAAAAATGTAGTATTGGGAGGTAGGTGCAGATACCCACTCATCCCCTCATGGTATGAAACACTACAAATCCATTATATGACACATATAAAAGCATCCTCGTTGAAGCTAAATTAAAGACCTATACAGTTCGAAACCAAGTGTATGGACTTTCGAGGACTTCTAAAACTCTAAGATGAATATTGAATTTGTGCTTAGAGCCCCTACCCAATTTGAATCTTATTGAAGCAAACAAAAAATTTAAGATGTAACACAACTGCTCATATAACAGAATGAGAAACCGAAAGTATATAAGCTTCCTACAAACTAAAAAAAGGTATTAATATGTGTAGAGTCTTCATATATTGTGCAAAATTTAGATGTCTCACAATGAAATCTAAATAGGTAAACTACATATATCTCAATCAATTTTCAAAATTTCTACTGTGAGTTAATCAAGATAAAGAAGATGAAAAGTACGGCTTTATCGTTTTATACCTTCAAATCCTCAGGCGATTGATCGCGCAAGAAATCATCTAAACTTTCTCCATCCTCAAGTACATCTCCGTTTGTGAAAACAACTATGATATAGTTGTTTATTCCACTCCCAAAAAACTCCTGCAAACTTTGTAATGCAGCTAATTCCTCTTTAGAGAAACGAGCTCTAAGTGAAATAGCAATAAGTACGGCATGTATGCCATCTTTTGCCATGTTGATGCATCTAACAAGTTCTTTTCTTGAAACTTCAGGCACATACGAAATATCAAATAGTCCTGTAATATCACAACAATCAAGCATAAAAAGCATTAGCACTAGAAATATAAGGTTAGATGTTGATTACTTATTTATTGATGCTTGAACAGATGTATTTCAAGTTCAAAACTTTGCAAATGATAATATAATAATGTGTTCATTCAAGTATCAGTAGATCAATACCTGGTGTATCAATCACATTCAGAGTAAGTCCATCACTACGAACTGTCCGCTGCATCTCACAAGTACTTGTAACACCTTTAAAGCTGTGAGTCGACTTGAAAACCTTCCTTCCAATTATACTATTCCCTGTAGCGCTTTTACCATTGCCAGTATGACCAACAATAACCATTGTCCGAGTTTGACTATATGGTGATGCTAACTCCCAGTCATCATCAATCATGCTTCCACCCATTACAATAGCTTGTCCATAATAATATTCATATGCAAGCCATTAATTAGCGAGATATCCAACTTTAACATGTTAATATTGAACTCATACTAGACCAAAGTCTATATTTGACTAAGACCATGAATTTGAACATCTGATAATTTGCATAGATTAATAAATACTTATATATACACGACTCGTATTTCTTCGAAAACTAATAGGGAATGAACTTCAATTATGAAAAGATCCTAGGTTGAAGTTTCTATTACAAACAACTTCAATTTGTCAAAACTATACCAATCTTAGAAGTCATCCAATTCTTCATTCAAACCAATAAATACTGAAACCTACAGTTATCATCACACCTTATAAGGTATAAATATTACTCCATATAAACTTATAAAGTGAAAAATATTTGATTTCAGTTGATAACCAAACATCAATCAACTGATCATGGACTTCAATTTTTCAAATACAGTTAGTGTTTATATGTGCCATGTTTTAGGGCAAACATTAACCTCAGAGCCTTGCAAAAAACACCAAAACAAAATTATGGTAGCAAAATATTTGAAGAACATATTTTTTTCATTAAAAAATTACTGAAACAAGAATTATGGTAGGAAAATTTCATCAAGAGCAGATTTTAATATAAAAAAACACTAATACAAGAATTATGGTAACCAAATATCATCAAGAACATATTTTTAATATAAAAGACATTGAAACAAGAATTATGGTAGCCAAATACCAAGGACAAACTTTCAAATAAAAAACACTAAAATATTAATTATGGTCTCTAGCAAACTATCATCAAGAACAGATTTTTAATATAAAAAACATCGAAACAAGAACTATATTATAACAAAAAACAATGATTATGGTAGCAAATTTTATCAAAAAATAAAAAAGAAACTACGAGAATAATTATGGTTGAATTAATATAAAAAAGCATATTATAGATTACTAACCTTTGATAGTTGAATTAGAAAAATATGAGTGGATATTATGGAAGAGTAAAGGACTGAGATGACTTTGTTGGGTCCAAGAATATCGAAACTACTATTATTTGTATATTTTGTAACGCATGGTATATTTCTTGTTTTGTTTATATATTAAAGGGCCCTATATTAAATGAACACGAGTCGAAGTAGGTGAGACCGTGAGAGTCAACACTAGTGTTCTTCATCTTTGCTCCTTCCACCCCCCCCACCCCCCCACCCCCCCCCCAAACCAATAATTGCACAAAAACTTTTCAAGAAGCCAAAAAACCCATAACAATCATGGCTTTAGGTGTAATAAAGTCTGCAATCGCAGATGGTATAATGACTTTCATGTGGGTTTTTTGTGCTTCGTTTATTGGAGTTCTGACAACAATCATTGCTTCGTTTTTCAGTGTGGTGGATCATGGGACAACGTTGCTGATTACCACCTCACTTGTGTTTAGTTTGTTGTTCATGTTTGGATTGATTGGTGATGCTTTGGGTGGGGCCAGTTTCAATCCTACTGGTACTGCTGCCTTTTATGCTGCTGGGGTTGGGAAGGATTCTGATTCTCTTGTCTCTGCTGCTGTTCGCTTTCCCGCTCAGGTGAACTCAATAACTCTTGGGGGTTCTGAACTTCTGATATGTGTGCTTTATTTAAAGTATATGGTGTTTAACTTTGTTGGTTATGTGAATTCTTGACATTTGTTTTGTTGGTAAAGCTTAGAATTTTTAATTTTGTTGTTGTGAAGTTGGATGGAATGTCGAGGGGTTGTGTGGAGTTAACCCCAAATGTAGAATTATAAATGAAGTGATTCGTGAGGAAGTACGAATATGTATGATAGACTTGATACTATGATAGTCACCAGTCGGCATAGAGGCAAAACTAGAGCTGAGAATGGTTGAATGGAGACTATGTCCAACGAACTAGAGTTCATGGGCATAACATAAGAGATTAACAATATAGCTCTGATTAGAGATGTTGTATCACTCCATAGAGGGCTAAGGTTTGGTCTGTGAACTTTGGATGGAATTTGATTTTAAATTAATTAGGGAGAATATATATATATCTTCATTGACCTGTACTTGGAATGCCAAATTTTGTAAGAATGGCATAAATTAAGTTATGAAGTATAGAACACTTAGTAATGTTCAATTGAGAGTGATATGTGCTATGAGTGTAGAGACTTAGGTATCCCGAGCAAGAAGATGTTAAATTTGATGATGAGACCGATGGTGGTTTGAATTGGTCGTCATGAGATATAGAAAGGAGATAATAGGATTAGAAAGAAACAAATTTTATGTGTTACAATAAAAAGAACTTTTATTTGGGAGGATGAAACAATATTGACCTTAATGAAGATGTAATGAATTTACAAAAAACAATGAGCTTGCGCCGTGTCATTTATATATACTCAAGATCACCACATAATGATATTAAGTATCCCCAAATCCCAACATCATTGCATCAGTATTCAGTACCAAGATTCATTTTTTGCGCAGCAGAGAAGATGCTACTTCTTTGATCTTCCACATACGAACTTTTAGCTGTCGATCGTTATCCCGATTTTGAAGTAAAATGTAAGTCATGTTGATTAACAAAGTATCCACAGATTTAGCAATGAGTTCACCACGGTAACTTCCTAAACTAGTAATGTTGAAGATCACGCCACATATCAGTTACAATACGAGCATTAGACGACAAAGAAAGAAAAGAGAGTGAAGTTGTGGGTGGATTTGGTGAGAGATACTATTAACGGAATTAATTTATCATGAGTCAAAGTGGATATATCAATAGTCAATACATCTTGAGTTCTATTAGCGACCCCAACACGGCAGCTGAAAAGGGCACGTCATGCATTATTGTCTCCATATTATGTGAGCTGGATCACAGGGTCAAATAGAAAGAAAAATTCCGAACACAAGCTGTCCAAATTGGTGCTTTCCCTAATAAAGAAAAGCCTTATCTTTATCATGAAGACACTTCTCATATCTGTAGATTCGACATCATTTCCTACACAATTGATGCTTCTTCAGCCTTGTTTGTTAAATTATAAACTATAATGTTCGAGCAAAGGTCTACCTCACAAAAGAGTTCAGCTTTATTATGTGGATTGAGGGGTACCCAGGATTAAGTGTCTGGAGTTGAATATGCTAGCAAGGATCAGAACGAGGCCCCTTGTGAAAATCCAGACCACCTGGCTCAAGTGTCTTCAGATTGTGCCTGAAATTTTCTTACTGAGGAACATCTCACGCCTCTATTCCTCCACCCCTGGCAATCCTTCTTCTGTTTGAGATCTAATAATAACAGAAAGTGGGTAGGGTAAAATAAAACCTATATGAAATTTTCTACTTGCAACAGAGATGGTCGGTGATCTGGTGATGCCAAAGAAAAATCTGAGGTTCAATGTGTAAATGGAGCTCATAGGGCAGTCTGCATTTAGGCCTATGCTATCATTGTAACTGTATTACTTACTCAAATAGCTTTCAGTCACATAGCCATATAACTTTATTATATACTTATTGACCTAGATAAAATTATTACAAGAATTACACGATCCTTGTAAGATGAGTGACTATGATGCAATATATTTCATAATCACATTCACTATTCTTGTACTTGTAGAAGCGAAAAAGAGATCCTATAGTATTATGCTTTCTTTGTTCACTTAGTTCCCTCATATGATAGTGAAAAGTTTTTTGCGAGCATGCATGCACTAGTAATAACAAGAAGAGAAATACTGTTATTTAGGATTTAAGTTTTACGTTCATTAATATATTATGTGTCCACTCTCCAACCATTTTCATTATTGTAGGAACTTATATATTTTCAATAATGAATGATGGCGCTAGCTGAGAAACTTGTGCAAGTTTCAGACATTTAGCATGTGAAAACCCTCTCAATATCTTTTATCTGTCACTGTGACAGGCCGCGGGTGCTGTTGGTGGTGCTCTAGCCATTCTAAAATATATGCCAACGCAATACAGACACATGTTGGGGGGTCCTTCTTTGAAAGTCGACTTGCACACTGGAGCTATTGCAGAGGGTGTCCTAACATTTATTATCACCTTTGCTGTCCTCGTAATAGTCCTTAGGGGTCCTAGGAGTCCACTTGTGAAGAATTGGTTGATATCAATGGTAACTGTTGCATTGGTGATTACAGGTTCACAATATACTGGACCTTCCATGAATCCTGCCAATGTAAGTATATTAGCTGTTTTCTAGCATGTCTAGGCATTTCCTATATTGAAAGACTTCCAAGATTTAACGTTGTTCTTTGCGAGTTTTTTTTAATGTTTTTAGTTAAATGGTTTTCTAACTTATGGAATGCATCTGAAGTTGTGGTCCTTTTTGTGCTTGCTGAGTTGTTCCTAGTTTATTTACGGTTAGAAATGGTGAAATAGAACAGGGAGTTAAGGAGCTACAATGCACAATTTGATAGTGGAGTGTAAAAGATAAGGAAAAACAGTGGAGTTTCATAATCAAAATATGTAGTGTAAGAATCATTACGAAGGAATTACAAATTTTCTAAAGCTCAATTATTATCTGTGCTTTTCCTGTGGCAGTTGCATGTTATCACATTTCGTGCCTTCTCCCGTCTGCTCTATCATCTTTATTACCTAGCACTGATGTTCCATGATTTTTGCCTTCATCTTTTATGTCATGCTGCTTCTTATGTATTCTATTGTTCTATATATTTTCCTAGCTTGTTCTTTCGAGTGCATAATAGCACCTTCTTTACCATTCCAGGCATTTGGCTGGGCATATACAAGTAACAAACATGCTACATGGGAGCAGTTCTATGTCTACTGGATCTGTCCTTTTATTGGAGCAATATTGGCTGCATGGACTTTCCGTTTTGTCGTTCCATCTCCGGGGAAAGCTAGGAAAGGAGGAAAGCCCAAGAGGGGGAAAACAAAGAAAGCTTGAGATGGTTAAAAGAATCTGTGGAAAATTGAATTCTTGATGCACCCTATTTGATCTGTTGTGTATTGCGATTCATGTCTGTGGCTTATTTTCTTTAGTTATCTAGTTCGTCACCTAAACATAGCAATTCTTCAAGTATTTATTGATTTGGGGCACCAAGAGTTTCCAGAAACTTCTAAGTACAGATCTCATATACTCCCTCCATCCCATTTTGTTTGTCCTACTTACTTTTGCACAAAGTTTTAGAAAATTTTAAATCCATCTCACATTATCAACATTCCCTCCATAATTTTGAACTACTATCTCCATCCCTAAATATAAGGACCATTTACTTTTTTGACACATTTTAAGAAAATTCAAATTCCTCTCACATTTTAAATTTTCCCTCCAACACTTTATTTCATAAATGGGACTTAATTAAGGGATTTCCTAAAAAAGAAAATGGCTCTTAAATTAAGGGATGGAGGGAGTAAATGATACTCAATTTTGGGATTTCCAAAAAAGGAAAAGTGGACAAACATTATGGGATGGAGGGAGTAGATAAATGAAATATTTTTTAAAGAATAAATGGCACGATCGATCACTCGATTTATCTAAAATTTCACTTCGATCACCATAAGTTAGTTTTGTCTATATTTCACTGAATCGCGTACTTTCGCTAAAAATTAGTCATTCAGAGTTTTTTTTTGAAGTTTTGGGTCATTTTTGTAAGTTTTAAACTAGACATTTAAGTCTTTTCATTATTAATTATCATCTTCCTCCCTCCATTTCCTTTTCTCCAACTTGTTTCCCTGTTTTTCAAATTCATTTTATGTTCCAATTTAAATTTACTTTTTTTTTTTTTGTAAATTAGCGATCAAGTGACTTTCGAACCCACGACCTTCTGGTCACTAGCAAGAGCTGCGCGACCAGTCCGCCAGCAGCCGACGGGTTCGGGATTGGGACCCCCGTGCCCATCCACTAGGCTATTCGATTAACTCAATTTAAACTTACTTTTTGGTTACTTTTTTTCAATTTAGACTTTCGTTTTTTTTTTTTCTCGATTTCAATTTCAATTTTTTCCGTTCTTTCTTGATCTTTTTCGATTTTTTCCCTATTTTTTCTCGATTTCTTTGTTATTTTATTTTTCGATTTTTTTCATGATTTCTTTTACAATTTTTTTCCCAATTTTTTTTCGATTTTTTCTTGATTTATTTTTCGATTTTTTTCTCGACTCCTAATTTGTTTTCTAGATTTCTTTTTTAGTTCTCTTTAACGATTTTTTTCTTGCTTGCTTTTTCAATTTTTTTCCCTATATTTTTCAACTTCTTTTTCGATTTTTTTCTCGAAAAAATAATCGAAGAAAAGATCAAAAAACAAATCGAGAAGAAATCAAAAAATCAATCGAGAAAAAATCAATATCGAAAAAAAAAACTTGAAAAAGAAATTGAGATAAAAATAGAAATATAACCCCTAACCTTTAACCCTAAACTCTAACCCCTAACTCTAAACCCTAAACACTTAACCCTAACCCTAATCCTAACCCTAAACCCTAAACGCTTAACCCTAATCCCTAAACCCTTAACCCTGAACCGTAAACCCTAAAACCTTAACCTTAAACCGTAAACCCTAAACCATAAACTTTTAACCCTAAAAGCTAAACCTTAAGCCCTTAACCCTTAAACATAAACCCTGAACCCTAAACCCTAAACCCTAAAACCTTAACCTTAAACGCTAAACCTTTGATCCTAAACCCTAAAATCTTAACCCTAAATCCTTAACCCTAATCCATAAAACCCCAACCCTAAACCCTAAAACCCCAACTCTAAACCCTAAAACCTAAACCCTAAACTCTTAACCCTAAACCTACACCCTAAACCCTAAAACCTTAACCCTAAACGCTAAATCCTAAACCCTAACCCTAAACCCTAAAATGTTAACCCTAAACCATTAACCCTAAACCCTTAACCCGAAATCCTTAACCCTAAACCCTAAAACCTAAACTCTAAACCCTAAAACCCTAACCCTAAACCCTTAACGCTAAATCCTTAACCATAAACCCTAAAACCTTAACCCTAAACGTTAAACCTTTAACCCTAAACCCTAAAACCTTAACCCTAAACCCTAAAATCTGAACCGTAAACCCTTAACCCTAATCCCTAAAACCTAAACCCTAACCCTAAACCCTTAACCCTAAACCTAAACCCTAAATCCTAAAACCCTAACCCTAAACGTTAAACACTAAACCCTAAAACCTAAACCCTAAACTTTAAAACCTTAACCCTAAAACCAAAAACATAAACCCTAAACCCTAAAACCTTAACCCTAAAACCAAAAACGTAAACCCTAAACCATTAACCCTAAACCCTAAAACCTTAACCCTAAACGCTGAACCCTAAACCCTAAACCCTAAACCCCAAACCCTAAACCCTAAACCTTGAATTCTGAATCCTAAACTCTGAAACCCTAAACCCTGAACCATAAAACCCTAAAACCTAAAAACCTTAAACCTTAAAACGCTAAACCCTGAATTCTGAACCCTAAATTCTGAAATCCTAAACCCTGAACCCTAAAACCATAAAACCCTAAAAATCTTAAATCCTAAACGCTAAATCTGGAACCCTGAAAATCTTGGACCCTAATAACCATAAATCCTAAACCCTAAACTACTTAGAAAATTATTAATGTTAATATGGCTATATCAGTTATATGTATGTACAGTTCAATGTTAATATGGTTCTTTGTTGTAACATTAGTATATATGTGTATTTATTAGACATGCTTGAAAATAACCATAATTAGTATCATAATGAATATGAAAATATTGGAAAACTAAATTTAAAATACTGGTAAACCTCTACTTATTGTGGTCAAACAATATTGCTAGAATAAAAATCTTCAAAAATATTGGCAATATTATTAAAGTATTTTGTGTCCATCTAATTGTGTGCATGAAATATGTTTTCTTCCAAAATCAAGAATTATTTCAGTGTTAAGTTCAAATTCAAAAAATCAGTAAAAAGTGGAAATAATCTTACAAGAAAAATCAACAGGAATTAAGGTCAATTTAATCAAGTACTTTGACAAAAATCGATAACAACTAATAATCTATCAGTTATAGTAATTCTCTAATCAATGAGACATAAATTTCTAACTTTTGACAATTATGTGTAAGGAAGAAAAAAACCCCTATTCAATTTTCACTTCGATCACCCTAATTTAGTTTTGCCTATATTCGATCACTGAATCGCGTACTTTCGCTAAAAATTAGTCACTCAGCATTTTTTTGAAGTTTTGGATCATTTTTGTAAGTTTTTAGCTAGGCAGTTAAGTTTTTGCACCTTTAATCATCATCTTCCTCCCTCCATCTCCTTTCTCCAACTCGTTTCCCCGTTTTTCAAATAATACATTTTATGTTCTAATTTAAACTTACTTTTTGGTTACTTTTCTCCAATTTAAACTATCGTTTTTTTCTCGATTTCAATTTCGATTTTTTCTTGATTTTTTTCGATTTCTTTCTTTTTTATTTTTTTCTCGATTTCTTCTTCAATTTTTTTCCTGATTTCTTTTTCGGTTTTTTCTCAATTTCTTTTTCGCTTTTTTTCTTGATTTGTTTTTCGATTTTCCTTTTCGATTTTTTTCTCGACTCCTTATTTTTTCTCAATTTCTTTTTTGATTTTTTTTCCAAAAAGTAATCGGAAAAAAGGATCAAAAAACAAATCGATAAAAAATTGAAAAAGAAATCGAGAAAAAATCGAAATCGAAAAATAAATCTACACAAAAATCGAAAAAAAAAATCCAGAAAAATCAAAAAAGAAATTACGAAAAAAAGTTCAAAAGAAATCGAATAATAAATCAAGAAATTAATCGAAAAATAAATCAAGAAATAAATCGAAAAAGAAATCTACAGTTTAAATTGAAAAAGAGTAACAAAAAAGGTAAGTTTAAATTGGAACATAAAATGGACTTGAAACATGGGAAAATGAGTTGGAGAAAGGCGATGGAGGGAGGATGATGATAATAAATTGTGAAAAGACTAAACTGCCCTAGCTAAAAACTTACAAAAATGACCCAAAACTTCCAAAAAACACTAAGTGACTACATTTTAGCAAAAGTACTCGATTCAGTGATCGAATATAGGCAAAACTAAATTAGAGTGATCGAAGTGAGAATTTTAAATAAACCGAGTGATCGATGGTGTCATTTGCCCTTTTCTAAAATTTGGTGTGTCTTAACATGCTAGCTCTGGAATGGAAGCTTATCGGAATGTTTAGGAATTATTTTATCAGTAAATTGATTGTGTTAAATGTATCGCGTCACATTTACGACAAGATTCATCCCATTTAATCCATTATAATCCAAAACAAATTACGTGAGAAGCTGAAAGAAGCCAATTCCTGCATCTTACCATTCAAATATTCTTGAACATCCATATGCAAATAATAAGGATGGCCATTAACAACTTAGCTACAACATTTTTACTTTCCTGTTTAAAACTACACCTAGTGAGACATATACAAACGTTGTAGCCACAAGCTTGCTCAAAACATCCTATGGTTGGTTACTGACATCTAATTGTTAGGTTGGTTAACAATAAATTTGGTATGTTCGCCTTTCTAAGCAACTAACATTGTGTGCCTCCTTTCAACTAAAATAATTGAATTAGCTGTCGATGCCTCTGCCATTCTGAACAAGTTGTTTTCTTAAGTTACAAACGAACAGAAGGGCGCACAGCAAAGCTCCAACGTAGTAAGAGGAAGTTCTTATATCATAATGTAAGTGAGGTGAACTTGTACTTAAGTGATCTGTATATTACCAATTTTCTTATCAACATGAAACTTCTTGAAGCACAAGATTCAGTTCTTGTGCAGACTTAGCTATAGATCCCCCTCTTCTGATCAACACACAAAAATTGAGTTTAGTGGGCATTAGTTCTGTAAACAGATATGAATATATTTTAGATATGAAAGCTTACCTTGAAAGGTCAGGTAGGCACCGCTTCACTTTTTCAAGCTCAACAAAACAGAGGTTGCAACGTTCAAGCCTGAAGAGGTAAAAACCAGTCAGGTTTGTAATTTGGTATCATAACTTATGTACTTTACAAAGTGAGGACAGAACGGATTCAATGCAAACCTCTGTTCAGCCTCGATATCCACGCCTACAGAAGATTGCGCTGATAGAGAGGAGTAAATCACTTGCCCAAATACTTTCGCCAGCTTGAGCAGCATTTCTAATGAAATATCTTGATGCCTATTTATAAAAAATGGTTAGCTAAGGTGCAGACTGAAACTCACTATCGCTTTCTTATAGAAGAAAGCTTAGAGTACTAGTAGAGAGAAACAGGTATCACATACAATGCTGAAGGAAAAGTCAAAAGCTCGGTCATTTTTACCTTTCCATGTTGCTTTCAAGTAGCCCTGCGAGAAGTGGCAGGAGAGATGTGCACATCTCTAACGTGACAGTATCTGTTTTTTCCATCAAAAGGCCAACTACATCAGCAAGTACCTGTTTCACCAAGTTGTGTAGGGTTTATCAACTGCGGGTAGGCATTAAAAGATGGAATCGTACAGGCAATATCAATGATATATAAAAGTTCCCCTGAATAAGAGTAAAAGGCATGTACATACAGCATGGTCAGCCATTTTCTCCATTGCATTGAGAGCCCCTCTGATATCGTGCCTCTGCCAGTACATGCGGACAGCCTGCAAGACGATATACATATTATATTTTAATCGTGAAACACTAGAAGAGAACTGAAAAGAACAAAAAAAATATTAAAATACATTGTTGTAACATTTACTATCTACTTTTTTATGAAGATAACCATCGACATAACTAGAAGAATAAGCATCCAATATCATGTGGTGACCTATTCTAAGAAGAAACCTATTCCTTTGCCGCCTGAATGATCAACCATCACTTATTCGAAGTTTAATATGTAACTTACTGAGAGAGCATATATAAGGATCAAAATATCAGGTATGCGCTGGCACTTGTACAATTAAAGGAATGATGGTGAAAAAAGAAATACAACTAAAGACAAGTGAGAAACGTTTTAGTTTACCTGTAATTTGGCTAAACGAGAACGCATCGACCCGATAAATTGATCATGTTGTTCCATCAAATACCTAATAGCATCCTCCTCGCTGCCAGCCACCATCCCCTTACAGTAAAGTCTCAGTTTTAGCATCAACAAATTTGAAATAAGTACTTCACATCCACTACATAGAGATAAATGTAAATAAAGGAGAACAGTGATACAAGGTAAGATGAAGGTCGGGAGGTATTATTCAAATTCCCTGATTGGTCACTAAAATATGGAGAATCGTTTTTTACATTATCTTATCTTGAGCAAACCTCTATTTGCAAGGGCAGTCTCTAGTGTTTCAAGGTTTCAGGACTTCGTAAACACTTAGTCATGAAATGGAGCAGATATAAGAAGCAATCGTACTAGGTTTGAAGACCCATCTGGCGGTGTTGGGTCACAGATACTGATCGAAGCAAGATCTCCAACAGGAAAGACTCTTTCTCTCCTCTCCAAACCTGAGGATAGTTTTTGTATTCTTCCTATATATCATCGATTTGAAAGGGTTATGTTGCAATAGCTGACTTACCAAATTTGAAATAAAATGAAGAAAATGTATATACCAGCTCTTTGGACTTCCGTTGCAGATGCTTTTCTAATGTGATTATGACCAAAAGTATCATCTGCAAAGAAAGTTGAAGAAGGCAACAAGGGAGAAGAAGATACCAATTAACACGTATTTTAGAAGGAAGTACTCCACATTTTATATATTCAAAAGATGCAAAGAGGAACTTGTGAATTTTTGAAGCGCCTTCAAAATTTCTACCTAAGAAACTTAGAATAACCACAAATTTCAGGAGGAAGTGCATACACAACTCTAACTACTGAATTTCAGCATGCTTTAAATGTAGGAGAAGTGGAAATTCGATTACTTTAAGTTGACTAATTTTATTAAACCTTGTAACATCTTATCTAAAGTTTTAATCAAACAACTAATAATCATGTATAGATTAGACACCGCCTACAAAGAACTGACTTTCTACCTTCCACTTACAGAGATATGTTTTGTTAATAACTGTACCATATGTTTTGTTGATAACTGTACCATAATTTAATGTTATCATAACCTTATAATTGACGGACAATGAAAAAAGGAGCTTTGTTTAGTTAGATGTAGTTGAATTTAAATTGGTACAGTTATATCTAGCCTTTTTGATACGCTACGATATTTACTTTCTTCTTGTTTTTACTGTTTCTTCCTTAACCATGACCGATAATTTGAAAAACAATTACTCTGTCAATATGTAATTCTACACTACAAAAACCAATATGTTACCTATTTAATGAAATGACTTAGCAATATGTATGATGTCATAAAAAGTTGCCCTCTGACTCAAGAAATAAGTAGACGAAAAACCCAATAAAGGGCAGAAGTTTAATGTGAATGCATAACAAGAAAATCAATTTATATTATTCAGACTTACATTCTTGCTGGAATCTGGAAGCTGAATCAGGTTTTACATAAATTTCAATTCTTCCTGAACCAAAACGCCTGTCATCCTTCACAGTCCTGTCTGGCATTGCCATTCCAGCTGTGGCATTTTTCACTGTAGGAACTTCACTATAGTCTGCAGATTCAGCTGACACGGCTGACTTTGGCACCTCTGTTTCATATGTTGTAGAAGTAATTGACAAATTTGAATCATCCCTGACATTCCGAAGCCTCTGAAGATCGGACATCTTTGATTGTAAGGACATTGGCATTGTTCTTCCCACAATTCCTACCTTTCTGGATTCAGCTGTGTGCTCTGACCTCAAATCGTTTCTAGGGACAACAACAGGTAAGTCATCAGATCTGCTGATGACTAAAGCATTGATGGTTGACTGAACCTTAGGCATAATCCGCCTGGGAGTTACAATTGCATCTGTTTGCATAACTCTTGCACCAACACCGTTACTTGTCCTTTGCTGATTAATAGGTGCATTCACAGAAGCTGACCACAGAAAAAACCAACTCAGACAACAAACAAGAAGCAAAAGCCTTTTTTAATGGACTTGGCGTTTGTTGTAAAATGCATGGCATAAAGTTCATGAAATATATGTTAAAATTATAATACATGTCAGAGATTTTGACTCCTTCTTGAGATCTAGGTTCTGTGATACTGAAAGTCTTCCTATGGATTTAGTCTCTTTCATTGCATCTGGACTTCGAGAAATAGACAGTCTCCCGAAAGTAGTCTTTGTCGTATTTTCCGTGAGCTCTGATAAGCTATTTGCATTAGCCTTCAGATCCGAGTGAACATTTAATCTAGCACTGCCTCCCAACGAATAAGGTTCAATCCGCTGCTCAGAGTGCAAGCACGCATCAGTCTAATAAATTGAAAAGTAGCTAATAAATGTTAACTGATGCCAAATACTCACCGAAATGTCAACAACCCACACTCCCACACAACTTTGATTATATGAACATCCAAGAAGTTTTCCTTCATGAATATTGAGATCTGACAACTTAGACCATCCCACATCTACAGAATCATGGCATTGCATTGGTTCCCATGACACAACCTACAAGATGGAATGCCTTGAGATAAGACAAATACTGAATGTGCTAAGTATGTCCTCAGTAACAACAATAAGAATAATAGTACCTTCAAACTCTCATGCAAGCCACACATTAGGGTTTTACCATCAGGGTTAAAGGCCATGCATTGCACTCCTGAAGTCTACAAAAAAAAAAGAGTGTCCATGATCACGACTCTATATTAATATAATCTAAGGTTGGCACCTAACATCCGGAAGGGACACAATCATAAATCAACAGTCAATGAAAAGAAAAAGATAGATACAACTTGAGGAGTTGTACGTATCCAGGGGCAGAGGTAAGCTCATATTCAAAAGGTAAACTATACCTCCGGACCAGAGGAACCAATAAGTTCAAAAGTTTCAAGGTCCCAAAACTTCACAGTTTTATCAGCAGAACCTGGTAGGAGGAGTACAACAAACAATTAAATAAAACCAGAAACATCAGTAGAAGGGGCCCTGCACATTTCTAAAAAGTTGCTGGGCACCGGTTTAGAATTAGGTCAAGTATGCATTTTTCATTTGACTTCCCCCAGAATTATGCTTACTCAGCTAAGGATGTTAGTTCGCATGTGCCTTAGCAATGTGAAATATGCTAGCAGTCTTACAGGGAGGGATTCACCAGTGAGGAATTTTCCCACCAGGGAGTTCAACTGTTCTAGGAGTCATTTAAGTTTTCACCACTTGCATCCCCAGTGAATTTCTTGCGAGTTGACGAGACAGGCTAAGTAGATCTTGCCAATATAAATTTTTACTCTTGATGCCATATGTTTTGGCCGCTTGAGAAATTTCATCAATAATACTTAGTTGTGATTAAAAGTACATACGCATTGAAGTAATATAATATCTGTTTGATCAGCAACACACTTTGGACTCCTGATTATATATAGTTCTCTCTCATTATCAAGCATTCGATCACAGTAGACTAACTTCACAACTGCGACCCAATTTCAAAATTGAATAGTAAATTCTTAAGATAATCAAATCTGATTAGGCACATACACAACTGGAGGGCTTTGGTGTGATAGCATGTATAAAAAGAAAATACTAAGGAAAAGAAACAATACCCAGGCCATAGTCAGTAAAAAAATGGTGGATGTACCTGTTGCCAGCAAAAATTCATGTGGATGAAAGTCAATACATTGTATTTGGCCTTCATGGCTTTTAAACTCGTGCATTAACTTTCCGGCAGTTAAATCCCACAGCTGCAATATTAAACATTGAGCATAAGTAGCGCTCCTGAAGAACACGAGTTATAAAGACAATATGCTATAATTTTTAAACTACATGCTATTACATATAGAAAATCAGGTGTATGATATGGACGTAGATTGGAAACTTGGCATCACCTACTGTATAACATCTTACAGGAAATCCAATTATTAACATCCAGTACATGAAACAATGAACATTGAAGCACTGATAATAATACTCCCTCCCAATCAATATAAGTGTTTGTTTAATCTACACTCTAAAGTACTTTACTAGGGATCCATGGACATTTTCCTTTTTGTCCTTCATTAACTATAGGTAATTTGTTACATTTTACGATGATAAATAAAACTTCATAGGGACAAAAGTGTAAAGATCATGAAAGAAGGTCATTTTTTCTCAAAACAATATATATTTGAGTCCAAACAATCACTTATATTGATATGGAGGGAGTATTTCATATATCTTCCCTTCAATTTAAGTTTAAGTTAGGGGAATTTATCAGCTACGATTTGATTCAAGTTCTAGTTGTAAATTTATGAGGTTACAACAGAAATACCATTAGGTAGTAATGTAAGATGAATCTTATTATTTTATCTGAATTAATTTGTCATAAGTAGATGCTCATTTGGGTGCATTTTCTTCTCAAATGCTAATAATATTTCTACCCCTTCTCTGAGACCAAGTTCAGCTCAAATAGAGCACGATTCACAAACTGGCCTAACCTTCACACAGTGATCCTTCCCACCAGATACAACCCAGCGGCCATCTGGTGTGAAACTGATGGAATTGACACCCCGAGTGTGCCCCTTGTAAGTGTGAAGACACCCTTTTCGTCTAATGTCCCATATCTTTAAATTTGTGTCTGATGATCCAGATGCAAATAACTCTCCAAATGGATGGAAATCCAAAGTTGTACAATTGGATCGATGCCCAGTCAGAGTACGAACGACTGCATGGATTTATTTGTGTTACAAGTGGTAACACAGGTAAGAGTTAACATAAGCAAAAATATCGCTTATCATGTATAAAACGAAACAACAATAAATATACATACTCTTTGCCTCTTCAAGATCCCAAATTTTTATTGTACCACTAGCAGCTCCAGCCGCAACTAAAACTTCAGTAGAATCAAAGCTTACCGAATCAATCCCACTTGAATGGCCAGGCAAGCTCTACAAATACACCACAACCAACATCATGAGCAAGCGCACATTAAGCCTCGAAACCTTATCGTACACAGTAATCCAACACTATATTTCCACCAATCCTCACACAGTAATACTAAGTTACTAACCAGTAAGGCATTAGGCTTGCCAATAGCCCACAGATTAACCTTGTGATCCTCTCCACCGGTCACGAGAATCCTTGACGACTTCCTCCCAATCTTCAAGCAATTAACACTCAACGAATGTGCCACAAATTCCTCTATTTAACCAAAATCAAGGCCAACAAACCCAACAATTTTGTACTCAAAAAATGTAATGAACTAATCAAACTAGATTACAAAAATCAACAACATTTCACCTCAATATCAACTAGATCGGAACAAACATAATCAATACTTCAACAATGTTATCAAACTTAGCTAAAATAAAACCGCAACCAATACATTACGACAAGATACAAAATATAATAAAATAATTAAAATGCTTATTAATTAATGCAATTTAAAATAAATACAGTTAATAAATACACTAAGATTACAAACATATTCACCAAAATATCAACTAGATCGAAACAAACATAATACATATTGTCAACAGTATAATTAAATTAGCTAAATTAAAATTGCAACCACTACATTGAGACAAATTAAAAATTAACAAAATCAAAATGCAAAAATACAAATACATAAAAAGGGATACGTAGCTTATAAGCACGTTTGGTGGTGGTCGTCATCGGTTTGACTCCGGCGCCGCCGAAGATTTACGTATATGTGAATAAAAAATAAATTGAAACTAGATTAAAACAATGAACATTTTATGGTATGGATCTTAATGAGAGAAATATATTTATATTACTATAGAGTTTATTGCTGCTTCGTAAAATACAAGTAGCTTCACTGTTGTAAGTCATCTTATATTTTACGTAGTGTAATGATTAAATTAGTAGAAGTAGATAGAGTATTATTTATAGTAACTGTGCACTAGTTTTAAATAAAAAGGTAAATCAGATATTTAGAATATTTAATAAATCAACATAATAATTCTATTAACGGGATTTTTCACTTTTGAACCAAATTCAGGGTGAGAATGAGATCCGCCAAACTCAGAGAAGATATTTGGATTCAAAATGTTGTTAAGTAGAAAGATAATCAAAAAAAGTAGGGGGATTGAAATTGTTGAATTATTTTACTTAACAAACATATTTATTACTTTATCGCCATCGGCATGAAATTTTTATCGTAATTGATGGATTTTCGTTCCACTCTCGTAGGTTTATTGGGAGTATAGATTATTATTCACTCGTATTATATTAAAATATCATTTTGAGTTACATATCTTATGTAAATAGTAGAAAAAGGTTTGCTTGATGATGAATGATTAATACACTTGTGGATATTATGTTGTATTTTCATTAAAGTGTGAAATCGTCACACTAACGTCATCCCGCGTCCCTAAGGCTCCTTAGAGCATTCACACTAGATGGTCTAAAATAATCCTTAAAAATCTTCTCTATTTGATACCTTTATTAGTTTTGGGAAGGTGTCTCAATTTCATCCTTTTTCAAATGCCTTATTTAACTCTCTATTTAATATAAAATAAAAGCAAAAAGCATTATTTGATTGATTAAAGAAGATTTTCTTTCATTTTTATTTTTGACGTCAGTACATGTAAATAACAACTGAAGAAACCTTCAAGCAAATAAAAACCCAATCAAGATCGGATTAAAATTCTGTCCAATTTATTTAATTTGTACATTTTCCTATACCAAAACATACACTCACTGCATACACACACGTATAATTCTTCTGTATTTCTCCAAAATTCAATAATTCAGACTTCTAATTGCTTCATGGATCTCTTATCTTGCATAGAAACTGGACATCAATTTCAAACACTATTTTCTCCAGATCTTGTTTTTTGTACCATTTTTGATAATCAGTATATTAAAAGACAAATCATATATTGAGACATAGGCACATAGCATATGAAGATCTCTGTGACAAAAAACTAAAGGAATCTGCTCTGCATACAACAAATTCAAGCTCAATAATAGGTAACTCATTCTTCTTCTGATTAACAAAATTACCTATTCCAAATTTCATATCTTGGATGAAAAGATAATTAATGATAATAAAAAATTAATTAGTATAATTATCTTTATTGTAAGGTTGTTGAAGATGAAGAAAGAGCAAGAAAAATACTCATGAAAAAAGAATCACAATATGTAGGAGAGAAAAGAAGAAAGAATGAGAATATGTAGGAGAGAAGAAGGAGAAAGTAATTTTGGGGTTTGGGAGGGATGGACTATATTTTCACGCTGCCAAGGATTCCTCTAAAAAAAATTTGTGGGCCAGCCCATTATACACCATCTGAAATAGCACTTTTTTCACTTCCTCACACATTTTCTTCCCTAGATTTAGAGATAAAAGCAATATAAGGATACTGCTGTGGATGCTCTTAGAGTACGCCGTGGAGGTAGATCTCAGGATATGCTTCACCTAATTAAAAAACTAGAGCTTTTCTATAGAGACGAGACTGTTGATACTTAACATTCTAGTAAAGATGGAATCCTCGGACAAGTTAGTAAGCTGAATAAGTATAGGATGGAGTATTGATATGTAAGCAATTTGTGTGGTGGTATGTCATTTTTGGATATGTGATGGTACATGTGTAATGTTGCATAACCTCATAATCACATTGTCTTAGGTCTCAGCTAGACAGCGATGCGTGACCAAGGAGTCAACCACGACTGATGTATACCCTTCGGAGATCTCTTCAACTCCAACTAATTCCCAATCATTTAGCCTAGTCGTGCGCACCAATGCCACTATGGCTTGATTGGAGCAAATGTGATCACGCTCACATTAAGCGCCTCCTCACGCCGAACCCACAGCTTGAAAGGGAGTAAATCACGGTATAATCCCCAGGACCAGAGTGTATGGATGCCTGTCTACGCTGCGCACTTAGCCTGGGATAAAACTCCCAAACTGCCGCTGGCGTGGTTCGAACCCATGCCAATCCACTATGGCTTGATGAAGATGAGAATAAGTGGATCAATTGAAGTGAATTCGGAAGCATACCTTTATTTAAACATCAATGTTACCAATGTGTATAAAAAGATAGGAAGGGAAAATTCGGATGCCACCTAAGTCTTCTCGGAGATTCGAATTCATCTTACAAAACATTTATCATGGGGCGATATCTTGACAAAGACGTGCACATCACTTGACCAGGCAAATTTTAATGACAGATGCAGCACCAATGCGGTGAAGCGCGACAACAGCATCCCCAACCTTACACAACCCTCTCTGGGTTGCGGACTTAAGAGCCGCTAAGAGGATCACTTCCGTCTCTTCTGCTTCGGTAGCTTTTGCAGAACCTTCTGCAAGAAGAGGTATTAACCCCCTATATATCAAGCTGTAATAACACGACTTTAAATCGATAATAAATTATGATTGAAAGGTTAATAACTTGTTGAAAACACATTAAATGTTTGTATTAGACTCGTTAAGGATCTTGATAGTACCCGTTAGCAATCTGTTGGACTAAATTAATTAAGTTGGGCCTAATTAATACTCTTTACCATATATATATATAAGGTAACCTAACTAGCCTACTAACATATTTAGGTGTATATATATTGGTACTACTAGCATATATACATATGAGAGAAGACCTCAAAGCAAAAAAAAAAAAAGAGATCAGCCGCCGCCCACAATCTTCTTCGAAGCCGCTGTTCCTTTTCTCTTCTAGCCATCGAAATTTTGCTCTTCCTCTTCTTATTTCTCGATTCAATCGCTCGTACAAGTATAATAATCTCTGGACTTTCCTCTTTGATTTAAGGTATAATTCAATTATTTATTTTTGTTCAATTGTTAAGGTTTATGGGGCACATCAAGTAAATTGATGCAAGATTATATTAAATTGTAATTATATGAGTTAAAACCTTTAAAATATGTCCCTTTTATAGTGATTAGTTATTAATAAAATTACATCTGCTTATAATTATATTATGTTTTCACCAAACAATGGGCGGTTGGGGGCGTCCTTATTATTATTGTTATGGAGTGGTAATTATTATTAGTATATTTATAAAACTCTCGATTTTTTTGAAGTATGAATTTGGACAATGAGAATTGCATGCATGAACATACATTTTGGTACGTATGTGCATCATTCCCTAGCAAGAAAATGAGATAAGGTAAAGTAATTATTGGCTATAGTAGAATATTTTAATATCTAACAGGGCATACACGATACATAAATTGTTTTTCTTTGTTTAATTAGTTATTTATCCCATTGAATTAAAGAAGATCGACGGTAGAATCACAAGTATCATTATTATTATATAAGAATCTATATTAATTAGTGGGTAGTTGGGACGATATATGATAGAGTGTTGACGGGATATGTGTTATTATAATAGGTCCTGCTACTTGACCGAGTACGCATCGTGGGCTCGTGAGTGAGTGTTACTTGTGCGGATTGCTTGAGGTGAGTCTTACTCACGTCTGTTTACTTTCCTATATATGTGTTGCGTGTAATTGCGTGTATGATGTGTGGAATTAGTAGCATGTTATCGTTATGGATTATATGTGAGTATGGACAGGAGGATAGTGTGCACCTAAGGAATGTGTACTGTTATGATGAGTTAGTTGCATGGGATGTGTTTGTCTGTTGTCATGATCTTGCAAAGGGGGATGGTCAGAGCCGGTCACTGAGGTGATGCGGGCGGGGTGAGTCAGAGCCGGTCACTGAGGTGATGCGGGCGGGGTGAGTCAGAGCCGGTCACTGAGGTGATGCGGGCGGGGTGGGTCAGTGCCGGTCAATGGGGTGATGCGGGCGGGGTTTCTCTGGAAGCGAGCTAGGTAGAGTATTGTACAATGCGAAAGTCCGGATCCAGTGTATGTAGATTTATTGCATGTGTTTGTTATGTGATGATGTTTAATTTGGATTGTTGTGCTAGTTATTAGTTGCATCTCTTGAGCTGTTGAAATGCATTACTTACGTATTATTATATGTGCTGTTAACTGTAATGGTGGGCTTGGCGGTAGCGTGGTGATTACTGAGGACTTACTTTGTGACGTTCTTATTTTTGTTTCCCTGTTATCGTACTTCCCATTCAGTTATCGCTTTCCCAGCACGTGTGTGGGTTGGTAACCACTCGTGAGATAGGATTCACCAGCTGTCGAGCTGACCCCTTCGGGGATTTATTTTTTATCAGGCTAGGTGTTGCAGTGCGTAGATACCAGTCTCGGTGAGTGGCGATGGTGGCATTAGGATCTCCCTCAGTCATGGATGTGCTTTTATGCTAATTATAATGTCTTTCCTGTTTTACCCTTGGAGTTATGGATTGGATGTACATTGGATTCTGTCTTTCGTTATAGTTGAGTCATAGGTGGTTAAACCAGATGGATATATTTTTGGTCTTTCAGTAAAACAGATTTTAATTTCCTTTTTAGTTATTTATTTCACTTATTTCGTTTGATATGATATATCGAGTCATCCATCGAGTGGTGACACTGTTACGGATTTGATAGCGAGCCTAACCTCAGGGGGGCCCACCTGGGGCGGGTCGTTACACAAGCTATGCCTGGCTGGAGTCTCATCGCTGATCTCCCAATCAAACGAGTCTGTGGTTAGAACTTGGACGACTACTGATAGAATTGGCACGGCTGGCCTGTACTTGGCGACTAAATTGGTTGTACTCCCACCTCGTGTTAGGACAACGATCAGTTTTGCATGGGACTTGTTAGCAGTACGGACAGCTGAGGATGCAAGAGACTCCAATGGGCTCATTGGCATAGGTGCAGATCTCATCATTTCTTTAAATATTGCCTTATAGTCAAGAGAAAGACTCTGCCTCGATACAAATTCGTGCCATGATTCTCACAGCGAGCTCTGGGTAAGCACCAGCGGCACTCTCTCCACTGAGCATTACACAGTCAGTCCCATCAAGTACAGCATTGGCTACATCAGTGGCTTCAGCGCGAGTGGGACGTGGAGACTTAATCATGGACTCGAGCATCTGAGTTGCTGTCACCACAGGTTTACCAGCAATATTACATTTGTAAATCATCAGTTTCTGTGCCAAGAAAATTTTCTCAACAGGAATTTCCATTCCAAGATCTCCTCGAGCAACCATAAAGGAATTTGTCTCTCGAAGAATTTCATCAAAGTTAACAACTCCCTCTTGGTTCTCAACCTTCATAAAATTTGCAATGTATTAAAATTCGATGTCAACTACTGACATATACCTGTTAAAACATACATTTTTTATATTACCTTGCCCACTAAATATGCAAAATCACCAGTAAGGGAAACTAAGACTAAGAGATACAACGTCGACTAACATTGCATACTCATTTTATATGTAGGACTGTGCGTTTTGGGAAACAAGAAAGTAGACGTTAAATTGATTAGGAAAAGTTAACTCACCTTTGACATCAAATGTATACGTTTGGCATGAGACCCTAGAACCTTGCGCACATTCACTAGATCAGAACCCTTTCGGACGAAAAAAAGAGCAATTATATCAATTTGATTGGGAACAACCCATTGAAGAATATCTTCAATATCTTTCTCTGTCAGTGTTGGAAGATCAACAACAACACCAGGAAGATTAACATTCTTTCTCTCACCAAGCATAGCAGTGTTTTGGCAACGACACCTTACAGTACCAGCAGCTGAATCACAAGACAAAACAGAAAGTGAAATTGTTCCATCTGCACACAAGATGACGTTGCCAGGCTTCAAGTCAACATCCAACTTCTTGTAGCTCATTGAGATCATATCAGTGTTTCCTTTTATACTATAATCAGTGGTTACAGTTATCTCTTGGCCTTCTTTGAGCTGAATAGGCTTCTCATCTTTCAAGAAACCAGTTCGAATCTCAGGCCCCTGATACAAATAAAGAGACTATTATCTCCATGAACATGACGTACCACTCATGTAAATCAACATCAGAAACATAGGTCTAAACTTTGTTTTAAAGCCCGACTATCGACCTCACAAACCCCCAAGACTCCTCAGACTGTACGTACAACAAAAGAAGAGTGCATAAAACCCACATAAAATAATAGTAATGATCTCCCAGCCGCCAAATCAATATTCTCTTAAGAGAATCACTCAGAGTATCATACATATTCTCCAGCAGACAATTTGTGTATCATTTATATGACTACATTTTACTCCAGTGCCAAATTGCATTGAAAATGTGTTATTATACCCTTAATTCAAGGCAAATAAGAGTATTATAAAAATATTTTGGTAAATAAAAAGAAGGTGACAAATTTGTAATGCTACATTAATCGTATCAAGAATGGCACAGAACCTTGGTATCGAGCATGACAGCACAAAGGATCCCAGTGTTCAGCATAGCAATCCTTAGGTTATCGAGCGTTCCCTGATGATATTCATGGGTTCCATGAGAGAAGTTGAACCTGGCAACATTCATCCCAGCACGACGCAGCTTCTCAACCATCTCAACAGATCGAGAAGCAGGTCCCAAAGTACACACAATCTTAGTCTTGGAAATCCTCCCATCATTAGGCTGCTCCTTCAGGATCCCCTCTATGTCTATGTTTGCCATCCACACCACTTTTGTTGTCAAAACCTATATCAACATTGAACTGTAATCAACAAGTTTTCACAGCAAGCAATCTCAGCTACAAATTAAACACAGTTCGATTGGTAACGAACCCTCGAACTCAAATATGTCAGTAACCCTTTGTCGACTAGCTGCATTGAACATTTGAGCAGGCTAAAATTAGTGTACCTAGCTCAGATTTAACTTACATGTATTCTACCCAGAGGACGATTAGATTAATTACAGAAAATGGTGACATAAAAGAATCTTCTTTGACCAATATAAAACTGAGTGCCTGATTGCATTTCTAAATTGACAGCTTTAGCAAATTTCAAGAATACATTTTTTTAAGGTATATTAACAATTTACTGTATCCCAAAAATGATCTTAACAATAAAATCAAATCTTGCATTGGACGAACGAGATCTAGCTACATTCATTTGGTTGTCTGATCAAAATAATTCTTCAACTCCAAAGAGCCAAAATGAGCACAACCTATAGTAAAAAAAATTAAAACTCCATGTCCATAATATTCTTAACAAATTAAGCTTTAATCAACACACATAACTTTTAAATGAATCGCAATTATCATGTTATCATCAAATACTATTCGACATACACAGAGACATTGGAGTACAAAATATAAACAATGAGCTACCAAATCTGAAAACTACAAAACTACACAATATTTCTTTAGATGGAGGTAGTAGTAATACACTTACTAATGAGGAGCTTTAGAAGTCTTGTTTGTTGAATCTGCTCAGAATGTGCAAACAGTAGATAGTGGCTTTGGTGATAAAAGTATTAATATTACAACGTGGGTGGGCAGGGGGGTGTCTCTGAGAGTGTATGAAAGAACAATTCGTTTAGTGGACAATGTTTTGGGACACTAGCTAGTTAAGAGTTGAAATTGAGAGGAGACATTGGGACAAGAGGAGAATATCCTATTCAGCTGACAAGGCACGGCGATAACGGTAGCCGGTGAAGTAGTAAGTAAGTGCCTAAGTGGGACCCATAAAGATGCTGATTTGACTGGACTGTCATTAGCCACGTGCGTAATCTAATAAGACCCCAAATGATTACCAAATATCTAGATATTATTAGGTCTATTTTTTTTGTTAATCTTGTAAAGTTTAGGGTTTTAATTGTAACATAATTTTAATTATAAATATACTGTTTATTGATATTTTCAACTTTTTAGTTATCATTTAATAGAAAAAATTATTTTAATATACTTATCATTTTGAAATTCCAATAAAATATTTGATTAATTCTTTCACTCGATGAAGAATACTAAAAACTAGAATGATAGCTAAAAAGACCCGAACCCAATATTTATAAAGTCTAGATTTTATATTAATTTATGCATATATTTTTACAAAGTTTATTGAAAAGATCATTCAAACGTCTATAATGAATTATTTACTAACATAAATATTACTCCTTCCATTCCTAGATGATTGTTACATTTTGACTTTTCGTGGTCAATAAGACACGATTTAAAACGTTATTTTTTATTCTACATGCGGAAAAATTATAAAAAATTGATATTTCAAAAATATATATTGAGACGAATCTAACAAGATCCCACAAGACTTTTAATGAGAATTCATGGCTAAATTTTGTAATATTTGACTAACAAAAGTCAAAATGTCACAATTTTTTAGTAACGAATGGAGTAATAAATATGATCACACAACAAAATCTTATGATCACTTGACAAAAGTTTATGCATATTCATTGATGGAAATTTTGTTTGATTAGTAATGTTGTTACAATTTGTTTGATTAGTAATGTTGTTACAAGTTTTGAATGCTCTACCAAAAAAGCTAAATCCACTTAGTATTATCCTATATCATGATTAAATTCTAATGGTATATTGAGAATTGAAGAAGACAATATCAAAACAATACATTTAATTAGTGTTAATTATATAAGTTTGCTTGTTTACTTGACATTATAAAGGATTAATTTTCGTTTTGTTTTGTAAATTAGAGATAATGTGGGTTCTGAACCATAAATTTTTAGTCACTAGTAAAAAAAAATTCCACTAAATTGTTCGATTAATTTTTTTTTTTGGTTCTTGTTTTTGAGTAGATAATAAATATTTCTACTTAGTTTTTTATTTCTTTCCTTTTAGCCCCTTTCGGCTCCTACATCTACACAAAATCAATCGCGTAACCCTAGAACCCCCCTCTCCCTCGTTGCTGATTAGCCTTACGACTGCACCGCTGCTCTGCACATCTCCGTCGTGGCGCCGCAGCATCCACAACCACTGCGCCACCACCACCTCTTCATCACCACCGATACATACTACTCTTCTGTTTGGTAATATAAATCTAAGACCACGACTTTCGGTATGTGGTAGTTGATTTTTTAAAATCAATTCTTACTTTTTTCCTGGTTATTTATCGAATGAATTATTAGTTACTTGATATCAATTTTTACTTTATTTCGGTTTTTATTGGTTTTGTTCGTTTCTTATTAAGTTTGTCGTAGTTAATAAATTCCTCGTATTGATAAACAATTATTTTTTACTAATACGTTGCAGAATTGTGTATTTCTGCAAACGACGGATTAAATTCGATGTAATAGTTATGTTGTGGTCAGTGGTACTGTGGTAGTGATTTTGGTGCTAGTTTGTACTCTTTCTTGTGGATTTATTGAATGAATTACTAGTTAATATATGTAATTTGGTTAATTTGAGATTAATCCTATCATAGCTGATAAGAAAGAAAACTTATCACCAACATTAATATGTTAAGAATCTACGGGGGTCATATTAAATCCAATTGATTATAGATCAAAAAAACCCACAACAATTAATTGAAACATCTGTAATGTCTTAATCAACTAGTATGGGACTCAGTTCCCAATAGAGTATAGTACTTGTAGAACGGTGTATCTGTGTGATTAATTGATTAAAATCATTTTGATGGTTACGTTAGTGGAATTGCAGTAGTTTGATATATGTAAAAGATAAGGGTGTTCTTGTAGTGTAGTGAGCCGTTTCATGATGAGAAGAAATGAAAAAATCACTAACAATTGAATATACTTCATAGAATTGAGCATTTGTGTAAGTTATTGACCAAATTCATTTTAATAGTTAAGTTAGTGGTATTATGGTAGACTGGTAGTATGTGTAAGTTAGTCAACTGATTAGATGCAAATAGGAAGCACTACTGACCACTAACCCATAACTAACTACGGCTTATTTTAAGGAACATTTCCGAGAACTTTACAACATACAGGGGAATGTGGATTGTTTACCAACGGTTTTTCAGTTTATAAGAAAATTATATCCTTTATCGTGTGAACAAAAGTTAACTAACTAGGGCTGTTGAAAAGAAGAGAATTTAAAAATGCAGATAAATTATTGAGCTTAATTTTTGAAGTTAGCCCGCATTTAATCATTAGTGAAAAGGAACAAGATTGCATTTTCACTAAACTGTTGAAAAGAGAGCACAATGTGTTCTTCTGAAATGGGTATCTACCACCAACTAATGTGTGTTTTTTTTACGATTGTAATTTATGGGAGCATCATAGATTTGTTAGTTGCTGTCCTAATGTAGATTTGTAAAGTAGTTATTTGTTGGTGCTCAATTAGTGTATTAGGAGAAGGTGGATCTGCTCACCTTTGTTCGTCATATTACGAGATACATGTAAAATTGGGATAATTGGAAGATGATGAACTATTTTCTCTTAAATTGAATATGCTTTCTGTTTTCAACTTGTGCTCAGGATGTGTCCAGCAGATGGTTGTATACGATTTGCTTGTTGATTAATAGGGTGTCCATCTCTTGGGTGAGTCCTTAGAGAGGGTACCTATGGCTGCTTTGTTACCCGTTGGTCCGTCACATCATGGTGTAAATGATGGCGGTGCATACAAGGTTTCTCAGGAAAGCTGCGATGAAGGTGGCGGGAGTTGGTATTTCTCCAGGAGAGAAATTGAAGAAAATTCTCCATCCCGGCTAGATGGGATCGATTTGAAGAAGGAGACTTATCTTCGCAAGTCCTATTGTACATTCCTACAAGATTTGGGTATGAGACTCAAAGTGTAAGTTCGTTTGCATATTGTCTTTCCCAGTCTAATTTATCTTAACCACAGTTTACCTTGCCGGGCTTAATAGTAAAATATCTGTTCCTTATATCCATCTTCGCTTGCTTTCTATTAATTATGTCTGTAGTATGTTGATGTCACACTTGGTCTGAGTAGGTATCCTACTGCCTTATTCAGTTGATGTTGCTGATGTAGGGATATATTATTGGTATTCACTTATGACGGGGAATCTCAACTATTTGTAGTAGAGAATATCAAGTAATATATGCGAGAATTTCAACTGATTCCCTTTTCATGCATCTCCCTCATTTGTGTCACACAATTAGACTATATTTGTTGTAGCTCATCAGATAAATGGTTTTGTGTGGGTCAGTTAATTAGATTACATCTAGCACTGTTTATGTTAATTATTTGAAAAGGGACCGAGTTATTTTGTAGAAAAATCTAAAAATGAGGTATTGGCATTATTTGTTTTGATTTAAAAAGTGTAGAGAAAATTCTAAAAGAAAGGACTTGTTTTTCTATATAATTATATTTACGGTCCAGGTAGTACCAGAAATGGCTGAGGAGAGGAAAGGTTCCTTTTGTTTTTATTTTTAGGGGGGCTGGGGGTACTCTTGAGATTAGATTTACTTGAATTGCAAAACAAGGGGCGGATAATGTCCAAATTAACTCTGTTGAAAAGATTTACAAGTTCTTCCACACTTGGAGTAGCATATAGAGTATAGACATACACTTGCATTCTAAAAAAACATAGCTTCTTGATGTGTCGAAGTCAAAGTTAGATATCCTTTATTCCTACTGCTTACTTGGATTCTTACATTGGCGTCACCTAAGTTAATCTTATTTTGCTTCAGTTGTGTGAACAGTTTATCATTTTGTGATCCTCTGATGAATTATTGTACAAATAAGTTCGAAAAATTTGCTGATGTAACGTTTTATGATGCAGGCCGCAGGTGACCATTGCGACTGCAATAATATTTTGTCACCGTTTCTTTCTTCGGCAGTCCCATGCTAAGAATGATCGAAGGGTACAAGATCTTGTATACTTGTTATGTTGTCAGCTTGATGCAGACATTGATTTGGTTTTTGTCTGTTGCACTATTCATTATAAATGTTAAGTTTGTTGTGACTTTCAGTATTTACTTGAGACATTTTAACAACTCGTCACAATGATATGTAGTATCTTTAAAATATAAATTATCTATCCCTTTTTTCCTTCCCTTAGTGGTATTCAATAATATTTGTCACCGGTCTAGCATTTGCTGGGACAGTCCAATATTATAGGACATATGGAACGTAGGAAGTTTTTGAGGACTCATTGCATGACAGTTTTTCTCCTTTCCAGGACGACTTCATATATGTAGCACAACTTTTATGTGACTTTGTGAAGTTAATTTTCTCGCAGACCATTGCCACTGTCTGTATGTTTCTTGCGGGGAAAGTTGAGGAAACTCCTCGTCCTTTAAAAGATGTTATCCTTGTTTCTTATGAAATTATTCATAAGAAGGATCCTGCAGCAATTCAAAGGATCAAGCAAAAGGTATGCGGTCAGATACATCAAGAATGTTGGTCCATGCTGTCACTCTGCTTGATCCTCTACTTGTCATATCAGTGGCCATTGCCGAGAACAGTTTGAAACTTTTTCCATAAATTGTTCTTATTTTTGGACCTTCATCCATTAGACATGGTGCATGCTTGAAAATGTTGTCTGCTTCACTACAACCTGAAAGTTTAATTGCTTTAGCTGATGCTCACTTTATTTATAAGCCTGGAAGGTAGAAACATAGTTGTCGGGAATCCATCTTGGACTTTTGTACCCTGTGAAATGGTTAAATAGCTAAGTTCACACTATTATTTGTAATGTTTACCAATATATGAAAATGTTGATTCGAGTTATAGTGTAAGGGATTTCTGAGCATCTAGTATTTTGTTACCTGCAACTATTCTCATTTCTTTTTCTTGCCAGTTGCCACACATCTCCCTGACTTCTTTTGTTATCAATTATTTTGCAGGAGGTCTACGAACAACAAAAGGAACTTATTTTAGTGACAGAGAGGCTGGTTCTTGCGACTCTTGGTTTTGATCTTAATGTGCATCATCCATATAAACCACTGGTTGAGGCAATAAAGAAGTTTAAGGTTGCTCAGAATGCATTAGCTCAAGTTGCATGGAATTTTGTGAATGATGGGTATGATTCATGCTTTATTAGTTTCTATGATGGCCATCCTGGTCATTTCCCCTTGTCTCATTTTGACTTGGAAGGTGGCATGCAGGCTGCGGACTTCACTTTGCTTGCAGTTTAAGCCTCATCACATTGCAGCAGGTGCAATATTCCTTGCTGCCAAGTTTCTTAAAGTAAAGCTCCCATCTGATGGTGAAAAGGTTTGGTGGCAGGAGTTTGATGTTACCCCACGCCAACTAGAGGGTTGGTGGCTTAGCTCCTTTAAATATATTGTAGATAGAATACCTTAGTGTGATGTGTGTCATGGTGTTTCTGCTTAATTTAACCCTTTCTTCAAAACAGACGCTTGAATAGAAAATTACTCCGTCCATCCTATTTTCTAAGGGAGGTTTGCTGTTTCGGCAATCAATATTGTCTCATGAACTAGCTTTTCCATTTATTGTATTAAACTACACAAGGACCAATTGGAAAATAGCCCGTAAAAAACGGGGTGGAGAGTGTTACTTTTCTTATTTGCGGATTCAAACAGAATATGTCCTCAATGTTAGGAATAGGAGAAATGTTGAGGAAGAAGTGATAATGGTGTGTAGATATGTATTTCTTTCTAATTTGATCATTCTTTTTGTAGAGGTTAGTAATCAAATGTTGGAATTGTATGAGCAAAATAGAGCCCCCGCTGCTCAGGTTGGTGAAGCAGAAGGAAGTGCTGGTGGTGCTCAACGGCCACCAAACAAAACTTCTGAAGCTAATGAGGAGCATGCTGCTGCAAGTAGTAATTCACAAGGTGGAGGGTCCAAAGCTGGGTCTGTGAGGTCTTCAACTAATAGGTCAAATTCGAGTTTGCCAGCTAGTGAAAATCACGTACTACCACAGCGAACTCAAAGCCATGAGAGTGAGCGTAAAAGTTCTGAATTTCGTGGGGTTTCAAATAGAAACGGAGATATTGAAATAAATGATCAGCATGAACGAGAGATGCCAGGCAACCCAGATAGCAAGGGGGAAAACCAGAAGTTGAGGTTCAATGCTGATTCCCAGAGTGAGGAAGACCAAGAAAGGTCAGTTCGGAGAAGTGAAGAACGGGAAGCACGGGAGTTGAAGAACAAATACCATGGTCGATCTCTGGACCACAAAGATGGTTCAGTTGTTCAGTCACCTCAGGATGCCATAAAAAAGCTTGACAAGGATAAATTGAAGGCTGCAATAGAGAAAAGGCGGAAGTCTGGTGGAAATACCACACGGAAGATAGATTTTATGGATGAAGATGATCTTATAGAAAGAGAACTGGAAAATGGGATTGAATTGGTTTCTGAAAGTGAAAAATTCAAACAAGAAAGGAGGCAGAGTTTGCCAAAAACAATAAACAAACGAGATCAGGATGATGATGCTGACGATGGTCATTTCCAAGGGCAAGAAGGCCAAACCCCACATGGAGGAGATTCTGACATCGTAGAGGAAGGTGAAGTAGATCCATTTGATGGTGTTGATAGCCGCCAAGTGTCCCCGAAATCCAACAACCGTAAGAGAAGAGCTGGGAGCTCCCCTGTGAAATCTGTGGAGGGAAAGCAGAGGCAAGATTATGGATCACATGCATACAACAACGACCCCTCGGAAGACCGAAGCCGATTAGGGAGGCATGGTTTCTCAGAGAGAGAACACGAAATGCACCTACAGGAGAATCACGTTTGAATGGGATAATTTGTTCCCAAGCTGGTGCCTGCCTGCGGTTTGCTCCTCATTTGTCACCATGCCTGTATTATGCAACAGAAAGATTCTGCAAGGCTTTCTCCGTAAAGGTGTGTTGCTTTCATTGCTTCCTGTTATGATGCTCTGGAAAGTCTGAACTGAAAGGAACAAAGGTATAAAGTGCGATGACAATGATATTATTTATCTCGTAAGGATGTATTGCATTATGTTGATGTACCTCTAGATTTGTTATTTATGTCCCTTACACTTAAATTGATAACGAGAATGAGAAGTTGTGCGACAGTTTTCAAGCACCAATTGTGGCAGCAGGACACCTATCAATCTTCTCTCTTTTTTTATGTTAGTACGTGATTTGAAAGTACTTGGTTTTCTTAAGGATGTATTGCTTGAAATTGAGAAGTAGAATTAACAATGATAATTGTCAATCTTCAAATTAAAAGTACGTGAGTTTCTTTTTCCTGAATTTCGTGATGATAGTCAAAGTGGTTTGGCGATTTACAGTCCTGGACTTTGGGGAAGTAACTGAAACTGAATATGGGTTACTAAACTAGAATATGTAGTTCATTTTCACCCAGTCCTTCAAATTAAAATTGAAACTGAATTCTATTTAAAACACCAACCACGTCAAAATATGACATCATGCCATTGCTTGATGTTGCCAAAGCAATCCGTCAGCAAGAATGCCAAGCTGAGTTAGACTGGGGGCATTAAGTAGGGACAAAACCTCGCCAGCACAATCTAGCCGGCAGTCATTGTTTCTTAGAATGCTGATGGGAAAGGCAATATAAATGGTCTTCGCCTAACAATTGAAACAGTTGTAGATTTACATACGGGCGCCATGGATGCTCCCTTAAACTTGGAACAAATATCTAAGATCTTCCACAGTAAGTTTATTGGTAGCAACTCCGCCATGTTCTTCCCCAAAAGCTGATGCTACCATCTTTCGTTTTTCTTCCTAAAATAAAAATTGTCAATAGTCAAGAATCTATTGTACATATATACTATTGTTTTATTTTAGGAGAGTAGCACAATCTTAATCTTTGTTTTACTTGTAGTTCATTGCTTCTCCTACTTAACCTTTAAAAGCAACAAGGATGAAAGATATGTAGCGTAGTCTAGCAATAATGACTGGTTTCTTCACTCTCATTTCCATATAACTTCATGGGGGAAGAAATGTGCCAGTAAGCACCCATACATGTAGACATAATTTGGTTATTAGTGGAACTAGATAGGAACCGCTAAGAGGGAAGAGAATTAACAGCTTACCTGAAGAGCCAAAATGCGATCTTCAACCGTGTCTTTAATGGTTAGACGCGATACGGTGACTGGTCGAGTCTGTCCAATTCTGTGGGCACGATCTACAGCCTGATCTTCAGTAGTTGGATTCCACCACAGGTCTAAAAGAATTACATGACATGCTGCCACCATGTTAAGACCAAGATTTCCAGCTTTCAGAGACATCAACATCACAGTTACCTGCAAGATGCTGTTCATTAATAGGCAGTAATTTTGGCTGAAAGTTGAAGAAAGCATTAGATGTCATCAAATCCATTTGAAATAACCAACTATAGGGATATCTTACTTATTAAAGGGAAGTATGCCATTAGCAAGCATGAAAATATCAATTCCCTAACTGTAATAATACTAGTTGGGTTCTATAATAGTAGGTAAGTAAACCTATGACGTGTTTATAACATTTTAGAAGCATTCCTCTGCACCTTGGAGTGATTAGAAGATAATACCCAAAATCACCCAGCTTTTAAAATGTTACTTTACCATTATGAAAATTCGCAAGGCAATAACAAACATCACAAGAAGGGTCCAACCTTAGGATTGATGTTGAATTCTTTGACAGCTTTGTCCCTAGACGGCAGAGCCATTGACCCATCAAGCCTCCTATAGGTTATGCTAGATTTATCTAATGATATCTGAAGCAGGTCCAACATAGTAGTCCACTGAGAGAAAATAATAGTTTTTATTGGTCTATCATCCTGTAAGTCTGTAGCTCTCTTCTCGGAGGATGAAGCATCCACGTCATATACCTCTGATTTATTTGACGATGAACTGGAGCTCTTTGGTTTATGATGCGACTCCAGAATTTCAATAACAGCATTTATTTTCGAAGACACATATTCATCGTGCAAAACTTCGTGTTCTTCAAATTCAGATAATGAGGGATCAGTGTCCATGTCATCAGAAACACGCCGCTTCAAAGCAGTTTTAGTAAACACATTATCAGGGCCAATTAGTTCCTTGCATCCCGATGCAGGACACATGCTATCATCAGTTGTCAGCGAATCAGATACACATTGATAGCAGAACACATGTCCACACATGGTGACAACTGCATCTTCAGGTGGATCCTGTTAATAGATAAAATAGTAATTTCATTACAGTTTCATTTCATGAATACATCCATTTATTCTGAAACACTAGGTGGTGACTGTTGACAACATGACAATAACCACTTTCAACTTGTCTGCAACTTATATTCCTTGAGACAATTAATAGCATATAGCACAAAGTAGTGACCATGTGCTACCATTCTTAGAAGAAAATAGGTATAGAGTACTATGGGAATACATGCAATTGATGAAAACTATGATTATAGAAAACTTACAGCACAAACTGAACAAATGGCTGTGGATGAGGCTAAGAGCTTCAGTAACCTGATAACCATATCCTTTGGTATATCCTTAACCATCTCACTCGATAATTTTCTAACAAAGTCAGATCTGAATCCTTTGGCAAGTAGTGGGTGGTCACATGCTTGGCGAAGGCGCAAAAGCATCAATAAAATGTTTGCATAATTCTGATTTACTGTGCCAGCAGCAGCATATTTCTGACGAGAATCAGGTGATACATTAAAAACAATATAAAGAACATAAAGGTCATCTGAACAGCATGTTATGTTAAGCACTAAACAGTAGTTCTTATAACCTTGGTGAAACAGTGAAGTTGGTTCAACAATAATTCTTGCAAATAACCTCCATGAATTAAGAAATAATTTAAAGTTTGGTTCTTCATCAATCTAGAGCCATTCTTCTGGACTTATTCGTAGAACCCAAATTTTTTGTCTTGCTTCAATAAATATGTTGCAAGAGTTGAAATTAATAAATAAAAAGTACTCGTTGAAAAGATTTCAGTCAGAATTGTGCTTTTTTGTAACAAATCAGTGTTTTTTCTGGTATGAAAAAAGAACATTAATCTTCAATTTCTCCCAATCGGGAAGATTGGTGCGGAGGCAAACGACCAGTAGAAAAAACTTCTGCTGAGCTTGCACGCTAATCTCCATCATCTAAGATCATCAAATTGTTTCATTTCATTCAACTTGTAAAGGTTAACTTCACATATGACGGTCATTAATTGAAGGATCACAAAGTGCTGCCTATCTAAACATTGGAATAATTTATACGCGCACTTTTTGTTCAACTGTTAAATCATTATTATAATTCATTATTAATGCATAGTGCAGCAAAAACAAATTCTTGCCTGATGCACAAAGTACATTACAAGTTTACAACCTTAGAGTATGAGGCTGGCTTATTAAGAATGAGACCCAGTCAAATGCATATAATAATTAAACGTAGTTGACTTAAAATAAGAATCATTTCAAAAAATCAGGATATACCAAACTTAAGGAAGCAGAAAAGTTTACTATATTTCACCTGAAGTAAGAAAAGAAAATCTCTTTGAAGCTGATAGCCCATATACCCACACAGGAAATATACAACTTAAAGTATAAGTGTACAACACATAAAACATTCAGTATTTTCTAATTTTTCCATGAGCCCCCAACAACAAAAGCATCAACAATTTTTGTTCATCACAAAATTATTCTGTAGCATGATAATTTGTTTCTCATAAGCATGAATTATAACCAAAAAAATATCACTGAAGAGATGCTATATAATTATAGCAGCAAATAAAATCACTAGAGAGCAAATCATATACTTAAAAGTTAATCAAGTATTCAAGTATACTCCTAAGATCCCCACTTCATTGACAATAACAGAAGGCCCTTTCAAAGTTCAACCAGAAAGATATGATAGATCCTTATGATGAATATGTTCAGAAGAGAGAACAAGAGAAAACCTTAAATTGTGTTCGTGAATCTGATTCTAATTTTTTATAGAAAGCCCGTTCTTCAGGTGTAAATTCCACCTTCTCCAAATTGATGATTTTAGGAGGTAAGGTAATGATAGGCTCACCATCAATTAAAGTACCTAACGAAGAAATGATAAGACACGTCAGAAACTATTTAGATATGTGATGTACTGGACAAATTCCCAATAAGCTTCAAATCGATAATTCTTCAAAATGAAACATGGGAGCAATACTAGATGCAGTTAGACAGCTAAGGCAGAAGCTTAGGGAAAATTACCTCGGCAGTTAACTGGGAAAAAAAATAGTGGTACCTTTCGTTCTACGCAACATGGTCACTCTCAAGGCAGCTTGAAGTTTCTTATAACCCACATTTGCATTTTTAGCAATTCGAAACTTCAAATGCTCACAAAATGACTTGTACTTATCATATGGATCACATCTCAAAAATCTGAAATAGCTGTATAATTCATCTATTGCATTTTGTATAGGTGTTCCGGATAAGCACCAGCGCGTCTTCGCTCTAAGGCTACAGCAGGCTCTTGCTACCTGTGTTCTATGATTCTTTATAGTTTGCGCTTCATCCAAAATGACTCTAGCCCAACGGACCTTTGCAAGTGCACCACAATCATTCTCAAGAGCTAACAAGTCCACTCCTTTTTTGCCCTTCTTTCCCTTCTTATTAAGAGGACCCTTTTTCCTTTTGTTGTTCATAAACTCAGATGATATACCATACCTTTCTCCATTATTACGGTCCTCATCTTCAGCAACAAGAGGTTGCTTTGGAACTTCCTTCGCCACAATGCTGTACGTAGTAAGAACGACATCATACTTGGCCAACTCATGAGGATCTTTAGTTCTCGTGCTTCCATGATAGATTAGGACAGTCAGTCTTGCTTCCTCCGCAACTTTGTCATGAAGCTCCTGATGCCACTGTTGAAGAATACTGGCTGGACAGACAACCAAGGTACCAGCTGCTGGCCTCTTGTTATGAATTTGCTTCATAGATGCACCAATTTCTGGAACTACTTTAATATCATCAGATAGATTCATTAGCTTCGGCTTCTTAGAGGATGCACTACCTCGATCATCATCATCATCATCATCCAATATCAATGTCTCAGTCTTCAAGGTGGGTACTTCCATTTCCCTTTCTCTAATAGTGACAACTCCATTTTCATCATCGTCATCATCCAAATTCAATGTCTCAATATTCGTATTGGATTTATCCTTCAGTTTTGACTTTTCTTGTAACATTCGCTGCATCTGGATGAGGGCAATCATTGAGATAGTCTTACCAAGGCCCTACAGATGGAAGAAAGATAAAATCCAATGATTATCCACAACAAAGTACATAATGAAGGGGTTAATGGAAACGGACATAGGTAACCTGATCATCAGCCAGAAGTCCACCGAAACAAGGTTTCCCCAATGTTTCCTTCTGAAGCATCCATGACAATGCAATTTTCTGAAAGGAAAACCGAACCAATTCGGTAACCAAATATCATATTCAAATATAACAGATTACTGGTGCAGGGAAATACCTGGTGTCTTAAAAGGGGGACTGATAATAGACCACTAGGCATATTTAGTTCCGCTTTGGGTTGGTGAAGATCCTGGCAATGTCAAGCACATAAGATATAAAAAACAAACGTTTTCCATACTTGGGAACAGTCATAACAAAATTTTTAACCAGACTGTTACTAGGTACTGTGTCAAAAGTCTATCAACTCTCCACAGGTATCTCAGAAAAGTTGTCAAGAAAATTCTTAGTATATCGGAAACATTTGTGTACAAAATGATAAAACAGGACCAGGTGATTTGTGGAAGAAGGAATCTCTCTAGTTCAACCATACAGTTCGGTACCTCAAGCCTTCCACATGTCCATAAAAAATGTACTTGAAGTAGTCCTTACACTACAAGGGATCATACAGAATTATGGGGATATGGAAAAGACAGGAGGGCCTCTAAAGAATCCTAGAGTTGTTTAAAGAATTAACGACCAACTTTGGAATATATTCCTAGCAACAACATTTAAATCATGTAGTATTTCAAAGCATTAGATCTTCCTTGCATAAGATATTAACCAACCATTCTAAAAAGCATGACTAAATAGAATAGGACGCATTACAAACCCAGCCAGCATTGTTATCTCTCCAAGAACATAGTGTAATGGCAGCTTATAACTACATAGGCTTACCATGGTCCTCCTAATCAATTTTCTAATTCCTAAGTACTGCATATATTATGGAGTTCTTCTGACAGAAAACTTAAAATCCCACTTTCAAATGACAAAATAAAGCTCATATGGTTGCTAAGTTGCTTACTCTAGATCTGTATTTCCATCTAATAACTTATGTAGTACTGTAGTTGACTACTGATGGCTTTCTGAAATGGAAAGAATATCTTTCTGTCTGCTCTCTTGGCTTTGCTTCACTAAATAGTCAGGCAAATGCTAATGTAATATATGAAAAGAATCCACAAGGATCTCTGAAACAAATACAAGGACAAAAGATACTGAGAAAAATTACATGCATAACCCAACATAAACTTAAGTCTCTTTTAAATTCTTATAAGTAGAAAGGTAAAATAGTTGAAACCTAGAAGGCTCTCTAATTATCTCTATTTTGTAGTTTAATACTTCCAGAACTCAGTGACAAACCAAACAACACAGAAGATTGGTAGGTCCAGTACTCTGTTACATCAAGAAGATGGAGAGACACAAGCTATCGTAAACGCAAGGTACCTGCAATGCAGCTTGATACACCATTGTCTCATCAGCTTCAGTAGTCCTTTCTTCACCCACTCCAGTTTGATGGAGATGATGATCAGCTGAGCCCGGAAAGGGGGAAGTTGAACTGTATTTATGTTGCGTAAAAGATGAAGGCTGAAACCGACCTTCATGGAGATGATCCTTCCCATGGTTCTTAGTATTGCTTGAACTTTGCCATCGAGATTCATGAGGTTTTACGTAGGATTCACGGAAGTTACTAGCAACAACATTATCTACTAACTTATTTGGTCTCCCACCACGAAAGGGTTGAAATGATGAAGGAAGCGGCCCCCTTGTTGAAGAAGAAGCGTTCTGAAAATCTGTACTGACATCAAGGATTTGATCTTACATTTGGTTTCAGTCTGATGCATCTAATCACAATTTGAGTACTTACAATCATAATTATGAGCTCCCTGAGACGTTGAAGCTCCAACACTGTCACGAAGTAAGGGGTGAGCTCGCGGTCCAGTACTTGCATATCCATTAATATTTAGAGATCTTGTATCCGAAGAAGATCGTTGTTTAGGAGATGGACCATTTCGGGATGGAACATTATATCCTGCAAATTTGGAAGCACATAGAACATGACCAACAACTCTAATAATCAGAAGAATGTTAGATCAAATAGTGAAACCTTTACCTGCTACATTTGATGAAGATTCTGATGCCCAAGCTGGAAGTTTACGGTAAGTAGTTAGAGCAGTGGCAGAGTCAATAGCAGGTGATTCATCACAATACTCATCTATTTCACGAAAATCCGAGTCATCAGATGAACTAATATCAATGGCAGCATCCATGCCGGCCCTTTTGAACAAGAATTTAATTATTGATATGACCAGTAGGGCTACTCGCTAATGTAGTCTGCACATTTTTAAGGACATTAAAGCAACATACCATTGAGTAACAATATATAGACATATTATATAAATATGTAGCAGATTTTAAGTAATATATTTTACCAAGAAAGTGACACGTGCAAATAATTAATGTAACCTTCTACTAAGCTAAAAATGAATCAAAAGCCTCTAATTTTGGTGTCCAGCAGCTTACATATAAATATAAATCGGTTTAGCATCGTGTTCAAATTTTTACAGAAAAAACCAACAGCATAAACCAGGAAGTAAGAACTGTATGAAGGCAATTTCACTAGAGAATTCAATTATCTAAAAGGAAAAATAAGAGACACGGATAGGGAAAATCATGAGCTTTTAGAAGGTAAATTCTTAAAAATTTAGGTACATATGGACAATCTGGTTGCACAAAATGATTCTGCTTATTAGTTACTGACAGTATCATCCAAACAATTACACTCTGACTGGGTATTACATAGCACATCAAAGGGTCACCAAGTCAAATACTGGCACTTCATTTTTCGATTCTGAAGTGCGCAAATGACCAGGAAATATTCATTCGAACTCTTACAAATATATTTCAAGAACACGGCACCAATAATACAGTTAACAATCGGCCAAAGCGTAGCATCAAGGTAACCTCTTCCATTGTACACTAATTAGTCATGAAAGAACTTCTAACTTAAAAACTGATTAGCTATGATTAAACAAATTGCATAACATGTAAACTGCGCATAAAAGCAATACTCCAACTTTTAATAATTCAGCATATAACAAAAATGGCCATAAAAATTAAAATCCACCAATGACCAGCTAAAAACAGAATTATAATTACAAAACATGAAAAAATTGCTTCTAATAACACAAATCTCGAAAAACACATACTTACTCACAATGCATAAACTAAACAACATCTGCTAACGTAATTAAATTCCTCTGTAACTAAAAGTAATTAACTGTAGCAACGTGTAATCAAATTCTAGCAGGTTGCCCATACAATTCACAACCAGTAGTTCACAGCTAGAACAGATCAATTTAAAAAAAAAAAATCCTACGCAAAAACCCCAAATTCAAAAAAGGCCCAAACTTCACTAAAATATACATTAAATATGCAAAATTTGATACAGTAATCAAACTCCTTCTTTGCACAAACTGAACTAAAAAAAATTGCAAAAAGGTTTAATTGTACCTTGGTGTTTGTGTTTTAGGTTGTTGATACATCCAAAAAAACCAATTCTCCCATTTGAATCACTCAAACATAACTCATAGATTCTTCTTATTATTCTGCAAGAAAAAGACCAATTGTTTAGCTAATTTAAAGGATGTTCAGTTGTTTTTTTCAAGAATTGAGGGAGCCCTAGATTGTGTTTGATGAGACTTGAGAGTAGTGGGTCTCCTATACACTAACAACTACTTTTCCTTTCTAATACAGTAATTTCTAACCTAATTTTTTTATTAAAAACAACTTCGAAATTTATAGTTGCAAATTTAATTTTCGAGATGAAATTTTGATAATGAATAATAATTAAATTAAATCTGAATTTTGGTTATGTAAGATATTGGGTCAATGTTTAAAAAATAAGTGTAGGCTTCACTTTTGTATTTTGTTAAATTAATTAATGAAATAAAGTACAATTAAAAATAATTGAAGGAATCGAAGTAGCAATACTGTTAAATATATACTTGTATGATTTTTTGAATTAATAAAACTTTAACGCCTTCATCTCTAATGACTAGAAATTTAACGAGCAAAATTGACCGATTTGATTTGTTACCTTCATTCCCTCTATAGTTTAAATAACAAGTTTGAATTCTAGGAACTTAGTCATATAAATACCATGTTTATTGTCTAATGTCTATAATAATTTATCATACTGTTTTTTGACCAATATATCTTATATATAGGTGAGTTAGACATATTTTCAAAATTGTAATCTTTGTTTAATTTATCTTTTATGCTGAGTGATACTTAATTTTGATTATAAAATTACTGGTGTGACCCATGATAGGTCATTTTAGTACTCCCTTCGTCCTTAAATGATTGATATATTTTGACTTTTCATGGTCAATAAAATATGATTTCAAACATAAATATCTCATGTTCTACATATGGAAAATTATAAAAAGTTGATAGTTTAAAAATATATATCGAGACGAATCTAACAAGATATCATATGACTATTACTCCCTCCGTCCCTAAAAGATTGTCACATTTTGACTTTTGGTGGTCAACAAAACACGATTTAAAATATAAATATCTATTATTCTACATGCGAAAAAATTATAAAAAGTTAATATTTCAAAAATATATATTGGGACGAATCTAATAAGGTCCCACAAGACTATATTATTTCTTATCGTTTAATGAGAATTCATGATCAAATTTTGTAATATTTGACTAACAAAAGTCAAAATATAATAATCTTGAACGGAGGGAGTATTTCTTATTGGTTAATGATTATTATTGCTTAAAGTTTTTAAATCATTAGATTGTGAAAGTCCAAAAAATTGGTAAAGTCAGTCAAGTAACTGAGTATTGAGTAGTAATAGTTCGACCGGAACACTGGGCTGCGAATCTTGTTAAATTACAGCCTCAAGCAGGAGCCTGTCAAGTGTCACCTGTGGGCTGTGGGCTGTCTTGTGTAAGTAAGGCTTCAAAAGTTTTGGGCCTCCAGCAGGGGCCTGTTGGGTAGTCTCAAGTTAAACACGTCTCGAACAATTTTATACATCATTAAATAATAATAAAAAACGACCATAACATAGCATGACATATAAAACGAGATATTTTATTTACTTGTGGTAGCTGCTGCAATAATGACTTTACAAAATGTAATATAAGATCCGTACATGAAGAACCCCATAGAAACAAAAAATGACATATAAAATAAGATCATGGAATACCAATCAACAATCTTAGCCTAGTAAAATTTATAATAAGCACATTCTTGTTTTTATGGCTAATTATGCATCCTCCAATTCCTCATGATCTCTTTATATATGTCAATATGGGAGTAGGAACTAAAGGTAATAATAACTGTACATGGATATATAATTAAGCGAAAAAAATACTGCAAACTGATGGTATAGTTGTTGAAAAGTCCCAGGCTAGTGAAAGGGTGGAGCGAGTTTTTCCGTGTACTCCAGGGCAAGAATGCGTGGAGATGGTTTAATAAAGTAGAAGTGAGTTTTCCAAGAATCCATGCATGCATGCAGAAGCAGCCATATGTTATTAATAAGCATCCCCAACTCCAAGAAAATCAATGTAGCCCATTGTGTTGTTGTTGTTCTTTTCATCAAAAACTGCAGACTCAGATGCTGTTACTTCAGATTTTGAATCTGATTGAACTGGACCATGTTCCCAAATTACTGTCTTCCCCATTGCTTCAATGCCATTCAATTTATTATCACCAAAAGCTATGTCATTTCTGATCATTCTCCCCATTAATGCTCCTGCTATTGTTGATCCACCTTTCATATTAAAAACCACTAAAATGTTAATCATTTGAATGGAATAATTATCTGTCTTCCGATGTGGGATGTGCATCTTAACATATTGTTAATTGAAAAGCTCGGATGAAGTATTATTATTCGTACCATTAGGTAACGAGTCGATGAGAAAAGGTGGAAACTGGTGTTTGAAGGGAGGATCATCACTGCAAGACACAATGTTATTCTTGTTCTTCTCAGAAGAATAATTTTGAGTATGATGAATAATAGAACATGCAATCTTTCTTCTTTTGGAAACAAGACAATTCTGGTGCCTGTGTTTCCTAGCCATGATCACATGCCAATGGTTCTTAACTGCATTATCAGTTCTTCCTCTAAATAGTTTTGCAATAATAGCCCATTTATTTCCATATTTTGCATGAGCTGCTAAAAGCCTCCCCTCTTCCTCTTCATTAAATGGCATTTTGTTTATCTTTGGATCAAGTTGATTAAACCACCTAAGTCTACAACTTTTTCCTGCATTAATTAAACGGCACATTTCGTTAATCTCGGACTAAACTGCAACTCCGATCCTATGTGAGACCAAATCGATCCGAGAATATATATATGAAAATAGTTGACAAGGACATTGAATCAAGATCTCACAGAAAGTGACATACAATATATGAAAATAGTTGTTCTGTTTAATTACCTAGTTGCTTTTTGATAAAGCCATAGTTTAAGCACTCAAAAAGGTATAATAGCTAACGCAAGATAATCAAAAGGAAGGAATAAAACCATATCGGCTCCTTGTTGCACGGGTCAAAAAGTACATGCGATTCAGATTAAATTATGCACGTAACTCATTAATTGAATAATCACTACTACAAAATATCACTTGGCCAACCCCAAAAAATTCACTTAGACGACACATTTAAGGGTTGAGATTAGAGGGGTCGGCCAAGTGGAACTCACTTGGACGACCTCACGCGGGGGGGTCGTCCAAGTGAGCCACTTGGACGACCTCACACGGGGGGGTCGTCCAAGTGAGCACTTGGACGACCCCCCGTGTGAGGTCGTCCAAGTGGCTCACTTGGACGACACCACAAGGGTTGTCCAAGTGAATTTTTTTTCTTTTTTTGAATATTATGTTATTTAACCCGAATTATATACATACTTTAGTTTTTTTTAAAAAGATTTTCTATATGTATATATGTTTTAGTAATTCATATAATACTTAAGAACCATATGTAACAATTTAATGATAATTCAAAAATCATATATAATCAAACAAATTATATTTGTATCGGTTACAATATTTATTATTTTTATCTAACTATTACAAAAACTACAAATAAAAACTAAAAAATCATTAACTTCTAATAAAATAAGTAACTTTACATTAAAATAATTTAAACACTACGAGAATCATCTTTAGGCAGAGTCTTGATCAGCTTTGCACCAGATGAGAAGAATCCACGCCCTAAAGGACTATAACAAACGATGCCAATGCCAAGTTCTCTGCAGGAGTATAAGGTAGTTGTTAGAATTTGTATTTGTCAAAACAAACCATACACACATAGAAGACTGGAAACCTGCAAGTAGGGATAATCTCTTCCTCGACATCTCTGCTCCACAATGACCACTCCAACTGAACAGCTGTTATCGGGTGAACAGCATGTGCTCTTCTGATTGTAGCAGCAGAGGCCTCAGATAGACCTATGTACTTTATCTTGCCCTCTTCAACAAGTTTCTTGAGTTCTCCCATCTTGCAAAGAGGAAAAATATGTAAGAACGAATGAGAATAAAATTACTTCCACGGAACAGAACTACAGAAGTAGCCCCTCGAAATAGAGCTCCAGCTGCAAGTCCTTTTTGTGCAAGCTTTTGCCATAAATCTATCTGAAGTTATAACCTAAAGTGCAAGAGTGCTTCTGTTTTCTCCAATACGAGAACACTTCCATGTGCACGCGTGATGATTATTGATAGAGAAAGGAACGAGAGATCTTACAGTGACTTCAATAGGCACTTGAGTATCAATTCGGTGTTGATAATACAGATCAATGCAATCAACATCAAGGCGCTTTAAGCTGCCCTCGCAAGCCGCTCTTACATATTCTGGATTACCAAATACACCTATTCCACCATCGACAAAACCAACTCCAAATTGCTCTGAATACACCTCTGTGTCCTCGTCAAAATAAGAGAGAGAGTGTTCCAAACCATATAGATATAGAGTCATAAGTTTTGACAAGGCAGAACGAGTAATGTAAAACCATAATGAGCAAGGTTTACCTAGATTAGAGACTTCCAGCAAGCAAGACAAAAAGCTCATCATCTGTTATAAATCAAGCAACAGAATTAACAAATATCAAAATCTTAAGTCTCTCCTCTCCAAAATGTAGCCTAACAAAAAGCAAAGTCAAGACATTTTGCTCGATATAGCCTCACTACTATTTCCTTTTACATTTTTTAGAACCATTTCTGACACAGAAATCTCCACCTGCGCCAACCTTGATCTTTTACAAGAACTACTATTCATCCTAGATAATTTTGAAGATTTTTTCTGCGGCTGATTACCCTCTTGCATGGGTGTCATTTCCAAAATTGACATTATTTAAGGCAACTTCCTCATGAAATCCAGAAGACGCATCAGGAATCTTCTTCCACAGTAATGGTTCTGCATTAAATTTCACATTCGTGTCTAACAGGACTCCTGCTTACCCTTCTAACAGGACTCCTGCTTACCCTCCTAGGCGGTCTAACAGGACTTCTGCTAAGGCTTCTCAGACGAGATCTGACAGGACTACGACTCACAGAAATTTGCATACAATATTTTTTCTTTGAAGGAAATTATTATATGAATATCTATAAAAAATACAATGACAGCCGAAGGCGATTGATAAGCATGAATTACACGCAAGAAAAAATATTAAAGGAGAGTCATACACTCTTACCCAGAAGACAGTCTAAAAGAAAGAGTACAATTTAATTTTTCTATGATTATAACGAATATAACATGGAAACAAACCTGAATATTGTATGAATCACCATATTCTAAAAAGAAGTTACATGACTAGTCTCTGCATAATTCGAAGGATGTAGCAATTAACAAATAACAGGCCATGGGTCAGGAAGTATGTAACCAAGTTGAATAGAATATTACGTTGAGCACTCAAGAATCATAACCAATTATAGATGTGATCATATTAGAGCTTACCAACGTTGTTTTGATTCCCATTAGATTTGTTAGCCTTTCCATTACCATCTTTAGACCTATTCTTGCTTTCATTCTCACCTTCTGAAAGGCTACCAGGTGACCTACATCGGCGTGGCGACCACCATTTTCATCAATCTCGTCTGTCCAGCTGCTTGGCTTACCATAACCACTGGTTTTCCAACCCTTTACACTCAAAGCAGACCACAATATTTTCACACAAAGACTAACTGAGAAAAGACCTTTTAACACTCCAAACACAACTACACCGATTTTGGACTAGAAATTCCTCAAAGAATCAACTAAACAGAACTACTATCTTCGAGAGCAAAATGACACAAAAAGATGAACTATATAGAAAACTAAAATTGGGTAATACACTATCAAATAACTAGATTTGAAAAAAAAAAGAGCGATGGAAAAAACACTTATGGAGTATTGTAAGACTTGGTCGCCACAGCTAGATTGTCCAACTTGGTACCTGTACACTCATCAAATTTAATTCAAATAAACATTGCTAAATTTAATTTCATCGAACACTTTTTTCCAAGTCTAAATATCTATATTAGTATCTACTTCCCAACACTTTTATTAAAAGATCTCACAGATATTTAGTCAATAACCGGTCGAAAACACAGATAAGATCCTTAGTATAATACTATAAAACTCAGAAAGAATTTCAATTCTCAAACACTGCAAGTAACCAAAATTCCCAAAGTTCACAATTTTGACAATCGAAACTCATAATCTTTCCGAGACAAATAGCTCATATATTACAGATGAGGTATAACCTAGATTAATGAGCCTCAATTTGTAGTAATCCAGCAGGTGAATGAATAGATAACAGATCGATAAAAGACCAAACTTTAGCATCTAATTAATCAATCATTTTCCTATATTTGCAAAAATCTAACAGTTCCAAAATCAATCAACATAACTAATAAACAAAATAATTCAACAAACAAATAAAAACATTACTATATTTTAAATATCTTACATTATATTTTGGAGGTCGTCGGGGTCGTCGGACTTCGGAGGTCGTCGGGGTCGGACTTCGTCGGGGAGGAGGATGGAGGAGGAGGGAGATCTGTTCTGTTTTGGGTCGTCGATCGGGTTTGTGGGGTGGGGTGGGGTGGGGGTAGAATATCTTCCTATTTTTATTTTTTTTTTGAACTTTTTTTAACCACTTAGACGACCCTCCCGCGAGGTGTCGTCCAAGTGTATATATTTTTTTATTTTTAAACAACTTGGACGACCCTCCCGCGTGAGGTCGTCCAAGTGAAATGTGTTTTTTTTTTTTTTTAAAATAATTTAAGTCACTTAGACGACACCCGCAGGGGTCGTCCAAGTGTTAACTTGGACGACTATAAATGGCGAACGTGAAAGATGACGAAAAGATATCGAACCATCTATAAAAATAGTAAACAAATTGATATTAAATTACTATTACGTTAATTGAGATAATAAATTGCATAAATGGTACATAAAATAGATCGAGATTATTATATACTCTTCGAAAATTCAAAATAAATTTGCAAATTAGTCCTCAAGGACAAAAGTTGAAACTTAGGCAAAAAAATTAATGAAACTGTTAAAAATTAAAAGTGGAGGCTAATAGCACTAATATTGTCGTTAAGTTTAATCCGTCAATTTTTAAATTAAGTTTTGTTTAATTTCTGAGACTAAATATATAACTTTTAAATTTTCGATTAATCAAATAATAATCTTAATCCACTTTCTATGACATACTAACACAATTTTCTCTTGATGAACTTTGAGATACAAACACTAGTAGCCAATATATAGTTGGTTACTAGTTATGTTGTGTTTTGTGTGGATGTTGGAAAATGAGATGTGTATATCTATGATGCAATGTGTGAATTAACATATTCATCAAGAAGTATAATAAGCTAAGACAATCTAAACAAAACATGAAATAACATACAAATTTGCTATAATAATAATAATAATATTAATTCAGAGAACTAAAAATGGCATCGAAATATATATCACGGTGGTGAAAGGGTGATCATTTTCCTAACCATCATCAAGATCAAGATCAAGACTAAACCAAGCAAATTAAAATCACACTACAAAAAGAATGACTTGATGAAGTCGAAACTTATTATTAGTAATACTCCATATAATAAATTAGATCGGTTATATGAATAAGAACGTCTTATAATAATATGAATACGATCAAGACAAGAGATCCAAGAAGAATATTTAAGCATAAAATTGATGATTATATATTAACCTGATCTTCCTTGAAGGTTTTGAGCAATGAGATTCCAGTTTTGAGGTCCAAATTGAGCAACAAGCTCTTTAAGCTTAGCATCTTCATCACCTCTCCAATGCCCTCTACTACACATACTTTTCTTCCCTTCATTATTTTCATTTTGATGTTCCAAACCCCAACTCATCATCATCATCATCATCTCCTCTTTCTTATTATAATTATTCAAATTCTGAAACAACCCCATCTCAACACCACAACCACCTCTAATATAGTGTTGCATATATATATATGACTTTAATTTCTTTTGGTGAATATAAATATTTTTTTATCTTTGCTTTGGAGGTTCCACTAAGTCAACAAAACAGAAAAAAGGGTCTGAGTACGATTGATATGCAAATCAAAGAAATGATTATGATGACTAAGCGAAACATAGAATCATATATTTAAGGATGCTTCATGCTTGTAAATAAAGTAATATATACTCCTTTCACACACATGACACATACAGTTTATATATGTTCGATTTTGTTCGAAAATGGGAAGAGAAATGTGACAAGATTTATGGGACACTGACGAGGATACGTATAGAAACGGTAATAGAAGGGGCTTCTTTATAGCGTGCAAAGATGAGATGAGAGGATCAATTTTGGTATAGAAATAAACAAGAAAATGTTACTCGATCCTTTCATCGTTAATGATGCGTTTGGATTGGGGTGAATCAGGGGTAATCGAGGAGAATTTAAAAGAAATTTGTGTTTGAGAACTAAAATTGATTTTTAGGTAGTAGAATTCATTACCACTGATCCCCGTATTACCACTGATTACCTTCATATTTTATCCCCTCCAAATCGGAGGAGAAAGGATGAGAATCACATTTTAAATTATATTTTCCCTCATTCCCCTGATTCTCCTAGTTTATAATTATGGTACTCAAATAATATAATAAAATATATTCTCCTTGATTCTTACTAATTCCCTTCCCCTAGAATAATTTTAAAAAATTCTCCTCCCACTTATTCACCCTCATCCAAACACACCTTAAATGATAGTCATTTGATTTTATGACTATCAATACATAACTTAAAACGTAAATATACTTCATTCTATAGAGGGAAGTGATGATTTGGTCCCACTCACTATTGCACTTTGGTCCATTAGTGACACGGATGCACAAATGGTCCATGTAAGTGACTAGAAGGTGCGCATTTGGTATGTAATTTAACACCTACATTAATTTGGGGGGGGGGGGGGTGTTTGCAATTTTGAGACAATTCGGGGGGTGGTTATACAATTTTAAGACTTTGCTTGATCCCATCACTCCTTTTCTCGATCTTTTTTTCGGTTTTTTTTAGATTTCTTTTCGGGTTTTTTTCTATTTGTTTTTTAGATTGTCTTTTCGGTTTTTTTCCTAGTAAAAAGGGTTCGATCTTTGTAATTGTTTTAGCTAAAAGTTTTGGTTTTGGCATAAAGGTTCAGTTTTCGTAGTTTTTCTTACAATAAATGTTCTATTTTGATAGCTGTTTGCCAAAATGATCATAGTTTGCCAAAAAAAAGGTTCAGTTTCGTAGTTTCTTACAAAACGATTCGATTTGATAGTTGTTTTTGAAAAAATATTCGACTTTGGTAGTTTTTCGCAAAAGATCCAATTTTGATCATTGTTTTGGCTAAAAGTTCAGATTTTGGCAAAAAAAGAGTTCAATAAAAAAGAAATCTAAAAATAATCAAAAGAATATTAAAAAAAGATTATGTGATCAATCAAAGTCTTAAAATTGCATAACTACCCCCAAATTGTCTCAAAATCGCAACCCCCAAATTAATGTGGATGTTAAATTAAGGATCAAATGCATACCTGCTAGCCACTTACAAAGACCATTTACGCATTTGTATCACTCAGTGAAACCAAAATACAATAGTGATCTATTTACTGGGACCAAATCAGCAATTCCCTCTAATTTTATACATGTAAAAGTTATAAAAATATTATATAATGATGATCGAGGAGGCAAGATCGAGTATCAAAAAAGGAAGTGGTGAAGCTGTGAGAATCCACACGTGGGAATCGAGTTGTTATTATAAGTTTGTGAGCAACTTTATGGAGGGTAGTGTATGACATTATTTTGAGACACTAGGGAAAAACGTCATAGAGAACAGTATCCACCTTAGTCCTTAGGTATGGGTCAACCACATTGGATTCTCCTTCAATCCTAACATCAATATAACTTCAAAATTTATATACTCAACACTTTCATTGGTAAAAAAAAAATTAGAGTTCACTATAACCATCATCTATGTTTCATCATGTATGAACCTTTTCGTTTTACTATATTTTAGATATTCTCGCTCACCTATACATATGTTTTAAAAGTATTCACCTGTTAAATGTATTTTTGGTTTTTCCATTAATTTTATCACATAAAATGTACATGATTTCCTACAAAAGTCAATTTTTGAATTCTTTTTTAACTTTTATTAATTAGAAAATTTATATATTTACCCCATACAATGATTATGTGAACAACACATGGCTAATTAACTTAATGACGATAAAGATTATAAAATAGATTGTTGAATTGTATCAAAATATTCACTTTATTGTATATAAGTGATCTAATGTGGATATTTAAACATAAGTGAAGAAACGACGTCCGTCCTTGATAGAATATATGTGATGATCTGTGTCTTTTACACTAATTTCAAAATTTAAATACCCAACACTCTCATTGGTAAATTGTACAATGCATTTATCTTGATTTCTTATTAAAAAATATACATATCTAATATTAATATTTTAGTATACTTTATTATAATTGTAATTTAAATTAGAATTATATATTAATTAATATTAAAATACGAAAATTATAAATATTGATTGTTGAGAATGAGAAGGAGAGAAAAGAGAGCATGAGTATTAGTGATTGAGGGTGCATGGATCGAGAAGCCGCTCGTGTGGGTGGTTAGAAGTTCGAGTAAGGGTCTGTTGGACTCTGTGTTTGAAGCTGTTCTTTTTATAGATCTTGATGTCGAGCACCTTAAAACAGAATCTATTTTGTCTCTTTCTCAATACCACTCTTTGTTTTCTAAACTATAAATGGGATGTTTTGCTTTAAACGGGAACAATTAAAAAAAAAAAAGCGTAGTTAACATTGCCATTGATATAAGAAAAATCTTGTTTTATAGAAATACTAGTATTAAATTTTTCTAAGATCATTATATGTACGTCATATAATTAAATTCAACTTTCTTTAATAAAGTAAGAAAAATAAAAAGTATACTTTTGTCATGTATTTAGAAAATCACAAATAGTATGCATTATGTAACACATTTTAATAGTATATTATATAGGTGAAATGAATTATAACTCTTTTATACTCAAAATTTAGAAAACGTAAAAATACAATAGTAGATGTTTAATTTTTTCTATCGAGAGCAATTTTCTTTCACACTCCAGTAGGGTTGGAAAGGAGTCGTTGGGTAATATATACCGGCCCGCTCGATAAGTTCACGGGTAATAAATACCGATTCGCTCGATAAGATATCGAGCTTGACTTTAGTGCATGACCCGACTCGATAATTACCCGCTCGTTAAGGTAATTATTCGAACCGACTCGATAAATACTCTACTCGTTAAGGTAAAAATGAAAGTAACTTATCTTTTAATACATATAAAAATGTACTATTATATTTAAAATATTAATAAATTAAATAAACCTTAATTGTTTCAAATATTTATAATATAATACATAAACCTTAATTATAGATAATTATTTATAATATATATATTGAAATTATTAATTTATTTAATCATTTATTAATGGACCGGGTAATTATCGAGCGATTCGGATATTTCAAACGAGTACAACCTTATACCCCTACCCTACTCTTTAACTAACGAGTAGTCTATCAAATCGAATACTCAAATAGAGTTCTCGAACGAATAACAAATTACCCGACTCGTTTCTAGCACTACACTCCACCTCTCCAATGCAAGTCTAAGCTTGAAACAAATGAAGAGATTTTGAAAATTGAATAATGATAAATCACCGACTCTGCCATAACCCGCACGTGAGGTTACGTATGGGACAATAAAGTATAAGCTTTTAATAGTACTAAATTTCAGATTTTAATGTTTCGATCTGTTGCAGAAATTGTCTTCGTTTTAGATTTTTAACGTACTCCTATATTTTGGTTAATTATCAGTTGTTTGTTATCTCTCTTTCTTTTATGTTCTTTAATTTCGCTTCGTACGAGTATTGCTTTACACCACATTGGTATTAGTTATGTGCCTTTTGTTTTGACTCAATGTATATACACACAATCCTTTTCATTATTTTCTCCTCCATTATTGATTATAGTTCCCTTTTCACTCTTTTCATGGGATGCCATGATTTTGTGCATAGCTTTGATCGAGGGGTAATATCGATTTATGCGATGAGACATATTTAGATGAATTAAAGTAATGGTTCGAAATATATATTAATACAAAATATTTTTTACATATTTATTAGGCAATTAAGAATTTTAGTGGAGAATATTAAATTTGAATGAATCAAATTAAGTTATATGGATTAGTTTATGAATAGTAAAAAAATGGAGAGTAATTATTGTTTTGATACTTAGCGACACAAGACCTTCAAGTCATTAACAAGAACTTTTTTCATTAAGCTATTCGATTAAGTCATGAAAACTAGAGAGTTAGTGACTGAAGAGAGCCTTAAAAATTTCTAATAGTCGTCAAGATTTGAATCACCACCTTCTTACTTATCACAAGTTAATTTCTAATCAATTGCAGTAATATAATTTTTGTGACGCAATTGAATCATTATAAACATAACCAAATCCTGTTTGGTATATGATAGGGAGTGACAAACAAAGCAAGTGAATTAAGTGATGATGGACTGTGGACATGCACTTCAACATTCAACAATATCAACAATTCAACATATCAATCAAAGTGATTAGTGAAATGGGCCAGCCACATAATGTAGTCAGGCCTTTTGGGGCTTTCCGTCCATTCCCGCTCCGCTCCCCATTTGGCTCGCTAGTGGCTTCAATGGTTCAATCATAGTGCAACAAACAGCTCATCTCGTCTTTGGTTACGTTGAGTTTCAAAGGTCGAGCAAATGCTATTTCTACGACTACAATATTTATTGCTCAAGTTCATAACAAATTCGACCATGCCTTTTATGCTTTTGCCGCTATTACTTTTCATTGAATAAAACAACACACAAAACATGCCATTGATTGAGTTTCATGTTTGTGAATAATTGATAGAGTACAATAATTTTAGTTTTAGTTTATAATATTTGAATGCTAAAATAGTTTGTGGATCATTGATTGACTATTTTTAATGTTTTAATGTTTATATTATTAATTTTCAAAATGACAAAGAGAAGAATCTCAACCGTCGATTTTTTATTTTTAATTAAAAATATGGACCTAAAATTGTAAACACTACTACATCGGTGACTAATGTCTCACCTGGTGCCAACGGCGGACCTGTGGTTGTTCATGCTCGTTCACTCCAACATGCACTTTTTTTGAAAAAAAGAATTATATATATTTTAGATAAAATTAGTGTAAAAAGTAGCATTTAAATTTATATTTAAATATATTTAAGTCTTTTGAACATGAACTTTGAAAATATGTCAATTTTGAACAGTCACTTTAAAATTTTTGGATCCGCCACTGCCTGGTGCTGAAAAGCTACTATATATAAATTTCTTTCAGATTCTTTAGTCATATCTACTGGAAATGAAATAACAAAAAATATTTCTACTGAAAATAGAGTAAAAGATCGTAGAGTACATTTAAGATAAATTTTATTACTTTTATTATATTGTATTTTGTGTAACTATCTAAATTTATTATTATTTTTATTTGGTACCTGGACTTTTATTCTGGTTTCGTTCCTCATCATAACAATTAAGAAAATTATGGTGTGGCAAATTGGTCAATATATGGTGATAGGATAAATAGAAAACAGAGACTTTTTGTTACATCAGCCGATCAATTTATTATTTCAACATCTTTGCAAACCAATACTATGTCATTCTTTAACCATACATCTCAAATCATTTAAAACTCATATTAATAAATCCAATTACTCGCAAATTGTTAACTGATACAACTAACTCATCCACGTGGCATCCAGGGTAGTTAGTTAGTTGTAGATAGTTAATTATTACTCCAACTGTTTGGGAGTTAGTTAGATAGATTAGTTACATTCTATCTATAAATATCAGAGGCTAATCATAAATGTAATCATCAAGCAATAATATGATTGGATTTCCTCTCTCCTCCAACTGTCTTTTACTTTTCTCTCCCTAGGTAGTTTTTCAATCATCTTCCTAAAGCTTCTTCAAAGCTTCAAACACTCTCTTCAATGGCTAACATCGAGATGGTATCAGAGCTAGGTGGTGACACCGATCCCATACCGGACGCCACCACTCCGCCACCAGCTGAGCATCCAAGTTTTGTTGACTTCCAGCAACAGAATTCTAATTCCAATTCGAATTCCTCATTTCTCCATGCTGATCCACTACAGCTGCATCACTCGGATCATCCGAACTACATTCTCTCTACGAGATTGCTAAATGCTAACAATTACCATCACTGGAGGAGATCCGTCGAGATCTCACTGCTTGCCAAAAACAAATTAGGATTTGTGAATGGGGAATGTTCAAGGCCTGATGATATGGAGCTTGCTGCACAGTGGGATAGGTGCAATGGAATGGTAATAGCTTGGTTGATTCACTCGGTTGAAAGAGACATTGCCGAAAGTGTGCTGTACTGTGAGACAGCTGCACAAATCTGGTCTCAATTGCAAGCTAGGTTCTCGCAATCTAATCAAGCTCGAGTTTATCAGATTCAAAGAGAGTTAGCATTAACAGCCCAGGGCAACAAATCAATCTCAGCTTATTTCACAAACATGAGGAGATTGTGGGATGAGTATATCACTATGTTGAATCCAACTGCAGGTGCAAATTGTCACTTGAGAGAGATTTTGCAAAATCAACAGGCTATGCAATTTCTAATGGGCTTGAACGATTGTTACACTGCCACAAGGGGTAACATTCTGATGTTAACACCTTTTCCAAGCATTGATGCTATACTCCAGATCTTACTTCAAGAGGAGAAACAGAGGGAGATGAGCAATCCTAATGCAGCTGTGGAAGAAGGATCTGCCTTTGCTGTAGGAGGAAGAGGACAATATTTTGAGAGAGGAAGAGGAAGAGGCTATGTCAATAAGCCTAGATTCAATCAGGAAAGACCTAGGTATTATTGTGAGAACTGCAAAATTTCTGGACACTCAACTCAAAGGTGCTTCAAATTGCATGGATATCCTGGCAACAACAGGAGGATTGCTGCTAATGTTGGGGACAAAACACTAACTACTGATCAGTATGATAAGCTGGTCAATATGCTCAGCACTACATCATTGAATAATGAAGCTGCTGGAGGATCTCATGCTATGTTTGCAGGTAATGCAGCTTGTTCTCTTGTGCATAATTCTGATCATAAATGGATAATTGATAGTGGTGCTACAGACCACATCACACCTAGATTAGAGCTGTTTGATTCATACTCTTCTCTGCCTTTATCTGCTTTTATCACTATTCCAAATGGTTCTAAAGTTCCTATAGAACATATTGGACAAATTACTCTGTGCACTGGCTTAATTCTCAAAAATGTGCTGCATATACCTAGTTTTTCATACAATTTGCTTTCTATATCCAAGCTTACCTGTGATTTACAAGCCAGTGTCACTTTTACTAATAACATGTGTATGCTACAGGGCCCTTTAATGAAGGTGCCTTTGGAGCTTGGTAAAAGATCTCAAGGACTCTACATACTAAGCACTCATAAACTGGAGGATGATGCACAGATTAATCATAGTCATTCTAGTAGTCTTGTTAAGAGGAATATTGTTCATGATGTTCCTTCTGATGTTGTTTTCAATTCCTTCATGTCTGGTAACAATGTAGCTGACAGAAGTGATGATATTGTTCATGTAAATCACCAAGTGTTATTCAATAAATCATCAAGTTTTCTTTCCACTGCTGATTCCTTGTTATGGCACTGTAGACTTGGTCACCTACCATTTGATCAGTTTAATCACATTGCTTCTCTGCCTAATATAGCTCATAGGAACACTGGCATGATATGTCAGGTTTGCCCTAAAGCCAGGCAAACTAGGAAGTCTTTTCCAGATAGTTCTACTCATTCAGCTGGTTTGTTTGACTTGATCCACATAGACACATGGGGACCTTACAGGGAACCTACTTATGATGGACATAAGTACTTTTTAACTATTGTTGATGACCATTCTAGGCTTACCTGGACTCATCTGCTTAGCACCAAGGGCAGTGCTTTTCCTATCCTGAAATCCTTCATTACCTATGTCCATACACACTTCAATATAAAGGTCAAAACTATAAGGTCAGACAATGCCTTAGAATTCACCAGTACCACAGCCAAACAATTCTATGATCAACATGGAATTGTTCATCAAACCTCATGTATCCACACTCCACAACAAAATGGAGTGGTGGAAAGGAAGCATAAACACTTATTAGAGATTGCTAGGGCTCTTTTGTTTCAATCTAATCTGCCTATTGAGTTCTGGGGAGATAGTTTACTGACAGCCACATATCTCATTAACAGATTTCCATTACCATCCTTAAACCATGTTTCTCCCTTTGAACTAGTCTTCAAGTTGCCTCCTAAATACAGTCATCTCAGGTCCTTTGGATGCTTATGCTTTGTCACAACATCTAAGCCTGGTAGACTCAAATTCTCTCCTAGAGCCAACCCTAGTGTTTTCATAGGCTATCCATTCAATAAGAAAGCCTACAAAGTTTATGATCTCACTACTAAGTCTGTTGTCTATTCTAGGGATGTAACCTTCTATGAGAAGTGTTTTCCTTATCATTCTATGCATCTTCCAACTCATACTCTGCCTGTTATTCCTACTGAGTATCCCTTAGCTATTTTTTATCCTCAATCAACTTCTCTTCCTTATGTTAACAGTGATCCTTTGCCTCATAATATGAGTAATGATAGCAGTAACTTTCCTGGTTCACCTATATCATCTTCTCATTCTATTCCTGTCACTGAAGTGCATGAGGTTACAACATCATCTCTTTCTCCTTCTACTGATGCATCACAGTCTTCCATTCCTTCTAGTAATATTCCTCTTAGGAGATCATCTAGATTGCATAGTGCACCTTATCATTTAACAGAATATGAGTGTTTTAGTGTTCAAAGTTCACTGTCTTCTGACTGCCAATACATGTTTGCTTCTAATCATTCCACTTCTTTTGTTGCCAATGTTCTCAACATTCCTGAGCCAACTACCTACAAACAAGCATGTAAAGATCCAAGATGGATAGAGGCTATGCAAAAAGAAGCAGTTGCCTTAACTGATAATCTCACTTGGGAATTTGTTCCTCTGCCCAAGGGTAAAAGATTGGTTGCTTCTAAGTGGGTCTACAAGGTTAAACTTAAAGCTGATGGACAGGTTGAGAGGTTCAAAGCAAGGCTTGTAGCCAAAGGATTCACTCAAGAACATGGAATTGATTATCATGAGACATTTTCTCCTGTTGTAAAAATGACTACAGTAAGATGTATTTTGGCAGTGGCTGCTTATCAGAAGTGGAATTTATCCCAGCTAGATGTTAATAATGCATTCCTACATGGAGATTTGTTGGAAGAGGTTTATATGAAAGTGCCTGAAGGGATTGATGCTCCTGAAGGAACTGTTTGCAGGCTCAAGAAAAGCTTGTATGGGCTTAAACAAGCTAGCAGACAATGGTTTGCCAAATTAAATGAGACCTTATTAGAGCAAGGATATATTCAGTCCAAGAATGATTACTCATTGTATATCAAGAACTCCTCAGCAGGCATTGTGATTGCAGCTGTTTATGTAGATGATATAATGCTCACAGGCAGTGACACTGTTGGCATAGCAAATCTGAAGAGTGTACTACATGATAAATTCAGCATTAAAGATCTAGGAGCCTTGCATTTCTTCTTAGGCTTTGAGATTGGCAGACTCCATGATAGTGTCACTATGACACAATGTAAATTTGCCAAAGAACTCCTTGCTGCTAGTGGAATTCTTGACAATCTGGAAGTTGCTCACAAGAAGGTCACTACTCCTTTGCCTATTCAGTGCAAGTTAGTTCCTGATGAAGGTGACATATTAGCCAATCCTGAACATTACAGGAGTATGGTAGGGAAGCTTAATTTCCTCACCAACACTCGACCAGATCTTTCTTATGCTGTTCAAACATTAAGTCAGTTCTTGCAAAAGCCCAGACAATCACATCTCACAGCTCTTAATCATCTCCTATTGTATGTCCACTCTACCATTGCTCAGGGGTTGATTTTACAAGGTTCTTGTCAGCTTTCTCTCCAAGCATACTCTGATTCAGATTGGGCATCATGTCCTACAACTAGGCGCAGTGTTACTGGATACATAATCACACTGGGAGGATCCCCTGTTGCTTGGAAAAGTAAGAAACAAAGCACTGTTTCTCGCAGCTCTTCAGAGGCTGAATATCGAGCCATGGCTCAGGCAGCTGCTGAGATTACATGGATGGTTCGATTACTTCATGAGCTTGGAGTGCTGAATTTAACTCCAGTTCGGCTGCATTGTGACAACACCTCAGCAATACACATTGCTAAGAACCCCGTTTTTCACGAGAGGACTAAGCACATTGACATTGATTGTCATTTTACTCGTGAAAAAGTGCTTGATGGGTTATTGCAATTGGTTCATCTATCCACAACTGAGCAACTTGCCGACATATTAACTAAAGCTTTACCTCCTTCACAGCATCAGTACTTATTGTCCAAGCTTGGTTTGTTTTCCCCACGCCAAGCTTGCGGGGGGGTGTTAACTGATACAACTAACTCATCCACGTGGCATCCAGGGTAGTTAGTTAGTTGTAGATAGTTAATTATTACTCCAACTGTTTGGGAGTTAGTTAGATAGATTAGTTACATTCTATCTATAAATATCAGAGGCTAATCATAAATGTAATCATCAAGCAATAATATGATTGGATTTCCTCTCTCCTCCAACTGTCTTTTACTTTTCTCTCCCTAGGTAGTTTTTCAATCATCTTCCTAAAGCTTCTTCAAAGCTTCAAACACTCTCTTCAATGGCTAACATCGAGACAAATAAATAAATAAAGGTAGGGTAATTAAAGAAGATGATCCTCGTTTGAAATAATATTCCTCACCGAATAATGTGAGGATATATATTTATATTTATTTAAGAGACAAGAAAATAAACACCATTGGGTTGAGTTGTCGGTGTTGCAGCTCAAGTTGATGATGCCATCGTCGACGTCTGATGATAAGAGATATATTCTACTCGTAATTATCAACATTTTATTATATTATGTTTCTGCTCATCATGCAGTTTATGGGTTTCAACAATTTATGAATTAAAATATTCAGACAGATGTGAATAGTAGCAGGAAGTATATGAAAGTTGAAATTAAATAGAAATGCCTTGGGAAAGAACTGGGACAGCTATTATTTTTTGTTTGTTTTAGAAGACAAGTCTGACCATTTGTTCGATTCTCATACTCACTTTGACTCCTTTTTCCATTAATAGGTTGAATTCATGAATAATTAACATAAGTCCTTTTCGGTTAGATTCAGGTGCTAACATCTCTACACCTCTGCATAAGATAACCAAAATAGGCAGGACCACAATTAGGGCACGTAAACTCCGAGCATAGCTCTATCGATAAAAAATTAAAGTATAATATACCAATATATTTTGCCTTTTTATTATGAGAGAACTTTATATTTTGAAGTAATTAACATATAGGCATGCTAAGTGGTTAACAAGCATGTTTTAATTCCCTGATTAGGTGAGACATATCCTACAGTTTACCTCCTTTGTATATTTCAGAGCAAAAGTGCATTAAGGCTGTTAGTGTAACTATTTCACACCTTTACAAATTAGGGCACCTAACTAAATCAATTAATGTACATTTTATTTAACAAACTAGCTAGTTATTTAACGGAGTCGGCTCGTTACTTAATGACTAAAATTTATAAAATTTGATCATGAATTCTTATTAAACGATAAGAAATAATATAGTCATGGGGATAGTGTTAGATTCGACTCAATATATATTTTTGAAATATCAACTTTTTATAATTTTTGTGCATGTAAAATAAAAGATATTTATATTTTAAATCGTATTTTGTTGACCACAAAAAGTCAAAATGTGACAATCATTTAAGGATGGAGGGAGTAAATGAAACTCATGGTCACGTTATTACCGTAAGATATTCCCCTCGGATACAGTAGAGATTAAGTATGGAGTTTGGATTGATTTAAATTAGTAATTGAGGCTATCTATGACCACTTGACAATTGAGTTTAAATTTTAGCAATTTAAAAATTGAACAAAATGATCCTATCTTACGTGTGTGTTGTCAGTTATGATGATATTTACAATAAATGTTGCATAACTACTTATTAATAAATGTAGAAATTACATTTTAATCCTCATATTTATTGTGTCCCTAAATATTGATACATTTATGTTTTCTTTGAATTTAGTTATCAATAGTGTAAGAAGAACAAATTTACATATATATTAGATTATGCACAAACGACTAATTACAATTCAATTATAAATTGGCAATAGACTCGGACCGACACTACTACAAAATTTCACTTAGACTGCACTTCAAAATCAACTTAGACATCACATTTAAGTGCAGTCCTTAGAGGTGCCACCCAAGTGAAAAATACTTGAACTGCACTCCCGTGAAGCGCAGTCCAAGTGTTTCACTTGGACTGCGCTTCACGGGAGTGCAGTCCAAGTAACCACTAAGCCTACACTCCCGTGAAGCGCAGCCCAAGTGAGCACTTGGCCTGCGCTTCACGGGAGTGCAGTCTAAGTATTCATTACTTGATATACCAAGTATATACAGAATGCCAAATCACTACCTTACAAAAAAATTAGTATATACTAGTCAAGTTAGAATGGAACCCACGAAATCCTTAATGAATTACCTAGTTTATTTATCAACTTTAGTAAACATATGATATTTTGTTTATTTCATCATTTATTTCTTTTTATTAGAGTAAAATTTAGATTCAGCTTTGACTAGCAAACAAAGACGACTAAGAATAAATAACAACCAAATCAAAATAAACAAGATTCATTCTTACCAGTAGTTGATGATGGAAAGCAATACTTGAATTCGAGATATTTCATATGTCTTTTATCAAATTCTTATAGGATTGTTATGTATTTTCTAAATGAAAAAGACATATCTAAAATGAAGAGCAACATGTAAAGTTTGTGGGCTAATTATTTGTAAATCAAGACAATCATCACAGATAGAGTTGCAACAAGTCAAATGAGAGACTATATAAAATATTTGTTATATTGAAGAACTTAGAATAGTTGAGAACTTACCTACTGAGAAACTTAGTAGTTTTAAGAAAGTTGATGCCACTTATAACCTCTTGGACCAGATTCTTGAATTTCTATCTAAAACCGATGCCGATACTTGCCACAATCTCTTGGAGACCCTGTTTGAAGAAACGAAAGGGACTTTTTTCAAAAATGATTAAACATACTCCTTCACTAAAATATCAAAAGGAGATAATCATCACAAAGTTACAACAAATGCTTCTAACGACAAGGCTTATTTTATGCCTTCAAACTAATAATTGCAAGTTAATAATTACAAAGAACTAATCTAATTTTAAAATAGTTAATAATTAGAATTATTTAATACTTGAGAAGAAAGAGATCCCATTGTATAAATCTTACAATTGCAAAATCCTACTAAATCATACAACCCACTCATTCACTAATAATTGCCCCATCCAAACATCATAATTTCACAACTCAATATCCTCTTCGGCTACCCATCTTTCTCTGAGCCACCAAAACATTTGTCGAGGTAATATCATCACTAGAATCTCATGCCCACTTCAACTATGTCTTCCATCAATTAAAAAATTAACTTGTTTACTTTCAAGACATATTTTCATTAAGTTGGTGAAAAATAAGTAGGTAGTTAATGAAGTAGTTTAGTTTAGAGTGATTGTACAATTGCAAACTAATTTAAATAAACAAAAGTAGATAACTAATAATTCAAACTAAAATTACATAGTTAAACTAAAATTACAAGAAAAAACTTACTTCAACTATGGGTGAGGCTCGAAAGTAGGTGTCGGACATGGTTGTAGACGTGGTAGTGCATGCCGTTGGTGGTGTGTGGGTTCGATTTTAGTGTCGAAGTTCCGAAATTGAGGTGAGGGACGAAGTGGGGTGGGTCAATTTTGGGGTCGAGTGGAGCGAAATTGAATTGTGTTAGTTTCGAAAGTGAGGTGGAGGGCGACTTTGAGCTTTGAGCAAGGAAGGAGAAGCATAGAAATGAAGTGGAGGTCTTTTGATGAATGATGAAGATGAAGTTGTTTGAGTTTGGGGGGGGGGGGGGGAGGTAACGTGTTTGGAGGTATAGTTGCCTCTTTGGATTCCCGCCCAAATAATACAACAACAATTTTATTATTAATTATTTTATTTAAATCCAATTAGGCTGCGCTTGTTTGAGCGCCTTCCAAGTTATTTACTTGGATGGCGCTCCCGTGAAGCGTCGTCCAAGTAAATAACTTGGACTGCGCTCCAACAAACGCAGTCCAAGTGTCACTTAGACTGCACTTCACGGGAGTGCAGTCTAAGTACCTCTTAGAGGGCGTTTTTCTTGAAATGCAGTCTAAGTAGGTGTTGTTTAAGTACGTTTTTGTAGTAGTGCGACGGACTCTGTAACAATTTCTATATCTTCGTTCTTGTTTTGCATTGAATTTGTTTGAGAATACATGGTACATTAATGATAAATATAGAGAAAAAACAAAACAATAATCTATAGCTAAAAAAACAATGGTTTCCAAACTAGCTGATCCCACTACTATCTATCATCACAAAAAGAACAACTTGTGAAAAAACAAAACAGCCATATTTAATTTATCTCTTAATTATTCCATAAGCAGTTTCTTAGCTCTTCCAAAGAATTGAGAACATACATAAACTTCACCAGTTACCATAATGAATTTATCAGAAGCTCCTTTCAACTCATCAGGAAGGGAAAATTGTTTGCATTTAAAATGGCCTTGGAACCTGAAATTCAATAGTTTAGTTTACTTACCAATGACTTTACTCTATAATGCTCTATTTTTTTATTAATGATCATAAATATAATAATATTACAAATAACAAATATAAAAAGTTTAATTAATAAACAGTAAAAATATAAGACAAATTATCTCTAATAAATTTTGAATTCAAAAATTCTTAGCTAGAACCTCGAGTCAAATGTCATCATGATTAATGAACCATCGTTAAATTGCTTAGTATGCTATATGTATATGAATTGATCATTTCAAAAAGGTTATTTTATTCAAAAGCACAGTTAATTAAACGGTAAGCCTACTAAGACAAATCACTAAACATCATTAATTAGATCAAAATCGTCTTCTTGGATTCTTGCAAAAAGGGAAATTCTGAGAGAATATTACTGCTGCAACACAGGCCGTACTTTCTGACTAAAGTGTTCACTAATGAATTAACTATGGAGTATATTTGAATGAGTAACAAACATCAAGAAAACATGAAGAAATTGTCTTTATGGGTGTGAATGTATACACCTAAATCATTTTATGTGAGGATATTTTAAAGAAAAAATACAAAATAAAAATTTATAATAATTTCATTTTACAGTACTAGATAAGTAAGAAAAAGAAAATTATATTCATGAATTAAAAATTTAATGTTTTCTTAAAACTTTATACGAAAATACCACTCTCTCTGTTTCACAATACTACTTGATTGTTTAGCCAAAAAGTATTTTATAGTGGTTAATAAAATTTACTATTATACCCTACAAAATATTCTAAAAATAAAAAATAATATTAAATCAAAAGATAAAAAAGGAAATCATGAGTTTAAAAGTATATTGAATTCCGTAAACAATCAACTATTATGAGAAAGTAAATTTTTAGTGTGAAAATGCTTAAAAGAAGATGAAGTGAGTACACATACATTTAACACTCGAAGATGATGTAGTTTGACAAAACCCTTTTATGATTATATGATAAAGATATAAAGCTAATAATGCATTTATTAGGTAGAAAGGATCCAAACTTTTGGAAGTTATTATAAATAATGGAGCTAATCAATGTTGGATCTCACTAATCAAGTCATATTTTAATTATAGATATTCATTTTAAGTCTAAATTAATGAATCCTTAAAAACGGTACATGTGATAAATATATTATTCTTTAAATGACAGAATATTTATTCATTCGTTTCTATGTATAATATATACAACAAACGTTAAAAATTAAATAAAAACGAATGTAGAACATTAGTAATGTACTGACCACATAATAGCTTTCACCGTGGTGCAAACTTTCCATGAGAAATCCATATTCATTTACGGGCATCGGAAGACCTGATGAGTGTACTAACACATAATCTTGTCCGACCATTGTTTTTATGTCTAATGGCCCTTTTGCTACCTCTGTTGCCACTCCATTTATAAACACTGTGATATATCCTGATGAATTTCGTCAACAAAAACTATTTAAATTCAATTTCCAACAAGAATTTTCTCCAGAAATTTAATTAAATTTGTCCACTACTCTTATAAATTAAATAAACAATCTCATATAAGATAATCACAAGAATTTTTCCTATCTAGAATAAAACTAAAGTTTGGCTTTGTTAATAAAATATTGTCATACAATCATATGATTACTATGTCGCATAGAAATTAAAGTGGGAAACCAAATGTTTATCTAATCTGTTCTATTGTTCAACTTAATTTGTTGTTAAATATTGCAATAATCATTCTTATATTTTAACTTGGTATTTTGTTTAGAAATTCTACTAATTAGTAACAACTTAAAATAAAAAAGTAAGATGAAAAAAATGGGAAGGTAGACCTTTTTGTTAAATTAAAAATTATAGAGGACAAAAGTGTACTTAATAAATTATCTACTAATGATACTAACAAGGCTTTTAATAAGCCACATATTAGTGTTTAATTAATGCATGTGATGCAATTCTAAATATTGTGTATGTTTTTTTAACAATTGTTATTTCATAGAATCAATTTTAGAGGCAGCAGTGATGTATATATATATATATATATACATATATATATATATATATATATATATATATATATATATATATATGTTGGACAAAATAGCTTAGGGGCACAAGCTAGTAGAGGTTCAATAATTAAATAGAGATGAAATAAATATTTTAAAATTGAAAAAAAAAATTCTATAAAATTAAAATAAACCTGGTTGATACTGCAAGTTGAATGAATCTGAAGGATTTACAAGAGAAGAAGCTTGCTCCATAATCTCCGCCGGGTGACCCATTTGACCCGGATAAAAGATATCATTATGATCAACACATCCAAGAATCTCCATTACTCCACAATTTGAAGATGAACAACCAGAAGAAGATGAAACTGGTATATTCATAGAATTCAACATATTATTATTATTACTAATACCATTATTGTTGTTATTACTAATAAATCCTAAAAACCCTGAAGAAGAAGAAGAAGAACAAGCACCACCACCACCACCATAAGTACCCTCCGTCGACGTCTTGTGACTCCCTCCTTGTTCTCCTCCGCCAAGACTAGCCGCCTGGAGCTGCCTCTGGCGGCGCCTAGACCTAGACCTACGGTTTTGAAACCAGTAAAAAACATTAGCATCACCAACAGAGCCAAACTTCTCAAGAAGCTTTCTTATCCTCACTGTTTCATCCTTTGGAGGATTAACCATCCCACTGTTGAAGATGGACTCCAGGATTAGGATTTGTTCGGGTTTGGGTGTCCATCTAGACCTCACTGGTTCGATTCGGTCCGGTTCGGTTTTAGTATTATCTTCAATAATAAGGGATTCTTGCTGTTTTGATGATGGGTTGGTACTGTGCCATTGTTGAGCTTGATCTTCCATGTTCTTGAATTGATAATAATAATAATATAATTAGTGTGGTATATTGGGAGGAGAGGGTTAGTGGAACCCAAGGAATAATAATATCAATAATATAAAGACATACATGATACATCATACATTTACCACTCTTTACTATTTAAAGGACTATACTAGAGGAATGTCCCACAATATTCTCAATTACTCTTTATTTTAGCCTTGGCATTTACCTACAAACTATATATATTTTAAATCTTAGTAATAAATGAAATCTTTCATGATGAGTTACAAGTTTGTTTAGAGTTTTCATTTTGGACTAATTAATTATTGATTATGGTCTCAAACATTATTAAGTTACGTTGTAGATTTGTCTTACGTACATACTTTCTTATAAAGAAAATAAAATTCTGCAAATTTTATACAAAAACAAAATTAAAAGTATTTAACAATATTTCCTTTCTTACTATTTCACGATTGAATCCATTTCTTACCATTATTCTATCAAACACTCTCTATATAAAGAAATGATAAATAAGGCATCAATTTTTGAAAATGGTAATAGTAAGTTGTTTCATTTCCAATAATAGAAAAAGAATGTCTAGGATAAACTTTGTGCCAATGCAACTAACAGAAAAATCAATGAGCTCAGAAGCTATTAATAAATTGAATTGCCGTCGAATCATTTCCAGAATTCCTTAAACCATGCAATGTGGTCGGACGAAAAGATGTAATTGCTAATCATTCTTCCAATAAAGGTGATTATTTTTTGGGTTAAAAAATTATTTATTTATTTGTACACCACAAAGTTAGATAGATGATAAATCGAAAGACGTATTATAACAATAATTAGGGGTGTGAAATAATTGAAACATTGTATGTTTTCACCACAATCACATTATTACTTACCAATAGACAATAAGCATGCTCGTCGGAGCTAAAGGTCATTGTACATATTATAATTTGGCTTATTATCTTATTAACAAAAGTCTCAATAATTACCTTTCCATATTTTATTAAGCCTCATATTACCTCATAAACTACAATTTTGTTTCAAATTACCCATTATCCCCATAGTCATGGCAGGATAAGATATTAATAGTTAAGTACATATTATAATTTGGAGTATTATTATATTTTTTTATATTTTGTCAGTTTTTTTCACCTGTATTTTTAACTATTTGTATATAATTTAAAGAAAATAAAAGATAATTAGAATATATATTGACAACACATAATGACAAGTAAAAAGAAAGGATGGGAACATTGCTTATTAAGAATTAGAAATCCTTATATTATTAATGATTAATCGGACCAAGTATGAGAAACTAATTAATTACAATTGAGTATATTATGATAGTTTAAGAATGATGTGGACTGTGGAGGATTAAATTGTTTGGCTAATAAATAGTGCTCCATTCGTTCCTAAATGGTTGATACATTTTGATTTTTCATGATCAACAAAACATGATTTCGATCATAAATATTTCCTGCTCTACATGAAAAATTATAAAAAGTTGATAGTTTAAAAATATATATTGAGACGAATCTAACAAGATATTATATGACTATATTATTTTTATTGGTTAATAAAAATTATTGATCAAAATTCTTAAAATTTAATTATATAAAATCAAAATGTACCAATCGTCATTTAAGGACGAACGGAGTAGTATTTGTTACCAATATTGATACGTCACATAGATGAATGAGGTGGGTTTTAATTTGAAATTGACATTGTAAGCTGGTCAGGAAAAAACATAGTGATGATGATGCACGTCGACATGTCGATTTGTGTTATCGAATACTCCCTCCAGGCTCCATCATCATCTTCACAAACGAGGCCAGGAATATCAGTCGGTGTTAAATTAGTTTTATGTCGGATAATATATTAACCCTTTTACCAATTTCGTTTAACATTTAATCTCATAGTATTAATTTAATACTCCTATTAACATTAAGCACAAGTTTTTTATACTCCCTCCATTTCCAAATCATAGCCATACTTCATTTTTTTTAAAATCAAACTTTGCAAGCTTTAACATCAATTTTTATTCGATAAGAAATAATATTATCATGTGAATCTTGTTATAATAATATTATTAATTTTGGTAATTACAAACAAGGTTATTCGATTTGGACACCATTTTTCTTTCTTTCTTTATACTTGTAACAATAATTAATTTGATTATTTTCATGTTAATTTTTTTTAATCAAATATCATTATTAATTTAAAATTTGTAAATATATATATATATCATATGATTAATAATATAAATAAAATTAGAAGAGAGAATAGATATATAGTGGGAATATACTTTAATGATGTGAAAAGAAGAGAAAATTTCGATGAAAAAAGACAATTTATTGTAGAGCGTATGAATAATTGAAAGAGAATTAGAAATATTTGATGACGTGAGGAAAGATAATTAAAAATATTCAAAATGATCGAAAGGCCACATGACAAAAGGATATTCAAGCCTACTAATACAATACTCCTTCGATAGATCAAAGTAAATAGTAACTTATTTAATGATCTCGCCAAATAACGATTATGGACCCCAAAGGATGCAAAAGGAAAGCAGGTCGGACGATGTATATATGGACTCCGGACCCTCAGACCCTCATCTCAGTGCGCCCTTTATGTGTTTCACGTTTCATATGTTCGTACATAATGCATTGCATCGTTATATACAACAACTCGAGGGAGCATGTCAATTTGTTGTGCTCCCCAAAAATATTGAAAAAATTACTACAAATTAGTTCAGGTTTACCTTTTCTGGCCGACAAAACACTTAAGTCTCTCAATGTGATATGATATCTACCCTTTAAAATACTAGTTTGCGCACACGAATACTTTCTACCGGGATGCAAAAGCTAGATAACTCACCAACAGAAGGAATGATTGCCCACAGATGGGACCGTTCCGATTCATGACTATGCACAAATACACGAAGTTACATCCTGCATTGTGTACCACAAGTAGTTTTACGTACACGAGAACAGCATGATGTGCAATATCATGTTGCAGGGAGCATGGAGGGGGCACAACAAGCAGAGAGGATAGGACCTCAAGCGTTGATGCCATGTTTCTTCAGGATGAATTACACCTTGATGCAGGATCCAGTGTGAACTTCAAATGGTGACTGTCCAAAAATGATTTCAAAGGCTAACTCCACTTCAGAGTTTTAGAGAACAAGCATGAGTTAGTTACAGAAAGATGATAGGACGGTGAAGCAACTTACAGATGCCCAAGTTCCCAACATGGTATGGTCGATGTAGTCCCAACACTTCTCAGAAAGCAGGTGCGAAACGATGCCTTCCACCGAAAATGTCTATTGAAAAATATGCAGTGTATCACATCACTACCACCTACGGCACACACATGAGCGTACATGAAATCAGTTGTACAACAAGGTCTTGGCCTAGCAGAAAGACGAAATGATTTACATTGATACATTATACAACATTTTCAGTATTTAAATAAATAATACAGTCACAAGCTGAAACACGCTAAAAAAACTCAGATATCCAGAGATAAAATTGCTAAACTCTCAGTATTCTTGTTCTACAAAGCTAAGCGTGTAAAACCCAGTATGCAATACCGAGAGGTTATGGGTTCAAGTCGTGCACGGAGATAAGTGGAGAACGACTAATGATCCTCTTAAAAAAATGCTAGTTATTCACATGTGTACATGAGAAGTACACTAGTTTATTGAACTTATACAGCCCAAGGAATCCAAAACGTTTTATATAAACCTAACAAATTACAACATCTAGTTTTGGAGAGGAAAAATAATAAGCAAATAATCTCAAAAGGTTGCAAAGACAACCACTATCCACCATATTAGCAACAATGTAACTAGAGATGTGAAAAAAACACATATACCGCTGGCAGCTGCAGTGTGTATATAAAGTATTGAGGAACCAATATAACAAATATTATGAGCAACGCAAGTATATCTCTTCAACTAGATACGGAGGTTATTGAATATTTCTGCTGAAATTGATTTTATAGCTAGAAGAAATGTGTGAGAAATAATCCTCTTAATAACAATACAACAAGAATTATACTCGAGAGAAGAAAGAATGTAATACAACAAGTAACTGAAATTTATTGAATATCTCTTCTGGTACTTGGTACAAGAAATCTAAACCAGGCTTATTTTGAAATACTACAAACTTGAAGCTCTTTCTACAATATAGCTGCCACGGATGTCTAAATATAGTATATATTAAGATGGGTATTACTAAAGAAAATGATAGCATATATCAAGGTGTGTATCACAAGAAAAGCATCAAATGAACTCACCTGATACCCATTTGCTGCTGTACCCATTGAAATTTAATCCGTAGTAATATGCTAGGCTAACAATTTAGTACACTCACTGAGACCATATCTTTTCTGAAGCATCACATCTCTCCATTTTCTTGCCTCTGAATGCCTTCCATATTTGTAGTACCCATGTACAAGGCTATCATAAGTCCATTGATTTGGTTCATACCCTTTTTCCTGTATTTTGTTAATGTAATCACAAGCTTGATCTATTTGAGTCATTATCAATTTTCTCATCAACATATTGTAAGTAAAAAGGTTAGGGGTGAAGCATTGCTTTATTAACTCTTCCATATCCTCAACATCTTGGCTTACATCAATACAACCGGAAAAGGCACCAATCAGCTTGCCCAGCATCAAATGCGAAGGTGTCTGATTTTCTGCATTTCTTGAACGAATCCAAGCATCGAAGACGTTTCGAGAATATAAACAATTCAGTAATAGTACATTCCCAATAAAAGAGGACATTTGGTGACCAACTAGTGTCATGTCTTCGATAATGCTAAAGACTACACTGTACTTCTTATTATGACAAACCAACTGAACGAGTGCCTCGATACATTGTATCTTAGGTCTCATTCCATTTGCCCTCATCTGCCAGAAAAGCTCCAAAGCTTGGTCTAATCTCCCAACTCGGCAAAGGCCACAAATCATGGCATTCCACATTTTTCTGGAAGTCCGTCTTTCATCTGGTAAACCCCGGAAAAATATTAATGCATCAGCAATTTTGTCACTCTGAACATGACTATTCAACATCAGTACATGAGACTTAAAATTTGGACGGATACCAATGCTTCTCATTATTTCATACACTTTCCTAGAGAGCTCAGGTTTTTTGGCCTGCCCTGCCGCATCTATGAAGTGATTGAATATTAGGGTGCTCGGGTTAATACGAGTTAGCTGCATCTGTAGCAACCTGAGAACTTGTTCCTCTGAATTCTCCTTGAGACACAAACTGGAAACTACAGCTCTGAACAACCCTCGATTTGGTTTGTGGCCCTTTTCTTGCATTTCTATCAATAAATTAGCTGCAATATCTCCCCTACTCGCCTCATTAAATCCCTTGATCAAGTTGAAGTAAGTCCTTCTACTAGATACCTTATTTAGTTGGTTGAGATGCAAATGAACAAGATACCCATCTTCTGCTCTCCTTGCATTACATAGGGAAGATATAAAGTTACTATAAGTAGAATCCTTGAGCTTACATTTCTTTTCCAGAGCAAGTATAACTAAATTCTTCAACTTCTCATGCTTCCCCTCTCTGCAAAGAGCATCAGCAACAACGGAGATGGTCTTTTCACCTAGACTAAAACCTTGGTCAACCGCAGTTGCAGTTTCTAATACACGATATGCCTCATCAACACTCACATCCCCAACCAGCGTATTTATCAAATAATTGTATGATAATCTACTTATGGACATGCCAAACTCTTCTCTTGAATCATACAACTCCAAAGCAACATCCACCATTCCAGATTTGCAGAAAAAGCATAATGTGGAATTCATGGTAAGCTCGTCAGGTAAAATATGCTGCTGCTTCATCTCCGTTAACAAGTCAAATACATCCTGAAGCCGGTTTTCTCGTACAAGCTTATACAAAAGGCTATTATAACAAAAAATATCTGGAATATAACCGTCAACTATATTCTTATCCTTCAAAAACTCCAATGCCCCTCCAAGCTTCCCAGCCTTGATCAAATACCTAATCCACACCCTATAAACAGGCTCCATTGCAATACTATTACTCCTCCTGAGATCCTCTACAAATGTAGCAGCTCTCTTAAACTGCTTATCCTCACACAGAACAGTAATAAACTCCACTATACCTACCCCACTTAAGCTTTCCCCCGATAAACTAAGCAAATACTCTTCTGCCTTATCAAACTCCCGCTTTTTACAAAAATTCTTTGTCACTATAGATTGAGTGATCATGTTCTCCAAACCCCTAAGCCTGATCTGTTTCAACACCATTTCGAATGCCTCATCAGGCCCTTCTTCTACTAAAGAATTCAATAACACATTATATCCAAAACTATCCAAATCGACCCCATGGAAACGCATTCTACCAAACATTTGAAGGGCAATTTCCGGTTTACCAGCAACAGAATAACCAATCACTAAAGTACTATAAAATCTTACTTTGTGAGGACGTCTCTGCTTCAAAAATGTTTCCAGGAATTCAAGCATAAGGGACATGAACTTAGCCTTATACAAGAGTTTAAATATGGTATTGAAAGTTGCTCGTGTATGAAAAAACCCTTTCTGACGACCCGCCCAATCGAAAAACTTCAAGCAAGAAAGCACATCAGGTTTCTTTTGGTAAGTCAATACCTGCAACAGAAGTCTCTCATTAACAAAGTTCGTCTGTAACAACAAAATCTATATGTATGCACATACCAGTCAGCTACATATGATTATAATAATCGAAGGAGCAACATATCTATTTCTATGCATAATGAATTCATGAAAAAGAAAAAAAGCTATCATTAAAAATAGCACATTAAATTTTTTACATGCTTGGTTTAGTGGTGAACAGTAGAAGTTGCTAAATTGGGGTTCGAGGTTCACCAAGGTAGTCTAAGATATTAGTTCTAGCGAATCCACCACCTTTATCGAACAAAAATAACACGGGGATTAGGTACCTTTAACACAAGACTCTCATTAACAAAAAGGTCAAGGCTAGCCAATGAAGATTCAAGCGCGAAGCCATCTTGGGTACGCAAAATCTGGAATATTTCGTCCAAAATGGGGTTTTTTCTCGACAAGAACCAAGCTTTGAAGGATGCAACAATGTCGTTGGTACTGAGATTGGGTGATGCATCTCTTGGTGGGAGTTGGATGGTTGAGGGGGAGTGGAGAAAGGGGTATGGTGGGGAATTCTGGTGGAGGATCGGTGAGGTGGCGGCGGCGGAGGAGATGGTGGTGGTGAAGAAGGAGGCGGTGGTAGTGGTGGAGGATAAGGGGTTTGTGTGGCGCTGACGAACGGATCTGAGGGTTTGCATCGTTTTTTCTGATCCGAATGAATTTTTGTCAATTTTGGGATTTGATGATAATAAATCTCAAATTTGATTTATTGGTTCGTCTTGTTTTGTAATATTGATTGTTGTTTACTTGTTCTTTATTTGATTATGATATGAGAGTGAGCAAGTAATAAACAGAATAAATTAAGTACAATTTTGTAATAAAAAATAAAAAATGATACTCTAAAATGAATATAAATGATGGAGAATTAAAATGCAATAAACAATTACCCAAAATTGATAATGGGTCACACAGTGCATCATATATACTTTTGGTACACAATCCGAACATGTTTAATTTTTGCTTATATTGCTCTTTTTTCCTTCATCCTAAGGATTAGTTTTACTGAGTTCAACTTAGTTTAGTTATGAAAGTTTTAATAAAGTTATAATCATTGTTGATATACATTTTTGGGTAAATAGCTCTTATTTGGTTTTTAATTATCAAAAGTGAACATAGATAGATAATGGTATTTTCGGTAGCATTTATGGTATTCATTCGATAGAATTTTTAGTTTCCACAACTCGTATTTAGTTAAGTGTTTTATATGTATTTGACAAAAGTATCACTTTTATGTAAATAATATTTGTAGTTAAAATGAAAATATAAAGGATAAGTTGATTCTAACGAGAATTAAACTCAAGATCTCTTATTTGGAAGTTCATGGTCTAGATATCACTGAGCTATCGGCGTTGTTACTTAGATAATGATAACGGGTCGAGTACTGGAGTACTCAACCTGACGCATATAGGTACCGCTTCACGGTTCACGCCCTACTTAAATAAATTTTTAACCGTACACATACTCCTTTTCTCCAATATATCCATCGTTGCGAACTCTACAAGGTTTTTTTGTTTTGTTTGGAGGGTATCTACAAATGGAAAGGAATATATAGTTGCCATCTAGATAATTCCTTTGCTTTCATCTTTTACCAAATCCATTTTTAATATTCCATTCTAGAGCTAGCATTTCTTGGTTTAGGTTCAGAGATAATATCGATTTGATAAAAAAAGAAAACTATACTAGTTCGTTATCCCACAAATAAATATTAAGTGTACAATCTTGTCACTGCACTTGTGTAATTGTGTTGTGTGTGTAAATGTGTATGTTCAATTTTTGGGCCAGTCCGCTGGGGCCTAGGGCTAAGATCTCGAGGTTGATTATGGCCATGGGCCTTTTATTACGATATGACCTCCTGGGCCCTGGCTCCTACCCTATGTTCTTTAATCTAAATCTTATCTACGAATGAAATCGGGATGTAAGTGGACTTTTTGGTAAATATAATTCCGTTATAATACAGGAGTATTAACCATAGTAATAATAAACGGTCATACTAATGGCCCTTGCATATCCTTATCTTGAAGTACAAGAAGGAGGTAAATCGTCTTGGAGATAACAAAAATTGTGGATTTTCTTTTTGTTTTGTGCATCACCTAATCAATGGATTAGAGCTTATATGTTAACCACTTCAAAATACAAGGTTCATTCCCAATATGAATTATACCCTAATTTACACAAAAAGACGAGATTACAATGATTTCTATTATCGTTACAAATAATACTCCCTCCAATCCTAAAAAAAATGATTTTCTAGAGATTCCACACAAATTAAGAAACATTTGATGCATTCAAAATTTTTATCTATACCCCTATAAAGGCAATCATTAATACTCCATCTATCCCCTTAAGTATGAGACAATCATTATTTATTTTGAGTCTTTTTATGCAAATAGGGGTATTAAGGGGAAAGGTGTTGTATTATGCATTGATTTATGTACAAAAACACTATTTTTAGATACTCTTGAAAGATCTAGAAAGACATTTTTTTGTATTGGAGGGGTATTGGAGTTTACCAACAATCTCACATCAAGTACTTCCTCCATCCCAAAATGTTAGTCCAATTTCTATTTTAGGAGTCAAATTATAAAAATTTTGACCATAAATTCTCGTTAGCCTATAAGAAATAATATAGTCAAATGAGATCTTGTTAGATTCGTCTCATCGTATACTTTTGAAATATAAACTTTTTATAATTTTTACCCTTGTAGAATTAAAGATATTTACATTTTAAATTGTGTCTTGGAGACCTTGAAAATCAAAATGGGACTCAGAAATTGGGATGAAGGTAGTACTACTTTTATTTTCATTGATTATAAGAAAATGATACTCCCTCCAATCCAAAAAGAGTGGCTTTTAGACATTTGGAGATTATTAAAAAAGAATGGTCTTTTACATAAACCAAAACAAAATACATCATTCCTTCCATCAATACCTTTAGTTGCATTAATTGAAACTCATTATTAATGAATGAATCACGGATGTTTATGTAATTAAATGAGGATAGATGTCATTGTGGAAATGTTTAGTATCTTCTTATTTTGTGTGAGAATTCCTAAAAAATCATTCTTTTTGAATTGTAAGTAGTCTTTGAGAGAATATTTTTATGTCTTCTTAATTTATGTGAAAATCCTAAAATATCGCTAATTTTGAATTGGAGATAGTATAAAAAACAGTAAAGTCATTTGTTCCCTCCGTTCGCCCCTAGGAGTATAGTTGGTCATCCCAAATAAAGGAATATATGCCTTTGTTTTTTTATTAACTAAGGTTAATAAAATTTGATATTTTAATTGATTATACAATTTTTCGTTTATAGTACAATACAAATAGTAAGATATGATGTAATATATACTACATTTTGATATAGTTTTTATGAAATACTACTATATATATTTGAAATTTTAAAAAGTCAAAGATATCAATTAAAAATTGAATGGAAGGAATATAATTCCGTCAATAAAAAAAAAATACTCATCATTATAAGTCATAGTCAACTTAACGCCAAACTAATTAACTCAGAAAAGTTATTATTAGCTCTATCCAATTTAACTATAATGAAAAAAAGAATACTGCATGTGTGCATACATGCTAAACATACATACATATGAACATAATAACATATATACTGGAAGTTTTAAACATCCCAAAAAACAAATAAAAACATTTTGACACGCCGTAACAATCTTCATCGCATACAATAACATGAACACAACATATAGTTGGTGATAAACATGGAAATTTGCAGTAAATGATCAAGGATTATGGCGATCATTAGCTCCAGTTCCAGGGTAGTCTTGAAGTTCTATAAGTATCCTCCTCTCTAAGAAATTTTCCTCCACCTTTTCATTGCCCGCAGCTTCCTACATTTATACGTAAAAATTCAACTTCTATTGTTTTTCGTTGAAGAAACTTAATCGAATTGGTACATGATGTAGATGAAGTTTACTAGAAACTGGTCGTGCATAGTAGTTATAACATATAAGAACATTAATGAGCGTAAAAAGGTTCAGGATGCATCAAACATAGATTATATATTAATTCAATCTATATCTATTATATATTATTCCAAGTCTAAAGTTTTGCACCATGATTGGAGTAATAAACCAGTTTACTTATATGTTACTATGTACATCAAATTCTTTCACCAATAATTCACACTTAATACATAAGATATCAAATATTTCGAAAGTATTATTCTATGTGGCACTGTATTATTATTACATGAATCTTTTGTGCTAAACTCATAAAACCCCTCCCAAATACTAGCTTAATAATCACAATATATATAATTGAAGATTTACTAATTTAACTTATAATTTTGATAAAATCTAAGCGTTACATGGATGCTTAGCTTTATTACTTCAAAATTAAAAATGACTAATTGATTGTCTGAAAATCTCTCAATTAAATTAAAGATAAACTACAGTATTTGTTATGGAAACAACAACAAAAGACTGTTCCATTATTCTTCGAAGTCAACGATGAATAATAACCCCTTTTTCCCATGTGAAAATTAAGGGGGATAGAATATACAAATACTTGAATCTATAAAGATCAATAGAAAAAAAACCTGAAAATAATATCCTTGAGATGATCCTTCATCATTCATCAACTTCCTGTTACCTATACAATTACAAAAATATAGAAAATTAATAAAAATACAACTTAATTAATTAAGTAGATTAACATAAGAATGAATATGTTCTTGATTGGATAAAGATGATGAAACTCACCAGTAGATGAGTGGAAAGCAGATGAAGAAGCCACTAAGTATAAAAGCACAAGCAATATAACAAAGTGGTTTGATGCTTTATTTTCCATCTTCATAAAATACAAAACAGATCTCAAAATTATTGGGTGATATATATAATACTTGCTTGGACAAAAGAAAGAACAAGAACTAATAAGTTTGGTCGTTTTAATCAAGAGTACTGTGCTATCCTTATATAGACTATGATTTTAAATATTTTATTACAAGGATATTAATATAGTTATCACCACTAGTAATAAAGTCAACTTAATACGGAGAGTTTTATAAGTGGTAGTGAGCATTTTTAAAAAAAATGAAAAGTCAGCTTCTTGCTAGTTCATGCCAGGTTGATGTAGTTATAAGAGGTGCACCAGTCAGTTTAATCAGCAGTATGTATGTATGTGCTCATCATAAAATATGTAGTACCTCTTCCCTTCTTAAAAAATTGTCATATTTTGACTTTTGTTGGTCAAACATTTAAAATTTAATCATGAATTCTCATTCAACGATAAGAAATAATATAGCCTTGTGAGACCTTGTTAGATGCGTTTCAATATATATTTTTGAAATAATTTTTATGATCTTTTCGCATGTAGAATAATATATATTTACGTTTTAAAACGTGTTTTGTTGACCACCAAAAGTCAAAATGTAACAATTATTTAGGAATTAGAGGGAGTATTAATTATGTTGTATGATGAAAAACCCTTCAATTAGTTTAGTCCAAATTATTATCAACGTTCTCAAAATACATTAGAGTTTGTACATAGTTTATGTTATGGAAAGTACAATGAGTGCATTCCTTAAGAGGAAATTATTCGTATAATTTTAGAAAATAGATCGAGATTATTATTTGATTCTTAAAAGTAACTACGCAAGCTAAGTAGGAGTAATATAATTGAAGGGTAAACATTACAACGTAGATTGAGTTATACCGTACTAATAATTTTACTAGAATTCCATCTAGAAAGGTTGAAGTATTTGGTTTTGATGACGGTCTTATTAAAATTAGACAATATAGATATATAAGAAATGTGAATGAAACAAGATTAGTTAAGTGAAGATGGCATACAATATGAATAGGACAAATTGGTGGTGACAATCTGTAGATTCGTGAGGCCAAGAAGTCAACTAAATAAGGGAATTGAAATTTAGTAAACAAATTCCTACTTGCCTATAGATTAATTATACGCCTACTTTTTCTAGTATTTCTCGTCTGTGGGCCTGGGGAGAGGGTTGTGTTGTGTGATAAGCTCTTCAATTTGTTTTCTCAATTTCTCTTCGGTATGTCAGCCAGCCGCAACTTATACCTTTGACCTTGACATTTTACTCTATTTTATTTTTTTTTACATTTTTGAAATAAAATTTTAATCTTATTTTACTAATTTATTACTTATTACTTACTATTGGTTTTTCTTACAACTTATCATAATATAGTTCATGAGTTATCCGTGATCATTTAAAATGGATCGGTCGAATATGATTTTAATTTAACTCGAGTGAATTGTATAGAGAACGGGATCCAAGACACACAATGTTATTAAAAATGTCACAACCATCGCCTTAACATTTTTTTTGAAAACCCTAGCCTAAGGGGTTGACCTTTGTCTATCATAGAACTACTCTACAAATGTTTTTGTATTTCATACAAAATTTATACGTTATATATTAACTCTCTAAACTTCCCCGATAAAATCAAGCTTTAAAATTTGAAAGAGTTTGCGTTTATATCAATATGAGATGATGAACAACTTCGCAAAATACCACCTTTAGAAGAATTTCAGGAATATTAGAAAAATTAAGGAGTGAAGATCGATTTTGATGGAGAAAAAGCAAAAATCTATGTAACATTTTGTGCTACCCTATGATCCCTATGACTACAAGCATTTTGTCAAGCGATATACACCAACATTCGGATAGTGTTTTGCAAATAACTAAATAAAGCCTTTATTTTGGATTGGAATATTACTTTGGACTATGATGCTATCTGATCCTCTAAACTCTCCTTAATTATAAGGGAAAAAACATGCAAGATCTAACACTTTAAATTTTTTTTTCTTTAATATCTTACTTGAACACCACATCTCCCAATATCTAGTGTACACTAACAGGGGAGGGGACGGTGGTGGTTGATGATGATAGTGGTAATCGACTAACTGGTCGTTTGAAGAAGAAAAAAAAAAGATGAAGATGAAAAAAGAGACAATATAATATGTTAAAAGTCTATGAGGTTCCACTCTAAAATCAATTGACAATAAAGAAAGTAGCCCAAAATCTTATATATTGACCCGGAAGAACACCGATATCTGATGTGGGATCTGCATCGTAACATAATACTTTCACAGGAAAGAGTGATATGCAGGCATAAGAAAAACCTTAAAATGCTCATCTTTAACATGATTTCTTCAAATGGTGGTAGATACCAAAATTTCTCATGAAATGAATACTGAAATTACTAAAATGGATCACATAACATAATTCTACTTTTATCAATAACAAAATGTCTCTCTTTTTTACTTACAGGTATTTTATACCAAACATGCAACTTAATCTGAAATCTGAATGCTAGAACTACATGAAAATTTGTTCACCAAAAGTTTATTGGCAAAGGGAGCGATAGAAAACGAGTCTCAGTAGCAGGTCGGCTTTTAGCATATCGCCTTTCTCTGTTAATTTTAAGCCGCATAGGAGGGACCTTCCGAGCAATGGCCTGCCATATCATCTGCACGGCATCGTTCTTCTTGGACGGGTACTGGAACTCGAAAAATTCTCCAACTTCTTGGAGCCTGTACCACATCTTAGTCCACTCCTCTTTCTTGATGCCCCTCATAAAATTCATGAGAAAATTTTTCTTGACAGCATCTGACCCACGTATGAATATGCAGAACTCGGAATAGTTAAGTACATCTTCAAACGGGAGCTCTATGTCATCACTAATGATAACCGGTACACAGTGGCTTGCAATGGCATCAAAAAGGCGGTTGGATGATGGAGTGTCGCCTGCTAGGTTGAGGCAGAATTTGGAAGATCGCATACCCTCAGTCGCTTGTTGAATTCCATCTTTCTGGATAGTTCCGAATTGGAAGTGCACATCTTCTTCATCTTTTATCATCCTGTATAACTCTTGCCGGATTGCTCCCCCCTGCATACAAGAATTACATCCTTATGTGTGAACTCCTTCATATATACAAATTGCTGGGAATATCAATGAAAACAGCTGAGACCACAAAATTTGGAAAATGAGAGCACAAGATAGCTTCAGTTTGTTGTTTCGCTATAATTAAAGAGGCCGAAAGATCCATCATCTTTCAGAAAGAACATTTGAAAAACATCCTGATGACGTTTTGATAAATAATATTAGGAGTATATGAATAGGTTTTTGTAAGAAAAGATAGGTTGGTAAATAAGTTAATAATTCTGACAATAGCTAAATAGAGAAGGATCCAAAACAACAAATAGTGGATGATAATTAAAGATCAAATCTGACTTATAATCATATTACAAAACTACTTAAACTTGACAATCTTAAACACGAAGGATTATGTAATTTGGTACAAAATAAAAGTGTATCTATAAATATGAGATAAGAACAGAGAAATGAGGAATAGAGATGATATTATGAATAGAAAATAATGATTTCCAGGATATTCAATAGTTAACTCCAGCCTATTGCTCAACTACAAAACAGAAAAAAAGAAAAATTAGACATGTCAACCCTTTATCCCTCCTTCATTTACCCAACTTTCCTAAACAAGACAGTAACCGTTCTGAAAAAAACAAGACAGCAACAAATCTGGAAAGGAAAAACAACGTAACCAAATCAAGTCACTTGTTGCAGTATGCCAGTATCTCCTTGAATCTGTGTATCTAATTGGTGGTCTATCACAATAGTCGAGGTCAAAGAAACCACGAAAGCAGGCAATTATTTGCTAATATCAACGCAATGGCAGCAGAGTTTCAATAGTTACTAAGTGACTAAACTATTTAGCTTTCTGTTACCAAATCTAGGACTATGAAACATCATGATCGAAGTTAGTGGAACTCGGATAAACTATTTGTGACATGCTAAAGAACAAAAATGAGAGCCCTTCAAAGGTGGTTAATTTTTTTACCTAATTCACACTCGGTTAGCTTGTCTTGACCAGTAAACAGTAAACAACCCCCCTAAACAACAAAAAATCACACGTCCTCACAATAGCTAAAGTAAATGAGAAAAGTGAAAGTTAGCTAAGATAATTCAGTTTGTAAAGACTGTTATTTCACTACTGACAAGATTATTTCAAGTGACAGAACTTCAATCGTGTTACTCAATATCATAAGTCAATAGGCATGAAAACTCAGGGAGGAGGTGAAAAACAAAAATTCAGAAATCTTACTTCCCTAAATGATTAATCGTTCATGCTTTAATTCTCCATGGTGATCATTGAGCTAAATTGATATACTAAGCATTCCTACGAATTGAACAAAGATATCAATATCTTGGGAAGGAATATGTTTGAACCACTTACATCTTTTCTATATATAGAACCTTGGAAGTAGAGTAGAGTTGGGCGGCTATCAAATGTACTCGAGTCGTTCACGAAACTGGCAACCACATGCTTATAAGGTGCAATCACATCTTTCTCGACATTTGCTACTGTAGGAGAATATCTTCCAAAATCTGAAAGAACATATATTGCAGGGTATAGCTTTGCCCTTGCATAATAAAGACTGTTAGGATGATGTGCAAAAATTAAATGATCTCTTCCACCAGACCTTTTCCATTCCGGCTGAGAAGTCAGAAGTGTCACCAACTTTTCTTGCAACAAGTTGTCAATACTCGTTTTCTTCCCCTTCTCTATACCCTTAAACCGATTATAACTTATGGATGAAAAGAACGGCACAAATATAACATCTGCTTCACTTGAATTCCTAACTCTTATTGCATATCTCCCACCAAAATTATCCGAATATTCAGAGCTCAAGAGATCCATTGTCAACCAATACTCGATACTATGCTGCAAATTCAACCCACCAGGATACTGAGGAACCTCTTCCCTTAGGTCAGGCCACACATTCTTCCCTTTCGGTTTCCAACCCGTCAGACCAAAATGAAACTCAGGGGGCAAATCATACATAAAAACCTTCAAGATTTCCTTTCTCTCAGAACCAAACCTGAAACTCCTCCATGTATTCTCAACAACCAAGCGATTATCCGATGGAGCAATAATTTTCGACTTGGGCAGGATATAGGAATTAACAAAATGAGGCCTGCCAGTCGACCTCAATACATAAAACCAAGAACCTATGAACAAGACTGATGTAATCAAGAACAATCCCAATAATGATTTTTGAGGAATCAGCCCCATTGTCTAAGCATCCCTATTAAACCACTTCTTACACTTACAACTAATCAAATCCAATAAAAACCAAAAATCTGAAAACTCAACTTCTCTTATTTGTATAAAAATCACACCTTTTTATCAATTAATTGAACAAATGAAGAGGTCAGATTCAGATAACCAAACCCCACCTAACCAAACCAAGAAAGGTAATATTTCTACACTGCCACCTAAAAACTGCAGAACAAAATGTGCATTTTTACACTGCCTAAAGAAGGGTAATCAAGAATCTTCAAACACTGAGCTAACAAGAATTCAATGTGAGTAAAAACAAAGAAATGAAGCAGGTGAAATACTCATCAAAGCAAGAATGTGAATATCACACATGGGTATATTCCAAAATCTAATAAGATAATCATTTTATTACACCCTCATTAATTATTCTTTATCAAATATTTGAGAGAATGAAACAAGGAGATATAACAAAATGGAAAAATAAAATAAGCCCAGAAATTAATTAGCCTTTCAACTATAAAATAGTGACTTGTTTTTGCAATGTGAATTAGTGTGTGTATATATGTAGGGGTTGCCGCCTTGCTGGTGAAGTTGATTCTTGATCGAGAAATAAATAAAACTACAGTATATAGTTACAGATTTATTAGTCATCTATTAGGTTCGTTTTTATGATTCATACATAAAAATTAACTAAAATATTAAGCAGTAAAAAGTAGATTACAAATGCAAAATGATGACTAATTAAAATTTTGTTCATTGACAATTAAAATAGAAATGATAATTATTTATAAACAAAAATTTAGATTAAAACAATAATTAAACAAAAATAAAGAACTACTATTTATTAGTCATGTAGTAATATATTCAGCTAAATAATTTAGTGAAAAAATCTATTATTAATCAGCAATTTTGGGTTCGAAACTCGTCATATCATTAAAAAAAGTAAAATGATTATATACTCGTTATATAGTTTCTGTTTATCGAGTTTAGAAGAGTGTGTATTGCTGAAGAAGCGGGCTTTATAAGATTTGAAAGGCATCTATCGTTCACATGGAGGCTTGGACCTCCCAAAACTCATGTTGTCTCATAATGATTGTCTATTTGGGACTTTTCCTTTTCAGTAATTTTATGTGATCACAAATAAAAATAAATGGATCATGTTTTTTCTTAATGGATAAAATAGTAATCTTAACCGTTCTTTTAAATATTGGAGTACACAAAAAAAGTAAATTGATAAATTATATCATTTAATCATGAAACAAGAACTTATATTTTGATCATTTTAACACAAAAATTGCTCATTATTAAAAGTCAAAACACATTTACATAAAAATGTAAAATTGTAGATAGTTAGGGCAAGTGAATGGATAATGTTTTTTGATGGAGTGGCTATAAATACAACTCCAATATTTGAGTTTTAAAATATTACTCCCTCCGTCCCTAAAAGATTGTCACATTTTGACTTTTGTTAGTCAAACATTACAAAATTTGATCATGAATTTCTATTAAAAGATAAGAAATAATATAGTTTTGTAAGACCTTGTTAGATTCGTCTCAATATATATTTTTGAAATATTAACTTTTTATAATTTTTTCGCATGTAGAATAATAGATATTTATATTTTAAATCGTGTTTTGTTGACCACCAAAAGTCAAAATGTGACAATCTTTTAGGGACGGAGGGAGTATTATATTAATGCTGTGTGTCTGTATTGTGTGTAATCATGTCAATGAAGGCTAAACATTAAGTTAACTTATTTGAATTCTACTTTTTTTTTTGTATTCACTAATGTTAATTTAAGCTTTATCCTAAGATTTCTCGTCATTTAAACATATCATTAATGAGTATCTCGATATCGTAATTTTTTTTTTTTTTGGTAATTAGCGATGAATTGTGACTACAATGATATTACAAACATGAATACAGAAATTGCTAACTAATAGAAAGTTAGAGTATAATATGAGACAAGTATGTCTCCAACAAGGTTCGAACCCTTGACCTCTTACATGAAAGGTTGGGTCGGATGCCACTAGGCTATTGAGCCATCGGCCGATATCGTAATTATATATTTAGTTATATATTTGTCTTATTTTCTCATCAATATTGTGATTAATATGAAAACTATAGAGGAGGATACTTTTTACCGGAAATGTTTGATTAAATGTTTGTGAACATCTGAAATTTGTCAACTTAATATTTTTAATGGAAAATACGTTGAATTAGTTAACATGAAGTTCTATTCTCTTGAGAAAATGAGTGATATTTCGTGATGTAATATCATTCGTATACTCCATGGCAGAAGTCGGTAATAATTGTTAATATGACACTTTCATACAGTGTATCAAATTTAATTTTTCTTAAATGCAAAGTAGACAATGAGAATTATGAGTCCATGGTGGCATGTCATTAGACGTTCCAGCTATAATTAATGAAACAAATTAGTGAGTTTTAATGATAGTAAACTATCTCACTCTTCATTATCTCAATTACTATTCTTTATCACGGGAGGCAACAAAAGTAGATCTATTTATTTATCCGAAGCTGGAGAAGAGCTCTTAATTACAGATAACAGACTACTTAGGTTGCGTCTGGTATAGTGGAATGGAATGGTGTAGGAATGGAATAGACAAAGTAATGGAATAGACAAAGGAAATGAATGAATTAATGAATTTTATTACTTTGTTTGGTATGTGATTAGTAATGTGATTGAATTATCACATTACCTCCAATTTCTCTAATTTGATCACCTAGTAGGAGGTAATCATCCATTACCCCCAATTTGGGCGGAATGGTTATTACCTCAAATGAGGTAATTCAATTAACTAGGGAATGCAATCAAAATTCATTGTTATCTACCAAACTAAGTAATACAAACTAATTTAATTCCATTCCTTCCTATCTCATTCCATTCCCGCGTACCAAACACAACCTTAATATAATAATCACCATCATTATTATTATTACTGTTAATAGTTTGGGGATTTACGATTTACAAATCAAGAATTAATTAGCCCTCATTATCGGATCACCCAAATCATAGGGCTTCTGGTTGGTTTATCTTGATTCTTGAGTATATAATTAACCTTACTTGATGTATACTCTTACTTATTCCTCTTTGCAATTCTAAATGAGTATTACAAAAAAACGAATACAAAATTTTTAAATGTGAATTGTGAACTAAATGATCAACCTATTAGCGAATAGGCATAGTCATAAGAACACCGACATAATAAAAAAGAAATATGCGATTTGATTGATTTGAAATATTGCATAATAATGATAATTGTACTAACTGTTTGACTACATATTTGCAATTTATTTTTTCTTTTCTTTTTAATTAATGTACGATGAACTAAATAATCTAACAAATGTAATTATTATCATAATCATTGAAGTTGTAAAATTATTGGATCAATAACAAAGCATATTTTGGATGGCGTGTGTAGGAGATAGAAAGCATATTTTATTGCCTAATAGTAGTATGGTTCCCTTTCAAGAACCAATGCAAACAGAAGAAAGATTCACCACAAGAGTTAAACTAGGAAAAATTATAAATAGCTTGTTAAACGTCTATTATTGAAGCTGATTGAGCCAACAAATTTCATACAGATAACAGTAACAAAATGTGTTTGCTAATTGACCCGAGACTAATATTCGCATATAGCGGTTTTACAGGCTTTTTTTAACTGTGAAGTTTTTAGAATTGGAATTGCATCTCTGAGGTATATCCGATTCCTTCAAGATGAGCCGCCATAGCCTTGTTCATTGGTGGAGGACCACATCTTAGAATCTGCAATTTATGAGCCAGTTATGTTAAGTTTTACGCTATCATATTCCTTCGTAGATTGAAGGAGACAATTAGGAGTAGTATGTAATCTTTAAGCCAGCAATATATTAACATGAACATGCCCCAATGCCTTTGAAGAGGGGGGTCGAATAGTACACAACCTTACCCCTGCGATAAAAAAGAAGGCTGTTCGAGAATAGAAATGAATAAATCAACAGTCCAGCATTATTACCTTCACATCAGATGCTGGTGTAGGGCAGTGAGTTGCGATCATTTCCTGGGTTACAAACCCAACTCCACCAACCCATCCTTCAGGAGGCTGCAACATAGACCAATTATTTTAGACAAGACTAAAAATTATATATGTTTCAGCATTATTTCAGTCCTTGACAACCAACAAATTGTTATAGATTATAATACTAAGAGTAGAGCTTTTCTGTAAGCATGTATAAGCAAAAGAAAAAGAGAGTAGAAACCCAAACATGTTTTGGACATGGTACCTTAAAGCTACACAAGAAAAAACTCACCTGAACACCAATTAAGTTTACAAACATAGTAGCGGAACCATGATTTTGTTCATATGGAGATGAAGGATAAAATAGGAAGATCTAAATATATATAAAAAACGTAGTATTTGCAGAGGGTTAGGAGGAAATCTAGAAATTCTACATTCGAATATCTTATCTTCACATGACATTACTTGTATCACAAACTGCACTTCTTTATTTAATAAGTGAATGACGGCTGAGTGGTTTTAAGTTTAACTCCTAATAAGTACAGGGATAGGAACTTACAAGTGTTCGGACAAATATATCACGAGGTAACGTAATCAAGCATAAAATGACTACCAACCTGATTCAGCACATAGTAAATTTTGAACCGGTCCGGGTAAGTGGCTGCCATACTATCCAGTTCTTCCTGTGACCAGAACCAGACAATGTGCAATATTTCGTTAAAAATATAAGTCATAAAATTTGGATTTCATCTTGTGCAATGCTACTTTTACAATCTGATTACTCATCTTTCCACCTGTTAGGCTAAGTTTTAACTAAACAAAAGTTGTACTACATATTGATAACCTTTATGTATAAGGAAACGTAGCCCCTCTACAGAATATACTGCTTTTCATTTGACTTCTACTTGCAAAAGAGGCTGAGGTAACATCACAAGGATGGAGGAAATTACTGGTTACCTTCAAAAGAATGTCCTCTTCTGTAACATTAGCATAAACCAGGTGAACCATGGTGTTATCTGCAGGGTTTTCGAGAATTGCTCGGGCAACCTAAACAACAAAAAGAATTAGGTAAATATTAAAAAAATTGCAGCCCATAGATCTTTTGAATGACATTGCCTGCAACATATTATTAAAGGTATACCTGAAACATAGGAGTAATACCAGAACCTCCAGCTATCATCCCGAATGCTCTCACTTGACCAGGTTGATACTTGAAGCGACCCTACAGTGAAATTTTTGCATAGGCTATGTAATTTAGCAAATCGTTGGACACAAAATTTAATTCATCACTTAAGTATTTGCAGTTGAATGTTCTCTCCTCTAGCCACAAATTGGTGCAAGTAGTAAGGTTTCTGGGACAACATGTTATTAGGTACAACATTGTTATGTGTCTGAAACAAAACATGTCAAGTAATTGATGACAATAATGCTGATCAATAGTTGACAAGCACTCAAGGTTTAACTTTAAACTTGGGAAGTTACAACCTCAGGTTGATATATGATTCAAAAACAGAAAGCATGGTAGGAGCATGCACAAACGACGTAGGAAATGTTCATTAGACTGATTTTTCTAGGAGATAATTGGTAAAAAATATGAGATCTGATGGTCATTAAATGTTTTCAGCTAGAAATAATTTCAGTCACTAGCTGAAGGAACAGAGTAGATTGAATAGCCTTTGGGACATTTTCATGTAGCATTACAAACTTGTGACTAGTCAATTATATACGTCTATTCTGCATAATATGCTATAAGTAAATTAATGTGGAGAATACAATGGAACAGCTGACTGCATATAACTCAGGGGCACCGGATCTAGCCAGATGAAGTTAAACCTTAATGAAAGAGAGCATCTAACCTTAGGTCCCTTTACAGCCATATAATCACCAACAGTCATCTCACGGAAATGATGAGACATCCTTCCTTGAGGATACATCTGCGATAAATCATATAACCGAAGAAGCTATCATAATAAGAACTTGAAGAGAATATAAGTGCAGAATGTTAGTCAGTAAAAGCCATACCTTGATAACCAGTTCGAAGTGTCCAACATCGGAGTCCAAGGTTGTTGGAGTGTAAGGCTTAATAACCTCTTCCCCTTGGCTGTCCTTACCCCTGATTCAAAATAAAAAAGATATCTAAGAATCAGTAAGAATTCCAAAACTCCAAACACTCTTGCTCAGGATGTAAGACAAATTGTGAAGTAAATTCAATTGCAACTAGGATTATAATGTGACATTGAAGGAGAACAGACTAAACCTGCAGCTAATGTGCTGTCCAATTGGGAGTCCAAACACAGAAGTAGGCGTAGGAAGTGAAAATGTAAATTTTGCCACATTATGGCTGATCTGCACTTTCTTCACGAGCTTAAATTCTTTCCATGTCTCAGGATCCAAACACACTGTAACCAAGAGAACCAGTTCTTTAATCTCTTAACCAGCCAACACATAACTCAAAAAAGACCAAATCTTTATGACACAACAACTTATTTGGCCTACTTTTATATTTTCCAAATACGCCAAATGATTACTTCAACTGACAAAATTTTCCAGTATTAGAAATCAAGTAGTTAAATGCTTCTGCCTCGCCAATCACAACTTACAACAGTCCAATCTTAACAAAGGCATGAAGTTATCAGAAGGCGATGAAAACATATGTCCTTTAATACTACATCTCGAAAGATTGTTGTATTGAGTTTTGATGGCTTTTGAATTTTGATATATATATAGCGTTTTCACCTCACTTACTATAACATGACAATTTCAATTCAAATCGAAGTTGTGTGTAGTAATTAAGGCCTCAAAGTTTGGTTGAAGTTGAAAATCAAACTAGACAGACCTTTTTGAGATGGGCGTACAAAACAAGGGATACTATTACTTAGTACTGAAATACTGAATGAACAAATGATAACACAATCTTTCTATATTTTCATTACAAAAGTCTGACACAATTACCAACAACATTGCATAATAACTGTAGTATGTAACAAGTCTCCCACTAAACCAATTGGTTATAGATCGATAAAGTCTAAAACCGTATTAATACACGTGGAAGTTCCTAAGCAAGGAATATCCGACTTGATTCTCAACACAAAATATCGTGCAGATAAAAATGCAATCTTGATATCCAAAAAAACCAAGATGGGTATATTTCAAATCAAGAGACAAGAGTATGATATTACAAATCAGATCATGGATATAAAAGGCAAACCTTTAGACTTCTTAGAAGATGATGAGAATATGTAAGCAGCAACAGCTACTGCTACAACAGCTACAGCAACACCCAAGAAAATTTGTGATTCTTGATTTTGCAACATCTCCATATCCTTTGATTATCATACAGAATCAAACAAATAAGTAAATGCAATAAATCTAACCATTTTAAGGTACTATAAACATGCAATAAATGAATAAAAATAAAAAAATTGGACAAATGGTTTCAAGAAAAGTTATGATTTGTAATAATTAGGAGCTCAATTAGCTTACCTGGAAAAAGAGGAGATTGTGTTGGTTGGTCTGATTAGTGTCTATTTTGCAGGTAGAGAAGCTAGACTAAAAACTGTAGTGAGGAAAATGAAATTATATACTCAGTTTTTCGAGTTGAATATTATGAATAATTTTTTTATTGGAGTACATTCAATAAACAAACATTAATTATAAAAGAATTAGTGATAAGTAGTACTCCATTTTTATATATTACTAGAAAAGATAGTATGATATTGTTTGCATAAGTTTTATGGAGTATTTTGAAATAATAGAATAATAAGAATTCATGATCAAAATTTTTTATTCATACATAGCCATATTAATTAATTTTGGATTGAACAGAATATTTTGATTAATAATTATTCCATATTCTTATCAGATTATGAAGAAAAAAACATTTGACAAAGTCTTTATGCGAAAATAAAATGGTAATTGAAATAAATTGATGCATTAAATAAAAAATAAAGGAATAATTTATTGTGTATTGGTATATCGGTCGTGTTTGGTAGGCGCTTGCATTAGCTTAATGCTTATTGGAGAACATCATCAAACAACCTGATCTCACCTACCAATAACTATAAGGTAGTATACAATTGCCGTTAGATTTTGACTGGAATAATCAAGGGGCGAATTTTATATTTTAAAACTATTTTATGTTGAAGGCTCATCTTTTTGTGTTTAAAGTGTTTGTATATTGGCTAATATTTCCACATTTGATAAATTATTTCTACTATAAAGTGTAATTAAATTTAACTAATTCAAATGGTTGGTAAAAGAGGGAATCATATACTTCATCCAATCATTGTAATTAAAAATTTTCATTTTATGTGATAGTTGATGCTTTAATCGAAGTAAAATTAGTATCTAGAAATGTATCAGCACTTTTGACTTTTGAACGCCATGTATGGTGTATTGCCTCTTCAACAAGTCATAAATAGGCGACTCATGTTTTACTTTTCATTTTGATTGAAATGTAAATCATTTATTATTACTATTGTAAATATTATTATGTAACCCTCTAGAGTATAATAGATAATTTTGAAACACATAAAAAAGTAAATGAGACTAAAAATGAGGTATGGTGTTATTTTTCATAAATGAAGATGATTCTTTGCCATATTTTGACTATTATTAGGGATTTGGAATGATTGTATTATCATATTGGATAGGATATAATTGTTAGATTAATTTTGGAGCGTTTTAATTAGTATTACAATTATTTGTAGATTGCTAATATCATCCACCAATTTTGGTGAGATGTCGATTTTGGGTTTGTTTTAATTTTTTCTAAAAATATTTAGTGTAAAAGTTGTGCATGAGTCAAGCCAAAACTCACAACTCATAAAGACTGCTAAGTAACTTGTTATCGCATTTGCACTTTCGAGTTTCTTTGTTATGAATGTTTATTTATCATTATTTATGGTTTCAATTTCTTCTTGTTGTTGTTGTAAGTGTTAATTAGTTGTATTAATTGATTAATTAAACTAAAATTTGTATTAATCCAATTGAATTTGGAATTCTTTTAAAAAGGCGCAATAGCTTGCCCTTGCCCTTGGAGTTCGGCTCAATTCATGTAATGACCTATGGAATTAGTTCTTCATATTAGATTCGGCAGCGACCGCATACAACTCTACTTTGATAACAAGGGATCTGCAACCGCTACTCATTCAATGTGCATTTGTAGACCATGGGCTAAGTATACTAACCTATTAGCATGTACACCTCACTGGATCAACGTGACATACTCAATTAAAAATATTGATAGAAGAAATTGAAGTTGTGTACTTTCGAACATAAAATCACCTACTTCATCAATTTTTTATCACTCTTACAGTGTAATTAAATTTTAAAGATCTAATAACAATTAATGATAAAAGAAGAATGTAACAAACGATTTAAACTCGCCAAACGAATATGTAGATTCTTAACTATGATAAAATTATACATTGATACTCTTACCATCTCCCCCTCTTGCCGTTTCTGGGGAATAAACCCGAGACGACCAACGTGGCCAATCTTCTACCTTATCTCCCTTTTCTTGCAAAATCTGCATGAATTCCCTCGAATTTGGATCATGTTTTCACAACAAACAATCAAAACCATCTTGTCTAATGATCAAATTCTCCACATTTCTCATACAAAAATGGCTTCCAAGAATTTGGGAACTCTTCATTTCCATCACAAGTGCAATAGTTTTCACTTTTCTTGATTTTTTGGAATTGGGTATGTGCAAATTCTATAGCTTGGTAGATGAAATTCTAGAAGGGAAAGCCTCACACTGTTATTGCATGGGGATAGAAGAGGAAAAAGTCAAGAATGAGGGGGATATTGAAGTGGACCATGAAAGTGAATTGTCTGAAACCCTTTACAATAGGAAAAATGTATTTAGGCAATTGGGGTTGCATACTCTTCTTGGGTTGAAATTGAGTAATAGAGGTGCATTTGTTGTCGGAAAACAGAGGAGGAGGAGTAGGTGGTCTGATTGTGGTTGCGATGGTTGTGGTGAGTGGATGAGCAATGGAAATGATCTCAGGCTTCATCTTGTTGTCAACCAACCACAAAAAGGTACATCAGATTTTGTAATTGATCACTATTAATGCTTCCAATTTAAAATTTGATTTAATGTTTAGTTTTTTTCTTTATTTATGGTGTTCTTGTGTGTAACATTGCTGGTTATAAGTCCGAAAATGAGGATGGTTGTGTTAGGCCTCGACGGGCAGTGGAGAACTCTATGGAATTTCAATTTGCAAGTTTAGAATGCAGACAAATTTATCTGTTGAATGAAGTTGATTCCCTTTCGTTCATCAACCTCCTACGTGTTCCCTCGTTTTCCCCTTAGTCTTCCCTCCTATTCGGCATTCACTGTCTTCATATCAAGCATAGCTCATAAACTGAATTTTCAAATGTTTATATTGTTTTGATGAAACTTAGTTTGTTTGACAAAGCAATTTGAGCCATAACAATGGACTGCTTATTACAGCTTCAGAAGATTGCAAAGGAACGAGCGCTGAAAATGTCATATTCTTGCATGGTTTCATGGAATCCTCTTCATTCTTTGCAAATACTGTGTTTCCAAATCTATCAGAGTCTATCAAACAGAATTACAAACTGTTTGCAGTTGATCTGTTGGGGTTCGGGAAGAGTCCTAAACCGCAAGAGTGCTTATACACCATAAAAGATCACCTGCAGATGATTGAGAACTCAGTTATCAAACCATTCCAGCTGGATTCATTTCATTTGGTTGCACATTCTATGGGTTGTGTGATAGCATTAGCTCTCGCTGCAAGATATTCGAATTCTGTAAAATCTGTCACGCTTATCGCCCCGGTAATATTTTATGCCTATTACGAATTACATTTTCTTAGATGTTTATATGACCAATAGATTAAGTGTTACACATTTTATATTAACAGCAAAGTTACATACTTGTACCAAGTTACCTTAGAACATATATTTTTTTTATCCTTTAATACATTACTTAGTAACTCTATGTTTACCTTCTATCTTTATGTGCAATTTGGTAGCCATACTTCCCTTCAGAACCGAATGCTAGCTTAAAAGCGCTTGAACGACTAGCAGCTAGGCGCATATGGCCTCCATTGTTATTTGGTTCGTCGTTCATGTCTTGGTATGAGCATTTGGGTAGATGTGTGTGTTACATTCTCTGCCGGCACCATCAAACATGGGAGCGAATCTTGAAGTTGATAACGCGACAAAGGTAAATCCAACATTATTCATAATATAAGAATATCCACAAACACTAATTAGTGCTTTTCTCCTGACTTCCAGGGTTCTGCATTTTATGGTCACTGACATGACAAAACATACACATTCTTCTGCCTGGCATTCGATGCATAATGTGATATTCGGAGGAGCAAAGTTAATGGATGGATACTTAGAATTACTGAACAAAGAGAGAGTGAGAGTCTGCGTGATACATGGAACGAAAGATCAAGTTGTTCCACTAGAATGCTATATAAACATCAGGAAGAAAGTAGCAAATGCTGAAATCCGTGTTGTAGAAAACGCAGACCATGCTACTGTGATTTTAGGTAGAGAAGTTGATTTCAGTAAGGATTTAGAGCATGCATGGAGAGGACTGTAAGATATCAATTCTTTTTCCCTCGACATAGATCAATGTCTCTCTATCTTGTATTCGCTATAAGATGCATTGAACAACTTTATTTATTTCAAATTGTAATATTAAGCTCACTTCACGCGCACTAGTCAACTATTAATCTCAAACTTCATATTCATATTGCGAATAATCCTTCAATCTAATTCTAACTAGAATGACCACTCATTCAATAGAACAACCAAATCCAATCTCACCATCATTAATTTTACAAAAAGTATTGGTTGCAAAAAATCCTCTTCACTCTTTTAAGATAGATGAACAAAATTCAAGCACCATTTGAAGCAAAGGGAAATGGAAGCCACATAAACATGATATATGTTATTATTGACCTAACCCACAAAATCTGATGTGGATGACTCTCATTGGCTAATAGCATATAGCAATATAGTCTTACTAGCATGTTGGCACTTGGATAAAAAATGGTGGCATATAATCAAGACAATAAAATTTAAAGTAATGACTCCAAATTTTCATCAAGAAACAGTGTAAAAAGAATGTAATAAAAGAGTGAGAGTAGGAAAAAAAACATTGAGACACATAGACAACCTCAGCCATTCAAAGATTGAGAGGCTATGATCAATAATCTCATCCACTCTCTTCCTCTCTGAAATCCAATTCCAACTCACTATATACCTCTCATTACCATTACATTTGTTCTCTGCTTCCAAAACCATTTTGGTGGTTGTTGAGTTACTACAAGAATATGGCTTCTCTTTGTGTGGCCAGCTCATCTCTGCAGGTGATACTTTTACTCTCTTTACTGTTTTCTATATATGTTTTAGTCTAAAACAGTGCATGAATGGTTTGCAGATAAGCAACAAGGGATTCTCAGATTTTGCAGGACTTAGATCTTCTGCTCTTCCATTTGCTAGGAAACTATCCAATGATGATCTTCTCTCTGTTATCTCCTTCCAGACCTCTGTGGTAAGTATATACTCCATAACTCTTCCATTGTTTAGCTACATTATTATTAGCTTGCTCATGCATTTGAAGAGGTTCGTGCCTTAGCGGGATAAGGGGGTCGGATAGTATGCAGCCTTACCATGTGTTAACAAGGAGGCTGTTTCCGAATTGACCCAAGAGTGGAGTGTAAACACTATCTATTACTTCACAATACATGAGAAGCTAGGTAGTGTAGTTAGTTATATTTATACTTTCTATTACATCCAAGAGCTATGAACATAAAATCTTTGACTTAGGACATTGAAAACCATTATTTAGCTAGGTAGCTAATTGTCATGAAACTGTGACTCAGATTGGAGGACAAAAGAACAAGAGTGGAGTAGTAGAGGCAAAGTTGAAGGTGGCTATCAATGGATTTGGAAGAATCGGAAGGAACTTCTTGAGATGCTGGCATGGAAGAAAGGATTCTCCCCTCGATGTTATTGCTATCAATGACACTGGTGGCGTCAAACAAGCTTCCCACCTCCTTAAATATGACTCCACCCTTGGAATCTTCGACGCCGATGTCAAACCTGTGGGAACTGATGGGATTTCTGTTGATGGAAAGATCATTCAGGTTGTCTCTGACCGTAACCCTGTCAACCTTCCATGGGGGTAAGCATTTTTGATGTTTTAGTAAATCCCTATGGTATGTCACTAACAACCTGGTATAGAAAACGTCAATTAAAATGAATTGGGCGAAGTAATATATTGTCGATCAATAAGTACTAATCCCTATGACGATTTCTTATAAACTATTCAGGGATTTGGGGATTGACCTTGTTATAGAGGGTACCGGTGTGTTCGTAGACAGGGAGGGTGCTGGCAAACACATTCAGGCTGGAGCCAAGAAGGTGCTTATCACTGCTCCAGGAAAGGGAGACATCCCAACCTACGTGGTCGGTGTCAATGCTGATGCTTACAGCCACAGTGATGACATTATCAGCAATGCTTCTTGCACCACCAACTGCCTTGCTCCTTTTGTCAAGGTCCTTGACCAAAAGTTTGGTGAGACATTCTCCCTCACCACAATCTTGAAGACTACATATTAGTGGAACGATCAGATTTTCGATCATTCGTTACACTTTATGTGATACATGTATCAATTATTATGGGGATGAATAATTGAAACTCATAACCACATTTTGCTCTTAATAGGCATTATTAAGGGAACAATGACAACAACACACTCCTACACTGGAGACCAGAGACTTCTTGATGCTAGCCACAGGGATTTGAGGCGTGCAAGAGCGGCTGCTCTTAATATAGTACCAACTTCCACTGGAGCTGCCAAGGCAGTAGCCTTAGTCCTACCTCAGCTGAAGGGCAAACTCAATGGAATCGCCCTCCGTGTACCAACCCCTAACGTCTCAGTCGTGGACCTCGTTGTTCAAGTTGAGAAGAAAACATTTGCTGAGGAAGTGAATGCTGCCTTCAGGGAAGCTGCTGACAAGGAACTTAAGGGCATTCTCTCTGTTTGCGACGAGCCCCTCGTCTCAGTTGACTTCAGATGCTCAGACGTCTCCTCAACCGTGGATTCTTCACTTACAATGGTTATGGGAGATGACATGGTTAAGGTTATCGCATGGTACGACAACGAATGGGGTTACTCACAAAGAGTTGTTGATCTTGCTGACATTGTTGCAAACAACTGGAAATGAGAGTTGGCAATATATATTATTGTAACCATTATATATAATCAGCCACTTCATTTTTTCATCCCACCTCTACTCTGTAGCTTTCAAATTCCTTTTGGAAACTGGATGAGAATCTAGAAGATTTTCATATTTGTATTATAAACATTCCCTGTGGGTTTTTATAGAGGAGGAATCAACACATAAAACAACCTTTATATCTCAACAAAAGTGTTTCATTCAATGTTGTCCTAAATGGAACAATGAACACCTATTTCATGGCAAAATAACTATATACTTTCTGCTACTTTTTGACGAAATTTCGTTGATGAACCATCCGAAAGGTTGAATACAATACAAAAAGAAGAAATCAGAAAACAAACAACACAATGCACATCATTATCTCCAGAGCGTGAGAGGCTTCTTATCCATTTGTCACTGAACCTTTCGTAACCAACCCTTACAGGTGAGAGTTTCGGTTCATTAAAAAACTGAACTCCTTACAACCAACGTTAAGAGTCCATGAGCTACGTCCTAAAATCAATTGGTGATGAACTAATAGGAGAAGTAACCATGACGTTGTAAACCAAGTTGGAATTTCCAAATCCTTTAATGTGGGACAGTGGGAGGTTTTGACAGCCAACATAACTACATAAGTTGTCGAACGAAAGAGAATGTGGAGAATTTCAATCAGTCTATGTCGAAAATTTTAACAAGTCGTGGCTTCCTTGCAGCTCAAATATACACAAAGCAGTTGCACCATAGCACTTGCAGAGTTGCAGTATGCATCTTTCACCGACTTGTATCTCTACCACTTAATTCTTAACACCAACAGATGCGAAAACAATAAAAATAAAAATGCCCTCACGCAGGATCGAACTGCGGACCTTCAGTTTACAAGACTGACGCTCTACCACTGAGCTATAAGGGCATTTGTACAACTAACAAACGCCTAGATACTTAGCCTCTAAATCAAGTAGTGCCCCACAAAAACGAAGTATCAAAGGTTAGAGGCATCCTCGAGTGCGATGGTTAGTTTGGTTCTGGTTCGATCAAGTATTCGATCCGGTTCAACTCCTTCGACGATTAGTTTGATTCCGACCGATCAAGTATTCGATTGGGTTTGACTCGTTTAAACTTTAAAGGCATAGTAATGGTAGTGGAAGACTTGATATATGTCATGCGGATTGTGGGGAAAAACATCCACAATTTCATTAATCATTAACATGTACAAAGAATTTCTTTCAAAATTAATAGAGCACACATTAATAGAAATAATTAATAATGACACACATTTCTTAATCACAAAAAGGAAACGTTATATGTAGTTATGTACAGTGTTCCAGGTAAAGCTCATACAGATTTAGCCTGCAGTGATAAACCTAACTAAGAGCTTTTCACACATCCCCACTTGTTGAGTGGGAAAAGATACCAAAGAATTGCTTCAACTGAATATATACACTCTTGCCTTTACAAAAACCTAGATGGAACAGAACGAAAATAAAAAACTACAGTTGCCAAAATACTAATCATCGAACCGTTGAATCTCCCCCATCATGATCCGGTTACTTGTAACCTTAAATCCGAGAAGTGCTGGGTCGATTTGTTTACCTCTCTTTCCCTTCTTTTTGTTGCTTTTGGCACCTTGTTGACTATCAGATGCCTCAGAATGTGGTGTTGGATGACGTTCTTGAGCGGTTGGTTTCTTCGTATTGCTTTTAAGCATGTCACTAAAAGAGGCCTCTGAAACATCAGCATCGCCTAAAGATGCTGTACGCCTGAAGCGCAACTCTTTGTTTGCATTTGGAGGAGCAACCCCGTCATCCTGTTTGACCCCACCTATAGAAGAAGAGAAAGATGAGCATATGCAACTGTAAAACTTATTAACTAACGAAGCATGTCAACATCTCGGTAACTATGATAGTGGTCACAAACTTAGCATGTTTGCCAAAAGAATATCAACTACGTGTTATTAATGCCACGAATAGAAGCATGAAGCACAGTTTCAATTAAAGCAGTATGTTATACCTGGAGAAGTAATATTCATGAGGTTCGATCCTCCAGGAACTGAATTAGAGAGCAAATCAGGTAACACTTCTTGAGATGATGACGAGCGTGGTACAGGGGGGCGTTTCAGCAAAATATTTTCTGGTCTTTTAGAAGGTGCAGATGGTGGACTGAAGCAATAGAGAAAAGGTCAGAAATGTTAACAATCACCATAAAAGAACTTCATCAGCATGAACTGTATCGGTCGAAGAGAAAGTTTTCAAATTTCTGAAGAATATTATGCAGTATTAAATATACCCACCGCTCTGAGACGATGTCACCAGCAAAAGTATCACTTAGCCCCATCGTATCCCTTTGCAAAGCAGCCGTTCCATCTGGAAATAGTTCGGGCATTGTCATAAATTTTATTCGCAAATACTGAATATAAATATGAAAGCAAACATTTAATCACCAGCAATCCCGTGTGAACCCTGCATGTTGAGGACATTAACTAATGATCCCCCTCGTTCAGCAGCTAAACTTACGTTCTCACCCCTTCTTTCTCGGATATCTGAAGCCAGCACCTACAAAGATAACCTCAGTTAAAAACTCACCCTTCTCAATCAGATTACTAGGAACCTTGTTTGGTGCGAACTGGACACAGTTAAAGCATCACACATATACCTGAGAGGTCTCATTCAGCTTTGTAAAGAGTGATACTCCTGAAAGTGTTCCAGCATTTGATCTCATGGGTAAGTTATCATCACTCCCCAGACCACTGCCTGCATCTCCTGGAAACCGACCCTGTGGGGCCCCATCTGAATAAGAAACATGGGACCCTACAGCACATGTGGTTTTAGCAAAGCTTGACTTTAGGATATTAAGAAAACTAAACGAATCCATTTATCATTCAGAAGACTACCTGATTTCTGTTGGAGAAGCTCCATGAGCAATTGCTTTGAACTGTCATCATGTGATCCAGCTGACATCCATAAGCTTGAATCTTCAGTGTTCCTATGTAAGCCCATCTCCCTGTTCTCGTTCATATGCAAATTTTGAATGCGAGAATCAATCCAGTCTTGGGGCGCGTGACCATTGCTTCCAAGCCATGTATCTGCGGTTGCATCATAATGTGGAGCTCGGAATTGATTATTGGCAAGCGGGTGGTTAGAAAGTGCTCCCAGTTGATTACCAGGGTGTATCCTTGCACCTTGCTCCTGCAAACTCAAACCTTGGGCACGAGCCATATGGCTCATCATTTCTTGATTCACTCCTGCAGCACCAACAGGAGACGGCATTGAATGTTCAAAGGGCAATAGGTTAGACTCATGATGTCCTCTCTGGAATCTGTCTTGAAGAGACAAGTTCCGCTCTAGGTGGCTTAGCCGCCTCTCATCGGCTAAGGGAATTTGCTGTTGTTGATAGAAGTCTAATGGATTGAATCCAGCAGAGGTTACATGATTAGCAAGAGCAGGATTTCTAAGGAAGTGTCTAGGATCATCAGTGGGCCAAGGTGAACCTATGCGTCTTTCCTCTTCCATCTCTAAGGGCTGCCTCAGTCCCACAGGAAATTGCCTCCCATGCAGCTGCTCTTGCTGAAGTATCTGATGCTCCGAAGGCCGCATATGTCCATGTTTAGCATGTGACAATAGCTCCAGCAGATCACTTTGATGCCCCTGATGTTCCTGACCAAATTTTGTTTGGATGAGATGCTCAAGAGATAGATCCACATGCCTATGTGGAATATGAGTATTCTGTGGTAGATCATTCAGTAATTGTTGCTTAAGTAAGACATGATCCAAACTATTGGATCGGATAGCGTCAATACGGGATTGTGCACGGCTAGAATCACGCATCTGATTATGTAATAACTGTTCAAGTAGCATTTCCCGAGCTTGAGTTTGCTGTTGCTCTTTCAAAAGCATCTGCTGCTGGTGAAACTGCTGCTGTTGCTGCTGCTCTTGAATGTGAATCTGCCTCTGCTGCTCTTGAATGTGAATCTGCCTCTGCTGCTGCTGAAGTGCCAGGTAGTGTTCTAGTTCTTGACCAGTTTGTGGTGCAAGCTGTTGGTGTTGAAGCGAATTCCGATCTAGCCCTCTGTCCACCATTGCCTCATTCACGTGGTTAGGAGACAATAGACCAAGTTGCTGAAGATGCTCTTGTTGACGGTGCAAAGACAGCATCTTTTCCTCGAAATCAAATCTATTGGGTTCTACATCCCTAGGATATAAATGACGAGAATTCATAGCATCCTGCATCAAACTGGGCTCAGAAAGTGAATTTCTTCTGAAAGCCTCAGGCCATGACTCAGAAGCATGAACTGAGTCTGCCATTTCTCCGAAGGGAGGCTTTCCCCCACCAATATGGTTTGAAACTTGGACTCCTCTGCTGATGGGAGCATTCAATTGCTGGAAGTCCCTTGGATAAGTTCCCTCAAGTTCAGACATTAACAATCCCAGTGGATGCAACTTATCATTATGCTGACTTGCTGTACCTGCATCTGTAAAATCTCTTGAGCGAGAAGAGTGGCCAAGAACATCTAAAGGAGGATCATCGGACCCCCTCAAACTTGTTCCCATGCGATTGCTGCCACTTGGGGGTCTTCCTGGAAACACAATCTCTGGAGAAAGGCAAAGAAAATTCCATTAGAGTACTTCTAACAATAATTTAAATGGTCATTTCAGATCAATGACGGGGAAGGAACAGAAACACAGACCTTCAGCCTGGGCACTGAAATCATGGAAGTCCGGAGCCCGAGAGTGTGAAAGCTGGTCAAATTGGGACAACTGCTGATTCAAACCATCCAATGCAGAAGAGGATGAGATATCAGAAACGGTAGCCAGAACACGATTTTCAGTCTCCAGCTTCCCTTCTATTGCTGCAGAATGGTCAAATGTTGAACTAAGATCCATGATATTTGCATGCTTCTGCGTCACTTTGAGGTGAGGCATAACATCTCCCAACTCGTAGAAGGGCGAGTCTTCTGGGGCATCTGCCACCCGAACAGGCAGATCTGTTCCAAAAAAACCTTGATCAAACCATGAGATGATGTCTACACCAAGAAATGGACCCTGAATTTCCCCTTGTGGATCACAATAGTACAGACTTAGCTCCTCTGGGGGAATCCCCCTCTCTAACTGATTTGCATTGCTTCTGCTTTGAAACTGGTAGGTATTATCATCCCAATATGGCTCGGAAGAAGGCATGATAAGCAAGGATTCATCAGGAAGCTTGTTGTCTGACTCAAAAGAGGTGGCAGATTTGATATTATTGAACATCAAACTAGTGGAATTCTCGAAAGCTTTTGATTGCAAAACATCAAACTGAACACCATCACTAGTTTGTGAGCTGCGAAAGTCTTCCTGCTTCAAAGAAGCGGGTGACCAGTCGCCTCTAGCAACACCAGTTTTACCTTCAACTATTCCATTTTTACCTTCATGCATTACTCTCTCTGAAAACATATGCATAATTTTGTTAAGAACAATCGATGAAGACTGCCTGACTGTAATATGTTGGTAATAGTACTCACCATCGTCTAAAATACTCATCTTGTGTCCATTGTGATATGGCATACCCTCAGTGATAGGTTCCTGAACTTCATCAGAGGGAACATTTGGGATTAAACCAGAATTCTCTTCAGTGATATCTGAAGGAAGGATACCCCGGTTCTCACTTGAATAACCTGAATCTCCAACTTCTGAGAAAATCAATGTGCACAAATACAGTCAGATGGCATCAGATACTAACTACCAAATACTAAGATAGAAATGTAAACATCCTCTTTTAGCCACAAGATGATATTCTAAATTACCTGCACAGTTATCATTCAACCTGCCTTTCCTAAATGAATTATGTGATACGCCACTACTAGTTAGTTTGCCTCTCCACATTTCATGAAGAATAGCCTGTGAAAAAGAGGAAATAGATTCTCAAGGTCCTTCTCAAATTAACTAAGCTAAAGGTCCATCATCAAATAAACTAAGCCAAAGGCGGGTGGGGGTAGTAAGTTGCAAGTTACCTCTTCTTCAACATCAGGTGCACTAAATGCTAAGGGCTCTATTTTAGTTACTTGTGTTAGCTGAATTACTTCATCCAGCTCATCTGGTTTAATTTGAGAAGATGGATCCAGCTTTTGTTGACGATATATGTCAAGGAGTTTCCCCCGGGGATAGCAGTACAAATCTGCAAGACATGACAATCTCCCAGGGACACCTTCAGTCCTATCACATGGTGCAGCACCAATTGAACCCACGGGAGGCCTATCAATTGGCACATTAGATCTTCCACGCCCCACAGTAAAACCTAACTTTAAAACCTCCGTGCGTCCCTTTTCAAGAGCAAATCCTGGTGCTGCACGATAAGGCCCCGAACCAGACGAATTTCCCTCCATCTTATGTCGTGGCCTCCACTTATCACGAGAATCTAAATCACGATCCGGGTTTGAGCGGGTACTAACAACAAAAGATTGATTCTCACTATGAGCATCTTCCTTCTCTGCATCTGTCTTCTTCTCACCCCGTGATTCCTTGTCGTCTGGTCCCCATCTGGAAGACCACTTGGTATCACGCCTCGAATCATGTACAGAACTGCGATTAGCCAGGTCACTGAACCTCTCAGGCGTAGATGGATTTCTACTGTCAATGGATTCTCTAGCAGGTGGATTTTCAATCCGACGAGCATCGCTCCTCCGGTCTCTTCGGCCAAGCAAGCCAGTTTCTCTTTCTTCTTCCCGCCAGCGTCGTCCAGCATCCGTCTCAATTCCAGATCTTCTCCAGTCTTTCTTCCCCTCGGAAACATCTGACCTCCAAGCCTCCTTTTCTCTAGAATCAACAGAACTTCCAAGAGAAAGAGAACTAGGTCCACGAGTTTCCTGCAAATAAATGAAATATCTATAGCACATGCAAAATCACAAGCCATTAATTCTGTGTCATCTTTATCAGAATTATTGCTTTATAGGATACATTTTGCTCCCATACTGATTTCAGAAGCTAGGAAAACAGAAAACTAGTGACCCATTCATGCCAAATTAAGCCATCCTCCACCAATTTAATTATAAATTAATTAGAAGGATCACTAATTTCATATCGCTTTAAGCTTCTGAGTAAGAACAGGTCCACAAACTAACAAAATCAACTTACAGAAGACTCACTGCAGGAAGGTTAAACTTCAAGAAGCGAGGAAAAACATAAATAGGAACAAAAAAAATGCTAATGTTTTTGAAAAAAATCCAAGAATAAAAAGAGGCAAGCTCAAAGAGCACAGAGGGTAAGTGAGTTGATTACAGTAAGTTACCAAATTAACCAATGTAGTTCTATACTAAATGTCAATACGACTCCAACACTCACCACCTTAGCATCATTCGGTTTTGTGTGTAGCCACTGAGGAGATAAAGGGATGCTGCTCTCAGATAGCACTTGATCTGCTGAATTCATCAACAAATAACATCAGCTTAAAATGCAGGACTCAACGAGCAACACTCATGAAGTACAAAGTTACTACTGTAGCTTGCAAATGAGATCTATTACATGATGAGAGTTGTTAAATAATTACCCTTTGAGTCCTCAAGTGATACTGTGAATCCTTTGACACCACCATTTCCTGAAGGATAAACAATACCATACAAGTTATGTATTGGTAAAGTCAAGGCGCGTTATTATGCAACAATCAAAGCTTAAATTGGGTAAGCATAAAAATGAGGAAAAAAAAATAAGTTTAACCCTTCCACAAAGTATAATGCAATAAATCGGCAATACAGTATTAAAATTATGGAATGGAGGTCATTGAAGCAACAATTGAAATAAATCGACTTCACTAATCAGATTCAGTAATGTTTTGGTAATTAGTAGTTAAGCCATCCTCATGCTTAATCAACTAAGAACGATCAAATGTTATGCTTCACAACTATGCCACCAGAAAAACAGAGTCGTAGCACAGCATTCCAGCTAACAAAACTTCAGAAGAAGAACCAAAATAACAAGAAACATGTATAGCATCTCAACCTCTTAGCTCAAGATTAAAACAAGCTCAACTAAATCCATTAGCTAAAACGACTTCAAGTTCAAAAATCTTAACAATCGAACAGAATCCAATATAAACCCAGTTAAAGACTTAACAAAAAAGATAACAAACACAAGACCTATTCATAAAGGGCTTAACAAAAAATACAAGAAACACACATGACATTCATATAGCCAACCCCACTTGTTGCGACAAGTCTCAGTTTGGTTTGGTTTGGTTTGGTTTTCCGACATAAACCAAACGAACTCAGTCATAAGTTCAATACATAATCAGATCAATAAACACAAAACACCACTAATTCACCAAAAATAACAGAACTTTCTAATTAACCCACCAAAAATAGCATATAACAAAATTTGCAGATAAAACATTAAAACCCAACAATAAAAGTCAATAAAATCAAAATTTGAGCTACCTTTGGGGGTTAAAGATTGATCCAAGAGCTTATTGGAGAAAGGGATATCATCAGGGAGATCAATTTGACGCTCAGCCATCTGAACAAAGTTGAAATCAAGAAAGATCCAAATAAAAACAGAAGGTGGAAAATTAATGCCCACAAACTCCAAAAAAAAGCTAAAGAAAAATATGGGTATTGATATAGACGCAAAAAGGAGAAAATTGAATGAATTTGAAGGTTCAAAGCTCAGTGAATGGGGGAGGGGGTGTCTTCAAGAAGAAGAAGAAGAAGAATTGCAGAGATGGGAGTGTTGAAGAAATGGATTTGAGTCAGGGTTTGGGTGGTCACCACAGATTTTTTGTTTTCTTTTTTCTTTTTTACTAAAACCAAATTTTTAGTATATGGTGGAGTATATATTTTAATAACAAATCCTTTTTTATACCCGAATAATTAGTTAAATTCAAAATTTGAAGAATATTTTGAGACAAATGGATGTTAAGAACAAAAGAAAGTTTTTTAGATGTACTATTATTTTGATTTTTGAGTGTGAGATCTATGTTTAGGATGAGATCTACTTACTCCTTATGTGTATTAATTATTATCATGCCTTATCCTTTTAATTAATTGTAAATAGATTATAACGTGATTATATGACCCAATAAACACAATTTTATAAAGTCGAAGAGGTAAACTATATTCTTTAATTTCAGGGTAAATCTTTAACATTCACTTACTCTTTGGTTATATTATTAAAAAAGATTAAATATTAATATTATGAAAAATACGTTAAAAGATGAATCGAACCATATAATTTTATATATTTCAGAATAATTAATCATTACAAGTTAATGGTCAAAGTTCAATTCTAAAAAAGTCAAATGGCCAATTTTGGATTGGATTATAATAGTGGTACCTCATAGGCTCAAATGACGATTAAACAAGATTTACTGATAGTATGAATGATTCAACTGCACTGTTTATGTAGGTTATTACTAGTGTATTTTATTTGTACTTTGACTTTACAACAAAAATATATTTACTGTTAAATAGCTGTTGAACAATAGGTAGAAAGTGAAAGCTATATGAGAGCAGTATGAAAGTTATCACTTGTTCCTTATACATAGGACTAAATATTGAAAGCACCACTAAAATTGCCATGCTTTTAAAAATACAGTATCCAAGTAATTTAGCATTTAATTAAGTAGTTTGCTATCATGATGATCATTACTAACTGCAGTTGCAAAAGGCCATCTTCACCAGACAAGCAGAGTCACCGTGTTGTCGAGAGGCCGAGGTGCTTTGACCTTCCACCAACACCTTTGACAAGGCAACAATTACATGTACCCTCTCCGAGATGAGTGCCCTCAAACTGGATGGCTTTTTACGCCACAGGCTTTTCATGCATTCCTCCACAGTAAGTCCATATGAAACTCGGAAGCTAGGATAAGTGATAAGATCCACAACAAGTTCCAACGTCTCTCTACCAAAGCATTCTGCTTGGTTGAGCACTAGGGCTTCAAACCTTTTATGATCTTCCAAAATCAAGCAGTGACATTGGCAGTGATATGACTCTCCCTTGAGACTTCCAATCATATGCCATACGATTCTGGAACCAAGCCACCAAAGTTGCTTGTGGCCTTCGCTTTCCTTGGTTGTGTCATCTCTATTAAGCTTCATATGACCTGCTGGTGGAAATAACATCAGTACTTCAATTATGTTCTTTAATACTTTCTTAACAGCATCTTCAATTCGATAAACCCCTTGAAGTCCTCGGCTTAATCCATGACATTTTCCAACTTCACTAACCCTGTCTATACAAATTTGAGCAGGCTAGACATGGCAAAACAGAAGATTTAAATTAAGATTACATGAAAATGTCTCCATTTACAAGATTAAGTGGGACTCAAATCTCATAAAAACCCACAAATTGGAAGAGTATGCTCCAAATAATATAGACTACATTATATCTTATGCACTACTAATGCCATTAAAAATCTTATCTGTCTTTTTGCTAGGCAAAAGTAATTGTACTTCTACCTTAAAGTGAAGGTCAAAGTTTCAACTTTACAGTAATTGCTTTTTTCTCTTTTTGCTTCTAGTCCCAGGACTCTGGATTTGCCTGTTTTTGATATCATGGCCTTGTAATGGGTGGTACTGTAATGAAGCTAACTGCTCATTTGCAATGTCAAGTCGTCGTCTCTCCACTTTCTGCAATGCAATCAATTATAGAACCTCTCCAGCTTCACCTAATAATCATGGATATCCTCTATAAGCCGTCTAGAAGGATTCTGAACTTACAATTGCTTTCTCAAACCCCGATAATTGCTGCTTGCATAACCTGAGCTCCATCTCCAGTGCATCGACCCTGGTATCAACAGCCACATTACATTGACCAACTAAATGCTCCTGTCTGCCTCGAATAACCTCTGGTTGCCACACATTAAGTGCTACTGAAGCTTGTCTGTATAGTCAGACACATCATAAGAGCCATATATAAACTATACATAGAACTCCCTCATTCAAACTCCCAAAAAGGGAGTGTTTCCATCTTTGAAAACCCTATGAGTGATTCCTATTTTGACTAAAATTAGCATGTTGTAATGGAAGATAAATCAATAGCTAGACACAAACTTGAAATTTTAAAAACCTTTGTGCAAAGTCAAATGTCCCTTAGAAACATGGAAGGAGGGAGTATAAGTTAAGTTGACAAAAAAGCGTCGAACATTATCATAAAAAAAATTGAATCATGTGGAACATACACTCAAACCAACCTTGAATCTTGGTTGGCTTAAAGTCCATACATCAAAAAATAGTCAGTGCATTGTATCCTATAGATGAAGTATGGAGTTATATACTTATATATAACACAGTTCATTCAGCTTATCTGCATTTTTTTTCTACCAATACGCACTTGGAATTGTACTATGCAAGTGAGTGATCCTAATTGCTACCTAATAGGTCTTGATGTATACAAGCAAGGAACCATCAATCTCAAAACGCCTTATAATACAATTCACAATATGAAACATTCTTCATTGACCCGAAATGAAGGAGTTTATATGTACCACTGCTGTAAAAACAAATGATAACAGAAGCGCTAAAATGCAATCATGGGTACCTAACTATGTGCAAGTTCATAAGCTCAGCCTTTGTATTCTTCATCCTCTCACTTTCCTCAATGCATTTGTTCATTATTTCTCCAATCCTCCTTACATGCTCGGATATTGCGCTTTCTATTCTCAAAACTGCCCTTCTATGTGCCAATCTTTTCTTTTCTTTATCCCTCTCATACCTGCTATTGCAAAAACCAATCTCACACAGCTTATGCTTTCAGAATTACATCAATTATCTACTGAAGCAAACCTAATGAACTCCCCATGATACCCAAAAAGAAAAATACTACTACATCCATCATAAAAATATCGTCTACTAACATTTCAGCCTTAACACACATAAGTTTGATTTGAATCAATATGATCATAGTAATAGTACAAGACATTATATTCTCAAACACTTGGATATCATTGAAAAACCAAAACGGCTCATTACACTATCTATATTTCTTATCTATTGCGAAGTACTAGATAGGGTTTGCACTCCACTCTTGGGTCAATGCGGGAACAAACTCCCTGTCATCACAGGGGTGAGCTTGGTACTAACCAACCCCCTCTCCTCCCCCTTTACCCCACTCAACCAGGAGCCTCTCCAAGATATCGGGGCATGTTCATGTTGAAGTTGAATACTAAATATGTTTAAAATACTATCTTTTAATATATTATTCACCAAATATTATACAACATCTACAAAAACATTTCAATTAACAACTAGACAATCTTGTTATAATGGAGGGGAAAATAAAAGAGTTAATCGGATAGCCTAGTGGAAAAGTCTCTTGCTAGTGATCAGATCTTGCTAGTGATAGGGTTCGATACTCACCTCGTCGCTAATTTACAAAAAAAAAAAATGGAGGCGAAAATAAAAACTCTGCAAACAAACCCCAAAATTCCGAACTTTCACCAAAATTCAATACCAATTTTCAATTCTAACCATCCATTCAACTAATCAGCTGGCATATAGCCATATACTACTCTATTTTTTTTTTGTAAACAGAAGAAACAGAGAAAATTTAATACTAAAAATTACCTAATTTTGTAAAGGGTTTTCATATTATTAACACCAACTGATGAAGAAGACGAAGAATCCGACAAGTTGAAATCAGAAGACAACAAACGGCACCAGAAAGAGTCTTCATTGGATATTCTACGCAGCCTTCTGCAAGTGATTGAGAGGCAACATAAATCTTTGTAGCTTAGTGTTGAAATTGAAGCTCCGACGCCGGAGACGGTGGCGGTGGGGGTGGTGCCGATTTCCATTATCCTTCTCCATAGTTCGTCTGGAAGAGCCTCCATTTTTTGGGCCTTGGTAATTCTTCTTCTGTCCGAATTACGGAGAAAGTTGTAAAATGAGCTGACCCACGAAAGGGATAAATTTTGGGTCGTCTTTCGAACTCCTTGAGCCGAGCTACCTGTTATACCGATAGGAACATCTTTCGAAGCTAAGGCGTGGGTTTTATCGACAACACGATATCAAAGCATGACCGTAAAAAGGAACGCACGCCATGAAAATAAGAGTAGTCATGAAAATAAAATTTACTCTGTTATACTTTGATTTTATATGGCTCGAATCTCGGTACCCTCATTTTATTGGGACTTGTTAAAACTACAAATTCAATCTAAATGAATTATACATAAAATTTGGTTTACTAGATAATTAATCGGTACTTCATAAAAGAAATAACATAAGAATTTATTTTGAATATACATTAGATTGAAAGTAGATTTAATGTGCATTTCTTTTCTCTTTCCAAGTACATCTCACTACGCACGAAGTATCCAATCTCCATAACAAAATAAATAAGATTTGAAAAGATTTTATAGGGACGAGGTGATTTATTGTATGTATGTATTACTATTATATTATGGATGAACCGTTAGTGATGATTTATTACACTATTTTGTGGACTTTATACTTTTGTATATATTGAATATCATGGATAGTTAATATCGTATATATGGTCAAACTCGAACTTCAACAAGCACTAGCTTAACTAAAGAAACTGCTCGATTTGGCTCACGCATTCACATCTAATCAAGCTTAAAAAGATAATGAAATGGCTTTGGTTGATGTAATTAACCATTGCCATCTCATGTACTTTTCAAATGAGTTCATATGTTACATATACTCATATCATGTTAAAGCGTGACATGTATTTTATATTTTATTTACAACAAAAAGAAAACAAGTGTAACTTCATTAATGTAGTGCAATATAAAGTTTGTATGTTGGTATACATTTTTTCTCATCCTCGAGATAATTTGATGTAATTAGCGGGATGTGAAGTACGTTGTTCGGGCGGTGGGCTTGCTATTTGACCCGTAAAACTTTATTTTTGATTTTTAGAGATAATTACACAACTAATATTGTATGCTCCGTTTAAAATTTGAAAAAAAAATAATCAAAATATGACTATCAAAATTTGCTCAAATACATTGGCGGTTTCTGAAATTTTAAACTAATTACACCTTGTAATAATAGTCATCGTACTATATATTTATTTTATCAATGAAAACTAATAACTAGTCAACATATATAACTCAAAAACTATCATTATATCATTATAAACTATACAACTCGAACAAATAAATGATATAGCCAAACTTAGCATTATGTCTCCATCACACTTCCCTCACGAACATGCCCTACGTAGCATGCATCTACATGCTAGATAGATGCTACCATCCTTTCACAATATATTTCTCCAAGGGTGGCCGGTGAGTGGTGACCGACTTTCCCTTTCAAGTCTCAAAGCATCTCTTTCTCGCCGCTTTTTAGCCTCTCATCTCATATACTCATATACCTTCCATTAACAAAAAGCATCTACATATCGTTATCAACTAACCCTCATTAGTCCTTTTAGATCATTCTAGTATTCCATGAAAGGACAATTATTAAATGAACACATATAGGATCAAATAATATTACTTAGACTCCCAATATTTATTAAAGGGTAAAAGTCATCGAACATCACTAAGGTTTGATTTATTTACCACGTTTATCATTAATGTTCATTTTCGACCCAAATACATCACTCAAGTTGTTACACAGTATAATCCGTATATTTTTTAAACACAAAAATATGAAGGATAATTAAGTCAAGACACATAATTATTATTACTAACTATTTTGACTTACTCCTATTATATTTCAACTCCCTAGGAGACTCTTTTATTACATTTCCCCCAACTCCATCTCCTCCCTCCCTCAGCCGCCAGCAACCCATCAAACTCCCAAGCCCTACCTAAACTAAACCGGTGCCTCCCCCCTCCATACAGCCAAACCCACCAACCAGTCCCGTCTCTTTAACACCATCCTAGTAAATTCGTACATCACAGGTTAATACTTCATATAAAACTACTACAGTCAGCAACTGATGGACAATAGTGATTAAATTTGAACCGGATATGCTCCACGATATAAAGGAAGCAAGCTTGGGTGTATAATGAGACAACCAATTATGATACGTTAATTTTTGTGATATACCTTGCCCGAAAATAATGCGTTAATTTTTGTGATTAAATTGTAGTGGTGATTGAAGCTATCAAACACAAAGGTCGTAATAGTAGAAAATGGTCGAAAATAATCATTAATAATACTTATATGTCTTGACTTAATTACTCTTTCATACTCATGTTCTTATTAACAAGGAGATTTAAACAATATTGGTAGAAAATATACGAGTTGCATTGTATAACAATTTGAGTGATGTATTTGGATTGAAAGTGAACGTTAGTGATAAATAAATCAAATACTCCTATTAGTGATGTACGGTTCTTTTACCCTTTCTTAAAAGACATACATAATCAAAAAGTGGCTTATTCAATGTTTAAATTTTTATAATGGATCAATTGGAAAATATATAACGTCAATATGATTTTTATAAGTAAACGTTTTTGTAAGTTCTAGGTGGGTCAAACATTCAAAGAATATACTCTTTAATGAGTTTATTAAATAAAAAAATAAAAATTTTAAAACCGAGGGAACCATGTATCGAATTAGTCCAACCTATAACCACCTCTATTATTAAAGGGGTCCAATATATGCACACCCAAACAGTAATTTAAGGGCCTGAAATACCTAAATTGCCCCCAACGCCCTCGGGAGGCGTTATTTGCCTTATCAACGACCTCTCTAGTCGTTGATAAGGCAACAAACGCCTCCCGAGGGCGTTCGGGGCAAACGACTTCATCAGTCGTTATTTGCCTTATCAACGTCCAATGCAGACGTTGATAAGGCTATCAACGTCTGCATTGGACGTTGGTAAGGCAACCAACGTCCTCTGTTTTTTTTTTTTTTTAATTATTAATATAGTCATTTTTTATGATGAATTTTTATCAAATTTATGATTTATTATTTATTATATAATAGTAGTAACATTAATAAAAATAATTACACTATATAATTTCGCGAATAAATTAATTTTTATTTTTTAATTATGTTTAAATTCGAAAAGGTACAACGGTGATGCATAAGGTACAACGTTCAATGCATAAAAGTACAACGTTCAATAGATAAGATTGTAACCTTCATTGCATACGGTACAACATCCAATGCATAAGGTACAACGTTGAATGTATAAGGTACAACGTCGAATGCATAAGGTACAACGTTTAATTCTTATGTACAACGTTTAATGCATAAGGTACAACCTTCAATGCATCAGGTATAACATTCAATGCATACGGTATAACGTTCAATGCATAAGGTACAACGTTCAATGCATAAGGTACAAAATTCAATGCATAAGGTACAACGTCGAATGCATAAGGTACAACGTTCAATGCTTATGTACAACGTTCAATGCATAAGGTACAACGTCGAATGCATAAGGTACAACGTTCAATTCTTATGTACAACGTTCAATGCATAAGGTACAACCTTCAATGCATCAGGTATAACATTCAATGCATACGGTATAACGTTGAATGCATAAGGTACAACGTTCAATGCATAAGGTACAACATTCAATGCATAAGGTACAATGTTCAATGCATAAGGTACAACATTTAATGCATTGAAGTTGTACCTTATGCATTCAACGTTGTACCTTATGCATTGGATGTTGTACCTTATGCATTCAACGTTGTACCTTATGCATTGGATATTTTACCTTACGCATTGAAGTTGTACCTTATGCATTCAACGTTGTACCTTATGCATTGGATGTTGTACCGTATGCATTGAAGGTTGTATCTTATGTACCTTCGAATTTAAACATAATTAAAAAAATAAAATTGAATTTAATCTCGAAATTATATAGTGTTATTATTTTTATTAATGTTACTAATATTATATATTAAATAATAAATCATAAATTTGATAAAAATTCATCATAAAAAATTACTATATGAATAATTGAAAAAAAAAAAAAATAAAGATAGAGGACGTTGGTTGCCTTACCAACGTCCAATGCAGACGTTGATAGCCTTATCAACGTCTGCATTGGACGTTGATAAGGCAAATAACGACTGCCGAAGTCGTTTGCCCCCAACGTCCTCTGGAGGCGTTTGTTGCCTTATCAACGACCAGAGAGGTCGTTGATAAGGCAACAAACGCTTCCCGAGGGCGTTGGGGGCAATTTAGGTATTTCAGCTCATTAAATCACTGTTTGGGTGTGCATATAACAGCTCAGATTATTAAACAAGTGAAATAAAAGACATTTTATGGCTATCCGATGGGCCCAATATATGGTCATTAGGTGCCCAAACAAGAAGATTAAAGGAGTTTGATTATTGTTCAGTTTTATATACGAATTTTGATTTTAGTCCAAACACATAATGAATGAAGTGAATATGTTATATATACATGTGCGTATGAATATATTGTCATGTAATGTTCGACACATTAACTTTTCATAGTTAGAAATTTGAGATTGTAATTTTTTGAATTTAATATGTTTTTACATAAGAGAAAAGCTATATCAAATAAATATTATTTGCATAATTATTTTTGTTTCTCTATGAAGAGCCAGCTATAACAATTTAAAATTAATCATATATATATATATATATATTTTATATACATCAATAGAGAATTTTCTTGTATGCTTAGGAGGTCATGCTCACATGGTGCTCACAACCATCTGAACCATTAGATTAAGAGTTTAAGTGATATTTTAATCCTATGGTTCATATTTAATTGGGTATTTTTGTCCTTACATCTTTAAGTGGAAAAACAATAATAGTGGTATTTTGAGTATTAATGATAGAGTAATTAGCAATTAATTGAGATTGGAGAGAGGAAGCTAAATGCAATGATTACTTCAGCTCACCAATGTCGAAAATATGAATTCTAGTATTAATCTCATTTAAAATAAATTAAAGTATAACTTTTTTTTCCTAATTTTAATTATTTCATTCAAAAACCAATGAATTTTCTCAGTCTCATGTCAATAACACCACTGAATAATATACATTGGTGCTGCATATTTCTTCAATAACACCATATGAAATTTATTTATATATCTTTACTAGAATTAATCTCATTTTAGATATATTTCTTCAATAATAAACAATTCTAGTATTAATCTCATTTTAGATATATTTTTAGTGACACCATTTACTAATACGCACTGGTGTTCCGTTCTTATTCAATAACACCACCGAATAATATACATTGGTGTTGCATATTTCTTCAACAACACCACATAAAATTTATTTATATATCTTTACTAGTATTAATCTCATTTTAGATATATTTCTTCAATAATAAACAATTATAGTATTAATCTCATTTTAGATATATTTTTAGTGACACCATTTACTAATACACACTGGTGTTCCGTTCTTGTTCAATAACACCACCGAATAATATACATTGGTGTTGCATATTTCTTCAATAACACCACATAAAATTTATTTATATATCTTTACTAGTATTAATCTCATTTTAGATATATTTCTTCAATAATAAATAATTCTAGTATTAATCTCATTTTAGATATATTTTCAGTGACACCATTTACTAATACACACTGGTGTTCAGTTCTTGTTCAATAACACCACTGAATAATATACATTGGTGTTGCATATTTCTTCAATAACACCACATAAAATTTATTTATATATCTTTACTAGTATAAATCTCATTTTAGATATATTTCTTCAATAATAAACAATTCTAGTATTAATCTCATTTTAGATATATTTTTAGTGACACCATTTACTAATACACACTGGTGTTCCGTTCTTGTTCAATAACACCACTGAATAATATACATTTGTGTTGCATATTTCTTCAATAACACCACATAAAATTTATTTATATATCTTTACTAGTATAAATCTCATTTTAGATATATTTCTTCAATAATAAACAATTCTAGTATTAATCTCATTTTAGATATATTTTTAGTGACACCATTTACAAATACACACTGGTGTTCCGTTCTTGTTCAATAACACCACTGAATAATATATATTTGTGTTGCATATTTCTTCAATAACACCACATAAAATTTATTTATATATCTTTACTATTCATGCTTAAAATGTATTTTGGTATCTCTCATTATCTCTAAACACAAAATTAACTCTAACCGCTTAAGAAATTGTAATATGATTACTACCAAAATTGGTGGAATAATTAAAATAGCAATTGAATTTGTCTTGACTAGACTTAATGCAATACCAAACCAAATTATATAAATCACAATAGAAAATAAAAATTTAATTCGAGTACACCAATCAAATTTGTATTGTTTATATGTGTTAAGTATTCAAGTTTAATATTGTGAGTATATTTTGTAAAATTTCATAATTAAGATTCCATATTTGGGTGTTATTTTGGTTAATAAATGGTAATAAATTTGGAATGCAATAAATTTGGTGTTACTTTTTCACATTCCATAAAAAAAATATTTCTTAAATGACCATGAAACCCTTGTGAGCATGGTGCTCACAAAATAGTTGTAAGCATATAAGTACAACTCACATCAATAAGTAGATTAAGTATTAGTGTTGAAATGCATAAGCATTAATTTATGGATTAAATAAAGTAGAGGCCTTAATAATATTGCAATGAATCTTTTCTTTACAGTTCATCTATTATGTGACAACCACGTCTGGCAATTCATCATTCCCTCCAACTCCCCTCCCTCTTTCTCTCTCTATTACATTTTTTATTTTTATTTTTTCAGACCAAACATAACAACGTTTTTCTCTTATTCTCATTCTTTTTTCTTTTTTCTTTTGCTCTCTTCATCTATACAACACTTTCTATTTTCAGTTCAATTTCCTCTTTTCTTCTCCATTTGGATCTGTTTGCTTGTCCTGTTTCTATTTGGATCTGTTTGCTTTGCCAAGGTAATTTATCCCAATCAATTTATCCAAAAATCCAAGTTGGTGTTTTTTGTGTTTTGATAATTTGTGGTGAAATAATAAAATTCTTGGAAATGTTCCAATCTTGCGAATTTCCCACAAAAGTTAATTGGAAAGAGATTCAATCTTGCAACTTTTCCACAAGTATTATTGAAAGAAGATTCAATCTCGCAGCTTTCCCACAAGTGTTATTTTAAAAAGATTCAATCTCTTACAAAGAGTATTGAGAGTGCCCATCTTGCAAATTTTCACACAAAGATTATTGGAAGTTACAATCTAGCTTATTTCACGCAAATGTTATTGGAAAGTGGCAATCTTGGAAAATTTCCAAGAATTGATGAAAAAGTTTATTTTTCTGTGTTTTATTTATTTATTTATATTGAAATGTGGAGGCCTGTATCTGTAGTTTATATATAGTGATTGGCTATGTATAAGGATGTGTGAAATCTAGAAGATGGAGCTGTTAGTTTATGTTTTTGGGTTGTTGTTTTGCCAATTGATGCTGTGATGCGTTGGATATTGAAGCATTGTGAATTTGTTAATGTTTTCATAGTATTCTGTGCAAGTTTTAGTTTGATGTTTGGTTACTTGTTGTTTTTGTCTCGTTATCAATGCAATGTAGTATTTTGTTGTGTGGTTGAGAATTTCAAGATCATCTTGGAATGCAATTTCAATGTCTGACTGGATCGGTCAACACTAAAAAATTATTTGTTTATTAATTTTTGTGCATTCGCATGAAAATTGAAAGAACGTAGATTTATTTATAGAAATTGGGGATAGTTTGTTGAGCAAAAGGGATTGGAGGTGAGGGAGGATCTTCAATGTTGGGTGATAGTTTCTTTGAGGATGTTGCTGTGCTATTGGAATTTGAAAGTAAAATCACATTCGAATAATGAATAATATAATCCTCCTTTATGATTCCTTATCAGCACCTTGAATCCTTAACAAACACAGGCTTATAAAATATGATGGGGTTTGGTAATATTATAATTGGTAACTTAACATGGCGTAGGATTGTGGAGTTTTGAGTGTGAACATGAATTAGGATATTGGAAGACTCAAGTGATTCTGAAAGTTATTCTTATCATTTAACATTGAATTACTTCTTAAATCTTACTGAAAGATGAAACATTACCAAACAAGTATTTAGAGGTTACGCTGAGCTTCAAGGTGGACCGTGACAATCAAAATTTTGAAGGATTCACTGAAATTCAGTAAGATATGATTGGTTGCACTGTTTATGTACATTGTAGCCTTGCACTACTTCAGTACCTGTTTATATTCTCTCACTTGTTCGGCAGTGGATGCTGGAAACATGTTCAATCTTCAGCGGATAAATTAGACAATCATTGAGCTAATAAGTCCGTGTCTAGTGCACGCACCTTTGTGTATGGTTAGTTGTGTGCAGTTCTTAGATCAACATCTCCTAATAATCTTCATATGATATATATATATTTTTTTAGTTTTTTGTTGGCTGCTCTGTGTCTTAAATATTTCTTATATTACTAAACTTTGCTGAATCATACCGCCCGAAGGTGACGAAGAAATAATAAAAGCCTTCTATGGTGCCCTTGGCCAGTGTAGTAGTTTATTTTTTAGCTCTAGTGCTTAATTTTTGTGGTATTTTATTTCAGGCCGAATTACACCAGTCATTTTCTGTTAGGCTGAATAAACAAGCTTTTGGACGTCATGTCTGTTTCAATGAGAGATCTGGATCCCGCTTTTCAAGGAGCGGGAAAGGAAGCGTATCCTTCCTTTTGTTTTCTCAATGCCTTAAATAATTTGCTGACAGATAACAAGAGTTTTGGTCAAGTTGTGCCGAACTTATTTCAATTTTGAATTGAGTACTTGTTTTAGCCTCTAAAGTTTATATCTGTCTATTCCTAGTTGTCCTTTTGCTTCCTTAACCATCCGTTAGTGGTATTGAGATATGGAGAATTGAAAACTTTAAACCTGTACTCATTCAGAAGTCTTCACATGGGAAATTCTTCGCAGGGGATTCATATATTGTTTTGAAGGTAATAAATTCTTATACTTCAATTGCATTGTCTATGTAAATGCTTGAATCAGTACTTCATGTGTCATGCACTCAGTTCTCTGCAATTTGTTTGTAATTTCAATACCTATGATGCTTTGTTGGCACATCATCCATCGTTTTTTATTTTGGTCACTCACACTTAAAGCAAGAGCATGATTTGTTGGGTTCTCAACTATATGTTCTAACCAAACTGCTGTTGATATGGTTTTCTTTCTTCACTTTCATCAGCTTGTTTATTATCTTTCAATTTATCCTGAGGATATTGTTTCTTGTAACCATTTAGGTCTAAACAAGGCACTTACTAATATTTGTTCATTCATAAAAGCTATCTCTTTATTTTTATTATTCATTTCCATTTTCACTTCATCTCAATCGAGAGGCTAATAATAACTTTTTCCTTTACTTTTTCAACAAATTTTATTTGCCACTTGTTCCTTCTGTAAAAAGGAACGTGGTACACTCAGATATCATGGATACCTCTCTTTTAGCCATGTGTAAACCCATATTGACTCATTTAAATTTCATTTGGGTGAGGGGGGCTACGTATACATATCTAATCGTCAAACCTATTAAAAATTTGAATCCTTAATAAACCAAAGAGAGCTCCTCCCAATTCTGAGCTGGAGACACTTTCTCTAGTTTGTACCTTTTATTTTGCCAAATTTAGATTCTGATTCTGCATGGCGGATTTTTTGGTAGAACAGGAATATCTGCACATTTTTTACCTTTTTATTTTGGTTGTTTTGGAAGATGAGATTTATATAATTATGCTGAGGAAGGGTACAATTCAGGTTGTCAGACTCGTAATGACAATGGTAGTGGTGCATCTCAATGTTCTTGATCCATGTTTGTGATATAATCACATTGAATCTCCTTAGTTTGGTGAAGGTCTTTTACAGCTATTTGTTTAACAAACCGTCCTGAAGATAGTCTACTTTGCTTTTTGCATATTGAGATGTAGCAAGGAGTAGTTAGATATACTGTTTGGTCTAATTTAGAGTATACACATGGGTTTATTAGGATAAATAACAGACATAAAAAGAGGAGTTTATTATGAAAAAAGTAACTGTCTCATGGGAGTTTTATATATCTGTTAATTCTTCGAGTACCAAAAGTTATGAGTAGGATATAGAGAAATTGAAAAAGCTTGTTAAAGGTCTAGATTTTTTTAAATAGCACAGTCTTGGTTGGAAACTCATAACTGTCCCATAACGTATCTCTTTCTGTCTTCTTACACCTACGTAATTTACAGCAATAATGATTTTCTTCTAATCAGTGGTGATGCTGGACCTATAATGCATTGCAGTTTTAGTCTATGATCACTGAATATGCAATGAGTTTAATGGTTCACCATTATATTTTGTAGTTGCCTACACAGATTTTATGTAAAAGTTGGAATATGTTCTCTTTCTATTCTTCTGATGCTAGTTCATAATGCTCCTGTCTACAGACAACTGCTTTAAAGAGTGGTGCTCTGAGCCATAGTATTCACTACTGGCTTGGTAAAGATACTAGCCAGGTAAATTTCTAATCAGTTGTTATTGCAAACTCTTTTCTGGATTTATAATTCACTTTATGAGATTATTGTATCATGTAGGACGAGGCTGGTGCTGCAGCCATTAAAACCGTTGAATTGGATGCAACTCTTGGAGGGCGCGCAGTGCAGTATCGAGAAGTGCAAGGACATGAAACTGAGAGATTTCTTTCTTATTTTAAGCCATGTATTATTCCACAAGAAGGTGGAATTGCATCAGGGTTCAAACATGCTGAAGAAGAAGAGCACAAAGTTCGTCTTTATGAATGCAAAGGGAAGCATGTTGTTCATGTGAAGGAGGCAAGTCACTATCCTGCTATTCATATATAGAACTTGCCATCAAAAAATTTGTTGAGGCAATGAACCTCTTGCATTTACCTTGTTTTAATTTGTTACGAAATTTTAACAGGTTGTCTTTGCTCGATCAACACTTAATCATGATGACATTTTTATTCTTGATACCAAGTCCAAGATTTTTCAATTCAACGGTTCTAACTCTTCGATACAAGAAAGGGCCAAAGCACTTGAAGTTGTACAGTACATCAAAGATACTTATCATGATGGGAAATGTGAAATAGCTACAATTGGTAAGAACATCATTCTTAAGCAGCTACGTAGGAATTGCTGTAAAAAAAATTCATGAAATATTTACGCATGATCATTTTGTAGAGGATGGGAAGTTAATGGCTGATGCCGAAAGTGGAGAGTTTTGGGGTCTGTTTGGTGGTTTTGCTCCACTTCCTAAAAAAGCCGCTTCTGGTGATTCTAAAAACGCAGAGGATATTCCCACTACTCTGTATTGGTAAGCGTCTTTTGGTTAAAAATGCCTTATATTTTGGGAAGTGCAGTTATCTCCGCTTCTTAAAGAGTAGCACCTTCCTAACTGAGACATATATTGTTGCTCGATAAGAATACCTATATGTGAAACGTGAATAGCAGTACTAATGTTTTTATTACTATTCAAGTCTGGAAAAGGGACAGCCAGAACGTGTAGAAGCAGATTCAGTAACAAGAGAATTGCTCGATACAAATAAATGTTATCTTCTTGACTGTGGGGAGGAGATTTTTGTATGGCTAGGAAGAACCACATCCCTTGATAAAAGGAAAACTGCAAGTGGAGCTGCAGATGTAATATTTCTTACTTTGTGCAAATATAGCTTAGCTTCCGAGTGCAATCTACAATATTTATTACTTGATATTTTACATTGTAATATAGGAGTTCGTGCGTGGCCTTGATAGACCAAGATCTCATATAGTCCGGGTCATTGAGGGGTTTGAGACAGTGATGTTTCGTTCCAAATTTGATTCTTGGCCCGAGTCAACTAAGGTGGCAGTCACCGAGGATGGTAGAGGGAAGGTTGCAGGTCAGTACCTTGAGTATAGCATGCTTACGCTCTTCAAATTATGTACGCCCTTTTATTTGGTCTTCACATTATTAAAAAACTTATTTGGTTTGGTTGGTTCTCCAGCACTTCTTCAGCGCCAAGGGGTTAATGTCAAGGGTCTATTGAAATCTGCTCCAGCTACCGAGGAACCTATGCTATATATAGATTGCACAGGAAACTTGCAGGTAACTCATGTTGCTTTTCATTAACGCATGTAAAAAATTATATGCTGTTAACATAATTCTATTTATTATTGCAATTATATTTATTCTGAGATCCTAATGAATTGTACTATTAATCACCATACAATTAATTTGTGGGCATAGTTACTGAATTATAAGTTGTTTTTGCATTATATACTCCCTCCAGCCAAACGAAAGCCCATTTATTGGAATTTCTTCAATCTGTTGACTTGCCCCCTGTTAAGATGCACACCCATCGGATATCGGTGTCCTCTTGGGTCAATATATAAGATCTTGGGCTACTCCCTCTATTGCCAATTGATTTTAGAGTGGAACCCCGTAGACTCTATACCCCCCCCCCCCCCCCCCCCCCATAGTTCAAAAGTCAACTTTCTTTCCTTTATTTGTGATGGAGACCACTTCAAAGGATTGTTGGTTTACTATACTTTCCATCCAGACAAACATGGGCTTTAAAGGTTGTCATATTTGATTTTTAGTGGTCAAACTTAACAAACTTCGAGGTCTTAGTTGATGCTCATAATTTTATGTTCATGATGATTGTAGGCTGTATACAGTATTACATGGATGGTAGCATAATTTATTTATTTATTTTGCTTCATTTTATGCTGATCCATGGTAGAGCTACATTTAGAATGCATATTGAGATTTTCAATAGGAACTATATTAATCAGTTTAGTGACAAATTGAACAGATAACATTTTAGAAGTTCTATAGAGTTAACAAATGAAAATAAAATATCTGTGAGCCATTGGATTGCAAAACGATCTAAAACGCACTTAAATTTCTGTGCCTAAGTTGAATGTGTCTTGTATACGAATTTTTTCTTTCTGATGTGAGATTCTGATGAAGTAGCAGTTGCTAATCAAAAGGGAAACTATACCACCTCTCTCATTTCTTTCTTTATTAATTTAAACATCAGGTTTGGCGTGTGAATGGCCAAGAAAAAACACTTATTTCTGCTTCGGAACAGTCAAAGTTTTTCAGTGGAGATTGTTACATATTTCAGTACTCTTATCCTGGCCAAGAAACAGATGAAGTCCTAATTGGGACATGGTTTGGAAAGCAGAGTGTTGAGGTGCGGACATGCGGTATCTCTAGTTTTTTTCCTACTTATTAATCTAAATGTTTTCTAACTTGAATCTGCCTATTCTTTTTTCTAATCGTCTAAAAAAATGGTCTAAAATATCAAATACAGAATCATACTGATCTGGCTTCCATATCCAAGTTATAAATGATGTTTGTAAAGATAGTCCACGTAGATAAGTTGGGGATTGCGACGCCTTATGTTGCTTCTTCACATTGAATATTTCTCTCTCTCTTTCCATATTCACGCTTATGTGTGGTATTCACTACTCATTAGTGTTGCAATAATCGTCGTGTTGCAATAATCGTCAAATATGAAGTTTCTGTTACCTTTTTTTAAATGTAAAAGATTTTCTAAATGCAGGAAAGCAGGGATCTATAAATCTTTTCACCGTCTATTAGATCCTATGTTGGGATTTTCGTAGACCTAAGTACTGTAGTTTCATATCAATATTAATATGATCTTCCTTACTAGATTTTACTGACATGAATATTTAAAATTATGTCTATATTAAGAGATGTAGTTGTAACATGAAACCATCATATTAATTTCTTTGATGATCAATTGGTCTTTTGATCTCAACTTAAGGTTTTGATTAACAGCCATTTTTTGTGGGTCATCCTAGATTTCCCATTGAGCACCAGCCAATCATAGATATTCGAATTTTATATCTTATGGGTTCTTTGTTTCATGTAGGACGAAAGAGCCTCGGCAACAGCTCAGGCTACCAAAATGGTCGAATCACTAAAATTTATGGCCACACAGGTGATCCACATTATATTAATTTATGATATCCTTCTACTAGCATGCTAGCAATTAAATGTAATACATATAATCCTTGAAAGTGCTTGATTGATTTGTTGACTTTTGTAATGCCTTCTTTTGACCATTGTATAATGTCATACATGCAGGCTCGTATATATGAAGGAAATGAACCTATACAATTCTTTGCAATATTCCAGAGCTTTATTGTATACAAGGTTAAATTGATCTTGACAATTTTTAACAATGTTCCTGTAGAAGTTCACTTTTCCTCTTCATACAATATCTGGTCTTTGTTCGTTTCCCTTTAGCATCATTAATATTAATTAAGGATGATCTTTCTTTGAACATCACCAGGGTGGCATAAGTGAAGGATACAAAAAGCATATGGCAGAAAATGAACTTCAAGATGATACATATACGGAAGATGGTGTGGCTCTCTTCCGGATACAGGGCACCGGGCCTGAGAACATGCAAGCAATACAAGTTGAACTTGTAAATATTTGTCCATACTATTATTCTTATAGCACCACCCTTATGATACTAACCTAAGCTGTATGCCATAAACCAAAAAATGTCCTCACTCCCTTGTGTTTGTTTTAGTCTATAGGAAGCCAGCAAATATATGACATCGTACATAAATAAGATGAGTGCAGAAAACTGTCTCCATTTTCTATGTAGAAGGATTGTCATTTATTTGGTATATGGTGGTTAATGCTTTCTTTTTTACTTATCTTGCAACTATCTCCCTTCCAAGTCTCCTGCAATTTTTTTGCCTGACACTTTGTTTTTTCTGTTAAACTAGCTATTTTATGTAGGACTTGACCTAACCTTTCTGCTGTTTCTTGATCAGTTGGCGTCATCTTTGAATTCAAGCTACTGTTACATTCTACACAGTGGCGATACTGTATTTACCTGGAATGGAAATCTTACATCCTCCGAGGACCAGGAACTTGCTGAAAGGTTGTTGGATCTAATAAAGGTTAGACTTGGATCTTATACTATCTGTAATAAAATTATTTGAGAATACCGTTGTTTGAAGTTTTTCTTCCTCTACCATTGCCTTCTCCTTCCATTCAAAAAGGATGATTAGGTTCGAATTTCTCTGCACATTTTCCTTGATTATGCAACCAAATTATGAAATTCACTTTTTCGCCTTATGCATCTTAGCTTTTTCTATCTTCAACTTGTTAATGGGGAAAACTTAGTCACCTCACTAAGAACCTTTCTGCTTAGCTAAATAATGTTATTTGACTAACCTTCTATTTGTTCTCAGCCTAATATGCAGACCAAACTTCTAAAGGAAGGTGCGGAAACCGAACCTTTCTGGGAGTTATTAGGCGGAAAATCTGAATATGCTAGTCAGAAGATTGCAAGGGATGCTGAAAGTGATCCTCATCTGTTTTCTTCTTCTTACTTAAAAGGTACCACGACCTCAATACAATTCTCACGCATTAAGATTTGATCTATCAATATAACTACGTCAGATTACTAATGTAATGCTCCTTTCATTCATCCATATTATTGGTGATCCATAACCATGCTGTTCTTCAGGAGATCTGAAAGTGAGTATTTTATTTATTTTTCAATTTTTTTTTACTGTTCTTGGTTGGATCAGTAATGGAGTTCATTAAAGTTCTCTCATTTTCCAGCTCAATGCCAAATTTTTAGTTACAGTGTTATAAATCTGCTTAAGCTATGTTTGTCACACCTATTAACTGTTTTCTGCTACATTATATTGACAATAACTTTCTCCAGGTAAAAGAAATATACAATTTCAATCAAGATGATCTAATGACCGAAGACATGTTCATTGTTGACTGCCACTCAGACATATACGTTTGGGTTGGGAAGGAGGTTGAATCAAAGAATAAATTGACTGCTTTAGCGGTTGGGCAGGTAATACTCTGTCTATATCAAGTGTTGTCTTACTAACTTATTTATTTATCCTTCACAATGTTGATTATCTTGGTTCTTCCAAATCATTTTGTCGATTAGCTCACACCCACAGTAATGAAAATTGGAAAGTACAGTAGCCATGGATGGAAAGGAATTCTCTCAAATTAACTTTTCGTTTTTTATTTGATTTTAGTTACTCATGAAGATAATATCTTAATCTTTTAACCAATATTCCTACAGAATTTCTTGGAACATGATGTTCTACTTGAGAAGTTATCTCACCAGACTCCAATATATATTGTCATGGAAGGGAGCGAGCCAACCTTCTTTACACGATTTTTCACTTGGGACTCGAAAAAATCTGCTGTAAGTGGTATTACATTCATAACTGATGACTTGCAACTTGGGTAAGAATGATCACATTTATGAACTTTCAACAGATGCATGGTAACTCATTCCAAAGAAAACTTGCCATAGTGAAACATGGTGGCCCTATAGCAGTGGATGTGAGTTTCTTTTATCGTTTCTTCTTTTCCTTCCTATGCTCAGGTCAAATACAAAGAGCAATTTATCATCGCTTTATCACTAATGATGTTGGAAAGATGGCAATTGAGGCAGACATTAACATCTTTTGCTTATTGCTAAACAGAAACCGAAAAGGCGAACTGCTATATCATACGGAGGAAGGTCCGCTGCACCAGAGAAGCCACAGCGATCTAGAAGCGTGTCTTCTTTTAGCCCCGATCGAGTTCGTGTCAGGGGCAGATCTCCAGCTTTCAATGCATTAGCTGCTAATTTTGAGAGTCCAAGTGCAAGGAACCTTTCAACCCCTCCTCCAATGGTGAGAAAGATCTATCCAAAGTCTGGGTCTGCCACTACTGATTCATCAACTCCGTCTCAGAAATCAGAGGCTATTGCTGCTCTTACTTCAAGTTTAGATAAACCAGCTGGAGCTCGTGGAATGCTTTTTGCTCGTACCTCCAAAGGTACATGTCAGTTTCTTTTTCTATGAATAAGTTAGAAGTATAACTTTATACTCAAATATTATATTGCCATGAGTATAGGAAGCCCTAAGACACCCAAGTCAGAGCCAAAGGCAGATGAAGATGACTCAGTTAACAACAATGCGGGGACACCCAAGTCAGAGCCGAATGCAGATGGAGATGCAGAGGCAGAGGGGGATGAATCTGTGAACAACGATGAAGAGCCCCCAAAACCCAAACCAGAGACGATACATGAAGATGTGCAAGAGAATGAAGCTGAAGATGAGGAAGATCTTCCAATATACCCCTATGAGCGTCTCACTACTGATTCAACAGATCCTGCTACAGATATTGATTTCACCAAGCGAGAGGTGCAAATGTTTGATTACATTATGTATTTCATGTTAATACTAATTTTTATTCTTCTACAAAACAGTTGATAATGACTTTGATTTACATTTCTTGCAGACTTATTTGTCTTCAACAGAGTTCAATGAGAAATTTCAGATGGAGAAGCAAGCATTCTATAAGTTACCTAAATGGAAACAAAATAAGCTAAAAATGTCCCTTCAGTTGTTCTAAATATCCAGAATCATCCGCTCCTGTCAAGTTGCAATGGTAGATTTCAGAGGAAGGGGACAATAAGACTTCTTAGAATTTTGTATGTATGTCTTTCTTAGTAGCTTCAAATTTATGTCGCTTTCATTTGCTTATCTTTTAAGTGTCTTTTTACAGTGGCAGGTGCCCGAGTTTCCAATGTGTGTAATGGGACAGCGTCAGTGCCTTTTTAGCTGCTTCTGCTCTCGCGAGGCTTGATTTCATCATCAGTCATCAGAATTTGGTGATCATTTATCATCTCCAAAATGTTCGAGTCTGTCAGAACGCTTGGGTGTTCATTCAACTAGTCACACTCATTTTTAAGATAGTTGATTGATATTTTTTCAGCCAGGTTGATTGTGAGGCTTCATTTTTTGTTTTTGTTGTTGCTTGTTCTTAATTATTTTTACCATTCATTTGAGCTAAGGGGTTAGGCAGTTTTAGATCATGTCACACTCCAATGATTAAGGTGTGTATAGGTGTGTAATTGTTGTTTGTTAAGTGAATAAAAGTGTGCTTCTTTTCTATTCTAATTATGTTTTGGCCGATAGGAGATTTTGCTTTGTAATGACCTTCAGGGAGGGGTATTTTCTCCTTTTCTCGTTGTTATACAGGACTCGATCAACTATTACACTTTGTATAACAATATATACTATATTTAATTGGACACTTTTTCTTTATTCGTATTCTTTTAGCTAATTCAACATCTACAAAAAAAATTACCAATCGAAGGACGGGTTTATTCAAGAAAATAATGTTATGGAAATAGCAACTTCATACTTATTTGTTGATGGTTTACCAATTGAATCTGAAGTGATCTAATGTCAATTCAATGATTCTGCCATTGGCGGCATAATGTAGCTGCATCAAGTCCACAACATTTGACAACAAAGTACATAGTTGAAGCTGACAATAAAATCTTGCTATATTTTTAAATGAGTGCAGAGCTTGAGAAGCATATGGAAGATCTTCATGTGTTGATGACGACTCCCGTCGATCCAGCTTATGTCACTGCTGAAAGAATCAACAGGCAAAGAATCTGAAGTTGATTACAACCGGAATTGGATCGGGTCACATCGACCTGAAAGCTGCAGCTGCAGCCGGCTTGACAGTGGCAGAGGTGAGCAATGCTGTTTCAGAAGATCAACTGATGGGAAAGTTGTTGTCTACGGTCATATTTTTTTTACCCGTTTGATCATACATGTTTTAAACCATTCACCGTTTGATCACACATGTTTCGAAATGTCTCGTTTGATCATGCATGTTTCAGAATGACTCCAATAGTGAATGGCAGTGGCAGAGGTGAGCAATGTTGTTTCTGTTACAAAAGATCAACTGATGAGAATTATCATTCTGGTTCGAAACTTCCCGCCTGGTTATCATTAGGTAACTCAAGTAAAGGCGAAAGAGGATAAAAATAAAGGAGGCTAACTTAAAAAAGATATAATAGGGGAGGCCAGTGTTGACAAAAAAAAAAGTTATATAAACAAAATTTCAAACTATGTTAAAAATAAATGCATAAATATACTTTATGGTACTTCGACCTAAACCACCCTTCAAACTTGCCTAGGGAGTTGTGATGAGGTAAATCGCGGAATGTGCGTTAGATGATCAGGGGACTTGAGGTTATCCATTAACCACTTCCATAACAGATTCTGTCTCATAAGAAGCTCGAATCCACGAACTGCAGAAGAAGCAAGGCGTGATGTTGCTTACTCCAAATTATTTACCACTTGACTTGTGTATAGGGACATCATGATCGTGTTAAGATATGCCCTGAACTGGAAAACGAGACTGTGGCTCAATTTGAAGAATAATTTGATGCAATGCTCCCAAAATATGATATCATCATCAATACTCCTCTCACAAAGAAAACAATGTAAGAATTCATAAGTATGAACCTAACTGGATAACTCGATTGCTCTATTTTATACATATAGACTTAGTCAGATGAATTATTACATTTTGGGAGCATTGCATCAAGGTATTCTTCAAACCAGAAGGAGAATTCTCAATAGTTGATCTTCTACAACATAAATAGTATTGCTCCCGGTGACCTCGATCTGCCACTGTCAAACCGGCTGCAACTGCAACTTTCATATCGATGTGATCCGATTATATTGTAATTATGGTTGTTATTGGACCGGGAAAACCGACCTCCGCCCGATAAGATACCGGTCTTGGAATGAAAAAAAAATTAACCGATATTTGATAAGTTACCCAATATAGTATCTGATAACAAATCATATGTTATATTTTTCTTATCGAATATACCCGGAACCAGTCCAAAAGATGTACCCAATATGATTATCTGTCGGAGCGGATAGAACCGGTAACCTATCCGTCCGATCTCGAAAGAGCGGATAACTGGACCGGACCAGATTGGTAACAACACTAATGATAATGATGACCTACTTTAAATTAAATTAGAAAACAATTGAAAATTCATTTAATGAAAGATAAATTTATTAAATCAAACCGAGATAAAGATAGACATAATATTCCTAATGAAGATTGTTTAATGAGAATAATTTGATAATGAGAAAAAAAAATAATGGAAAACATTTGATAATGAGATTTATTACTAATCAAATCGATATAGGGATAATATTCCATTATTATTAAATCAAATCGAGATAGGGATAAACTTTTAATACTCCTATTTAAATTTATTATTGTTTCTTAAAATGTGTGTAACAATAATGATACTGAAGTAATCAATTGGAATTACTATTTATATAAATCTATACGATTTTGGGTGGGGGGTGAGGAAGGAGGCCGGTTGTAATTATTTATTATTTTAAATTAAACTTGAAATTTATCACACTAACCTATACTATATATAATATGTGAAGGGGAGAATTAGAGATTTTTTCCTGAAACCCCATGATTTCTTATAACCAATCAGTAAGCGAAACTTGTTTAATCCACAATTTTTAATGAACTTTCATTATTTTTAACTAAATTTGGTTATTTCATTTATTTTATTTCTTATTATTTATTTCTTTTCTAGAATAATTAGAATTATGGTTTCTTATGAATTTATATTAAATTTAGTTCAAATGACTTATTTAAAAGAAAATATTAGTAGTGATTTTTTTGGTTAACATGTTATATAAAAAAATTAATATGCCCCTTATTTGATCGCACTAATAATATCGCACTGGTATCTGGCCCTTTTATAACCTGTACAACAATACAAACATACAAAAACTTTAAATGCATTCAAGTATTATTTGAGTTAAGAAACTTATTGCTATTATCAAATAGTTAAACGTGTCCTTATAATAATTTCGTATACTCTTATATATATAGTAAAGACAATAATGTTAAAAATATTACAACATAGCTATTATTATGTTTAAATAATAATAGGATTAGACAAGAAAGTTAATAATCAAAGCTATTCATTTAGAATGAATCTAGACTTAGGAGAACTTTCTCTATTACAGTATTTATTATGTTTATGTTGGTATAAACTGCTAAATTGGTATAAACATGAGTATTATATTACATCTAATAATCACTTCCCACAATACTTAATCTATTTAGGAGAAATTATCATTTATTTATCTAGTTTTTCTGATTAATAGGTAACTCAAACTACCTCATTAATCTATGTCCATTCATAAGCACAATAGTAAACCAGACAAACGTATATATTTGATATTAATGAGTTGGTCCATCTTTGACCATGCATCAACAAGATTTTACATTATAGTAATATTCCAGAAGAGGAAACAAATTAAACATTTTTTTCTTCTGCTGGTAAGAAAGTTTTATCTCCTTTTAATATTCTTTTGATATTCTTTATCAGGAAATTGCCTCATTTAAATTACATTTTTTACTCCTTTCATGTTCGTGTGATGGCTCTAATATAAAATATAGTCATAAGTTTGTACGTATAAATGATAATTATAATCGAGCTCATAGCACGACATAGATATCATGGACTAATATTTGTATAATTTATATTCAATATACAACTATAAACAAAAAGTTTTATCTCCCTCGTTGGAAGTCACAATATTGCGACGTTTCCATCCAGTGGCGGATTTCTTTTAGTTTGGTGGTTCGATCTAACAATTACCTTTTATAAATAAAAAAATATATCAAGATGAATATAAAGGGGGGACAATTTTTTTTTTAAAAAAATAGTGGGACAAATGCATATACAAAAGAACTAGATAGAGTAACTATAATCTGAAAAAATTGTAGTCTCGAGTAGGGCTCAAACCCGCACCAAGTGGGGCCAAATGCTAAGACTTTGCCATCTAAGCTGTTAAATTGCTTGTTCTTTTATCCTACATATATCAGTTAAATCCAATGAACTAGGGGCATGGTCCACCCTCCCCCTAGTTTCGCCCTTGCATATATAAACAAAAAAGTTAGTACATAAATTAACATTTGTGTTTATATTTAAATAATTTATGTCGATTTTCGAACACCCAATCCAAAACACTTAGATCCGCCCGTGTCTGCATGCCCAATCATCATGTCACTTACCAAGACACATGATAACATTGCAAGTATGCTAAGTATGAAGATGCCTTCGAAATTAAATCATTTACATTACTTTTGAAATAAATTAATACTAATTATTTGCATAATTATTATATAGTCAACCAAAAACAAGCAAGTTATAGTATAAGTTACTAGTTTGGTTTTCCTTGGTCCAAGTCATACCATAACGCATATAATGTCATTACTTTCATGCATAATTACACTTCAACTTGACCATGAAGTTATTACATCAATAATAAATGCATAATTAATCCTATTTCACTCTTCCAACATGAAACTCCCCATCATGTGTCTTTTAAACACACTTATATATATGATGATGCATGCATAATACTCATCATCATTTCATAGTGTATTATAACAAAGAGGGGACAAAGTTCTTTGGATTATATATTTACTAGTGATTTTTTTTTCCTTGAAATCATGGGATATGATATAGTTTGTGATACAAATCTTGCTTTATCAATTGGTTATTATGGTGATGATGTATTAGCTAAAAGAGGGGGAAAAGATTATAACAAGAAATGTGATATTACTTGTTTGGATCTCTCCTTGAAGAACCAAGGAGAAGAAGCTATTGATGATATGGAAGATGATAATGTAGAGGGATTTAATAATTCAATAGTTAACAAGAATAACAATAGTGGAGTTGGAAAGAAATTGAGGCTCACAATTGAGCAAACCAACTTTCTTGAAGAGAGGTTCAAATGCTATCAAACCATCAACACGGTAATACTCCTATCTTTAGTCGTTCGAATCTCGATCATATGTTAAATTTTATTTAAATAAGTTTTAAAAATTCGATTATTGATAAATCATTGCTTCAAAAGTGGATCGACTAATTTGTTAAAAATGTTTACAAATGTGCGCTTTAAGACATGGTGCAACTAATAATGATTGAATTTGCAGACTCAGAAGCAAGTTATTGCTGCCACATTAAACCTCAAACCAAGACAAGTTGAAGTTTGGTTTCAAAATAGAAGAGCAAGGTGCAAATCAAGAGACTTCAAATACAATAATGTTATATGTTTGAATTTTATTCATGTAGTCGATGATTATTTATGCAGGACGAAATTGAAGAAGATCGAGGTAGATTGCGAGTTCATGAAGAAATGTTGTGATAGCCTTAGTGAGGAAAACAGGAGGTTGAAGAGGGAATTACAAGAGCTCAGATCATTAAAATTTAATCAGCAACCTTCTGCATTGTTTCTGCAACTTTCAAAAGCTTCTAAAAGGGCATCTTCAACTGAGAAAATATATTTGGACTAATTCTTTCTCCAAAACTAAGCTTAGTGATTAGCAAATATTGGCTCGTTTGCTTGATTATTTACGACTCATTTTTTTGGCTTGATATAGAGTCAAACATGATCTAATAGAGAATTAAAGAGGTGTGTTTTTCATTATTCTTACTATATGATAAAATATTTAGTTAAAATGTATTGTAGTTTCTAAAATAAAAAGGTGTAATACTGATACAATTCTCAGTCACTTGAATAATAATTGATATTGAGCTAGTAGTAATTTTTATGCTTGAACTAATTAGTTCATTGTTTGATGGAGTATATTCAACTGAACTATTATTTTCCCAATTAGCTTGAAAATTGAGATGATATTTATTACAAGCCTAGTTACCAATATTCATCTTACAAGAAAAAAGAGAACAATAACAAACAAAATTAAAATATTGAATGGACTTTTAACTTCTCAATTATTAATTACTAGTAATAATCTACCTAGCTCAAAATATTAATAATGTAGAGTGTATGTTACTTGTTTTCAAATGGCAACATTACAATGCGGTTAGTAAACCAAACTAAGTGCTCAACATTTAATAGGGAACAAACAGTCGAAGTGGTATAGTTAGCAAATACCCAGAGTTTGATCGTGTAGAAAATTTGTTCGTTGGCTTCAGTTAGACCCGTTCATCGCCACTTCTCTCATGATTGTCTTCGCTTTCTTTGCTTAGCTTTGATTTAGGTAAAGAGAACTGAGAACTTTTACTAGATTGCTGCCGTGACTGCAAGTTTAAATATGTGTAAAGTGACGTGCCAATCAGAGCTATTATAGCTCCGAAGATGCTGGTTGTCCCTGGGTTTGATCCGAAAAGAAGGAAGCCACTGAGAAGAATGACACATGTTTTGAACTGCCCTAGGACAACATGAGTTGTTGCTGAGGTTGCCCTGTGGATGACAAAAACAACGAAGACGTAAACAACTTCATGTATATACATAGCACTGTTAATTGATGAACCATGGAAGGAAATAATAATGAATACTCCGTACTAACTACATTTAAAAATGTGAGATATTTGTGAAAAGAACATCCTAATGATAGAATTGTCAAGATAGGAGAAAAATAAGAGTATAATTGGAATCCTATAACATCATAAAAAGAAACAGGGCTGGCCAATGCAGCAAAGTCTGGTTCATACTCTAGGAATGAATCTCGGGGTCAAACTAAGAAGATGTCTATGGCTGCATGAGGTTCACGTCCTGCTATATTCAAAACTACCCTAAACCGCTAAACGTATACATCTCTAAACGCTTCCATAAATTTGTTAAAAGCAGAAGTCAAATAACTAGCAGCAGAATTATTTACCCAAGAGCTAGAGCACCGGACCATTGAAGTAAAAAGCCAAAGACAGCAGAACCACCAATAATTGTAGAGTTATATAAACTCCAGTTGAAAGAGAGTGCCCCTGGAGGATCAAGATATGGCATCATCATTACCAAAAAGAATAAGGTGATGGGCGTGGTCTTCCACATTAACCTACATTCAATAAATATCTCATATTAAATCATCAGCCATTACTCAAAATTTATGGAATGAGTTTTAAGCGGAAAGCATGGGACATACGCCAGGGCCGTCCAGTTGTCTTTCTGTTGAAGATTGGACCACAATATCTTATTAACTGCACTTGGTATTATCCATGCTACAGCTATGCAAGCACCAAAAAAATGAAATTGCAGATCAGTCACAGTTGCAACTGCAACACCAACGGATACTACAGTAAGTGCAAAAACCTGAAAAGAAATATTATAAATAATAAATAAGCGCACACCGTAGAAAGCAACTGTTATGTCTTTAAACAAGATATGTATGGAGGAGATTATATAGATAAAATGGTTGACGACATAGAAAATATATAATAGAACTCCTCACTCCTGCCATAAAATGAGGGCCACATGAGACACATCGGTCAGGTGACTTAATGTCTCAATATGGGATGGGATATTATAGTACAACCTGGAATATAATGATCTTTAGTGGGACCGAAGAAAGTTTCCTATTAGACTTCCTAGTTTCCATTTTGTTAAACATCTAAAGAGAACTTGTAGTCTATTAGTTAAAATCTACGAGGAGTAGAAGGAATTTACCTTTCTAATAGTGATCTTCTTGCGGAAGATAACAAATTCTGCTAGAACAATAGCAGGTGTCACCGCAATCTTAGCCATCTGATAAAATCCAACACTGAGGATGGATATACTAGATTAACTCATGAAAGGGAAACAAATTGTGAAATCAAAGACAGAAGGCAGAAACTATATCTCACCTATTATACTTCAAGCTAACATTTGCAAGTCCGGTTGATAGAGACATAACGATACCAAGGGATAATAAGGAAGAAAATTTGGTAGACTTTGATGGAGGAGACAATGACAGAATGGATAATGAACTCAGAAGGGCCATGATTACCCAGCTACAAACATAATGAATAAAACTAAGAAAGATTGGGTAGTTAAATCCAACTTGAACAAGCACCTGAATAATCAGACATACAAAAAGAGGTTAAATACTACGCCATCGGGGTTCTCCAGATTAACAAACAAAGAGATTGCATCTATACTAACCATTTTGTTCATCATTATGATGCCAACAGAAACAAAAAAGTTGAAAGTAAGAGCAGCTGTGGGCCCAAATAATGATTGTTGTTGGCGCTTTGAACTTCCAAGTGTCCGGAACCGATTAAACAAAGATGCGCGTACTTCCTCCAGTGCTTTTCCTAAATTGAAACAAATACGGATTCATAAAAATCAAGGTTAGTTAAAATGTACTAGTAAGAACTGATTTGAGAGACAACTTTAACTACTCAAGTTAGTGAAAGCTGAATAATTATACTTCATACTTCATAGCAATATCTATTGGCTCAAAAAGGAAGAAATTCATTATAAATGTATGTTGATTTTCAAATGTGATTTTACATCAAGGGTGCAACCAACATTTTCTTTTTAAATTATTTTTTAAGGGTTCCTTTGATGTCAATGGTGCAATGCGCATTGAATAGAAATCAACGAGAGGAAGTGCCTGAAGTTCAACAATGAAGTACTAAACTAGTATAATTTTCTTCGAAACAATGTTTTACGGTTTTATTTCGCTAAATCCAATATACATCAATGCTATTATTGCCTAAATACTAGGTCCATATGCCCTATGATGACACTAATGCTTCATACCCTGTCTTGTAATTAAGGCAAATCGATTGACAATAACATTTCCCAATTTACTATCAATTCATCCAAATTTCCTACCTGATGTATATCACAATCTAATGTAAGTATCTTAAATCAAAATCAAAATCAATTCAGTGATTCATCAATTCAAACTCACTTCTCAGTATTAGAGCATTAACAAATCCCAAGTATATTATACACAATTTTAACTTCAAACAACTGAAAATGTCCAAAAATGTCATAGCATATTAGCACCCAATAATAAAGTATCTCTTTTTATTATCTCCACAACCAATTTACTTCAGAAAAATGATTTTTAACTCCTAGTCAATTTACAATTAGACAAATTCAATCACACTATGAATTTGGAAACAAAATATAAACTTTACATAAAAGAATCCATAACTGAATAAATGCATCTAAACCCACAAATAAAATAGCAAGAAAATGAAAAACAAACATCAAAATCAGTGCAATAGAGTTACCTTTGTCCCCAGCATCACTGTCCTTACGCTTAAGTATCTTCCGGACATCTTTATTCATGAAAAATTTCAACATTTTCCTACTTTATTTAATGCATGCAATGCCAAAACTCCACCAGCATAAATTATGCTAAAAATGTAAAGGGATTAGCTAATTAATGGGTTATGTGAGAAAATAAGGAATGGGCAATTTGAAGAAATTGGTATTTATCTGGAGAGTGAAGTAGCGTTGAGTTATGTTTGGGAGGAAGACAAACACCCTTGAGGAATTTGCGGAGAGAGTTTTAGGACATGTGATTGATTGATTGTGTTAGAATTAGACAAGTAGATTCTTGGTTTGGATAACTGACTTACTTGCACAAAAACTATTTTAATTACTGTCTTTATCATAATTAGACTAGACGAGTTTGGATCACATTCATGACATTCTCCATTACACTTCTACTCCCTCCATTCTCTTTTACTTGTCGTTCTAGCCTCAAATTTTTGTTTCTAAATAGTTGTCATTTTAGCTTAATTAATTACAAATTTATATTTTCAATGTACCTTTTAATTACTTTTTACTTTGAATTTATCAAACAACCAATTATATAGTCTCAATTGATTGTAATTTTACATTTCCAATGTACTTTTTGACTCTCTTTTACTTTTTCTTAATCTATATGTAAATGGCTAAAACGACAAGTAAAAGATAACGGAGAGAGTATTATTTTAATATTTTGAAAGCCTTATACCAAAAAATATAATCGTAAAACATACCTCAACTATTATATCCAAAATAAATTGCACTTAAATGAGGATAATTATTTTAGCAACAAATTTTAGGATGACAAGGACTTAGTTGCTAGTTTAGATATTGGAAATATTTTCTTGTATGCAGTCTAAATGAGAAATCATTGAACTACAAACAAATAGAAATTCTCAAATATGACTAATATATTTTGACAAACTAGCTTAATTAAATTGTAGTGATACTTTTAAATTCAAATAGTGTCAACATGAGATCCTAAACATATTATAATTTCATATTATTTTCTACAAAGAAATAAAAGAAAAAGCCTTTAAATATTTTATCATAAAGAAATGGATAAAGTAGGAATAAATTGAAACACTAATGCCCACAAATATTTGGAATCTAAGAAAAGTTCACCAAATATTTGGAAACACTAAGCACATTACTTGCGATGATTTAGATGAGGGTCACTTATGTCAATCGAAATAGTGTAATTAAGTTTAGTGGGGTCAAATAGTAGTAGTCACCCTATTTGTTCCATCTTTAAATTCAAGACTTTTTGTTAAAAAATGAGTTAATCGAATAGTTTAGTGTAAAATGCTTTTACTAGTGACCATGTTTTGGGTTCGAAACTCATTTGTATCGTTAATTTACAAAAAAAGAAAAAAATACTCTTTGTTAAAAATAGATATATTTCAAATTAAATTCTTACTTCAATTTTTTACGAGCTAGTAAAGGGGAACGTAATGATATATGGAATTAATTTACTTTTATTAAAATTGGTACAAAAATAAATGTAGTTTATATTTTGGATTGAAAGAGTAACAAATTTATGCTAAAATTTGAATGCGCGTGAGTGTTTGTAATTTGTAGTGGTGCGAAAAAGACAGGCAAACAGACATTTGAGGTTGATGAGTCTGTCGGCTGTCTGCTGTCTGCTGTCGGCGGCACTCGGCAGGCTTCTGCTGGGCTCACAAAATTGGACACAACTACACAAATAGGTCCATGTATGGCCCACTTAGTATAAGTCTTGACAATTGACATATATGGGTCATACCAACTCACCACTGACTCATTCAGGATTTAACTAATCCAACAAACATTTGAGGTTTAATCTTCTCCCGATGAGAATCAGATCCAAAATTTCTAAAGCTTTTAAAATCTCGTAACTACTAAATCAATTAAATATTCTCATTTTGCTAGTCGATAGACTTATAGCTTTTAGCTATAGAATTTGATTACTACATCACTAATTGTTGTATAAAGTTGCATAGTTTTTTTGCTAGTATCATGTCCAAAACAAGAGTTATAATAGTAGAGAAGTGAATAAATTTTTTTCTTTAAAATTGGAACTATGTATATCATCAACATCCATTTGTTGTTGGAGAGTTTAATCATTTTCACAAATTTCATGGATAATCGAGTTTGACGGGAGCAATTTTGTTCATAGGTAGCACATAAATAAAGACATAACACAATAGGAATACCGATAATTGACTCTTATGTCAGTTCGTTAAATCTAATTGTACATCGATCTTTGATAATTTACAATAAATTCCACGAAAGAGCGAAGGAGAACAAGAAGAGTCATGAGACAGATAAACATGCATAACTATTCATCATGTATATGTTCCTCTCTTTCATTAGTTGCTTGTGAACTTGAAAGATGGTTAATTACTCCCTCCGTTCCTAAAAGATTGTCACATTTTGACTTTTTGTGGTTAACAAAACATAATTTGAAACGCAAATATCTACTATTCTACATGCGAAAAAAATTATAAAAAGTTAATATTTTAAATATATATTGAGATGAATCTAACAAGGTCCCACAAGACTATATTATTTATTACCGTTTAATGAGAATTCATGATCAAATTTTATAATGTTTGACTAACAAAAGTTAAAATGTGATTATATTTTAAGGACGGAAGAAGTATAATAATAAGCATATGTATTAATACAAGTATACAACACCACATGATACTATACTTGCGTTAAGGAACATGATAGTTGCAAATTATGAGTAATTAAGTTTTAGAATTTGTTAACTAAATAACAAAATAATGAATGAAGTTATTGAATCCTCGAAAAGAATATAAAAATAAAAGAAGGGAAGTTAGTTAATGAAGCTGACAAACAATGCTCTTCCCAAGTAGTACAAGAAATGATTCTCCTAAAATTAGAAGTCCCCAGAATTCACATGCCTTGCTTTCAGCATTTTCATCATATATCTGTGAGCTGTCCAATTTAGACCAAAGTGTTCGGATTAATTAAGATATTGCTTTGATTCGAACAACAATACTTTTTAATAACTATTTTTGCCTTGTTTGACTAATTTCTCCATTGCGAGAACTAGACGTTATTATTGGGGATTGTTGAACGCATGCATGAACTTAGATAATATCGACAGACTTTTGAAAAAGTCAATGATTAAGTCTCGAGTTTAATCGAACTTCATAAATATACTATTTGTGTAATTGGCTCATGCATGAATAACTAATGAGCCATTATTTCTCCAGTTATAGTTATACGTATTTCATATATTCCATCCCTGGAATTAGGTAAAATTTTATGTTATTCAGTAAACAGAATATAAATTCCAGCATTGCTAGATCTTTTATAAATTTCGATGAAGAATCAACCACTAATGGGATCTTTTTGATAAATGGGAAATTCAAAATGCTCGAGAATTCAAATGAGGGAATGTCTACAATACCTGGATTTAATCATAACCAATTTGAAGGATTTTGTAGGTTCATTGACCAGGGTTTGGTGGAAGAATTTTATAAGTTTCCAAAAGTTGAAGATACAGATCAAGAAATCGAATTTCAATTATTTATACAAACATATCAATTGGTAGAACCGTTGATAAAGGAAAGAGAGGCTGATATGAATCACTCACATATTCTTCTGAATTATATATATCTGCTGGATTAAATGTGAAACAGCCCCAATAATAAAGTATCATGTATATTTGGATTAGATATTACTAGACTATTGAGTCATTGGTATTACCAAACAAAAACTTAATATTGCAAATAATAGTAATGGGTTAGACAAACTACACATGAACACTTCTACATAAGAATTGGGTCGTACCAATAAAAAAGTATCATGCATGCATGTCTCCAGACTCCAGCTAGCTAATACTAAATCAAAATATATTTAAAAAATCTAATTAAAACGTACTTAATTTTGCTAATTTTGTACGTAAAATTACCAACTATAATTAATGTATCTGACAAAGAATCTATTAAAAAAATTAGCATTCAGATCGGTCAAATAGATACTCAAAGGTTGCACATGTAATAACGAGATAGATGAGCAAGCAGCTAAGCATGCAAATTAAACATCCATGTGGTTTTCCAGATCTTCTGCTGAAATTTGATTTCATTTCTTTATTTTGCAGAAGATGATTCATCGATCTCTAAATTCTGCAGTAGTAGATCATATTCTTCATATTTGTCTGCAATTTGTTCTGATATTTTTAATTTACTAGCCCAAGGAGGACATAGTATAGAATTGTCACAGGCAGAGCCACTAGCATACCAAACACCACCCTGCATCCATCACAATTTACCAATGTTAATTTCAGTATTCGAAAACACGAAACTGTTTAAATTGCATTCGTCTATTTAGTAAAAACGTCGAAATTAATTAAACTTACGCAGTGCTCAAAATATCTGGATGAACATTGTATTCTTTTGCGAACACAAAGGGGACTATCCCTTGGGGAAGAGCAGCCTGAAGTTAAACAAGGTTTCGTTAAATTAAGATCCATTACCAACAAATCATACATATACCATGATGAATTACATGTGTGATCGAACGGGCAACCCGACATGTTTGATAAAGAAATTTACCTGGACAATTGCAACATGTAAAAGAACTCCTCTTAGGCCAATAGCTATGGATGTTGCTGCAATAACAGCAGGTCCGGTGAGAAACCTGACTGCCATCGAATATGCAGCAACTGAATTCCCACAAGTGATGATCTTTGGTTGCACAGCCATAAATAAACCTGTTTTAAAGTAATAAACAATCTTCATTAGCTTCAACAATTTTTTTTTTAATTCAAGATTATGAAATAGTGTAGAATTGATTGTTAAAATCTTCATACCTAGACTAAACATTGCCATCCCAAGTCCAGCATCTGACAGAATGGATATTGATCCTTTCACAATTATAGGCATTTCAATATTAAACCTGCACGTCGATATTAAGTATTCGGTCAATCATGAAAGCGCTACTTAAGCCAGCGTTAATGAAGGATCGGAGGGAATTGATGTGAACCTGTATGAAACTAAGGACCATATTAATCCAAAAAGACTTGCATATGTGTTTGGATTTCTGATGAGCTTCCTCCAGACCATAATGAGAATGAGCTTAGTCATAACACTAGCAGGAGGCATTTGGTGCTTCCTGTTAATCTGATCTTCTCCAGTTTCCATATCGATATGCTTTTGTCCGGGAAATGGAGAACCATTTGGAGTAAACTTCGATGCATCATCTTCAATATCGACCTCCTTATCAATGTTCTTCCCACCTTGATTTCCATTCTCTTCAGAAATTACCATGCACATAAAAGCCACCAACATGAAATTTTAGTCAACATTAATATGTAACACAGATTAACCAAAATGTACTAGAAACTTCGTTAGACAATAAGGTCTTGGGTTCGATATACATTAATTTACGTTTTCATTTTTAAAGACGACGAAGCTGCGACCACCAATACCTTTTATGTACCAGTAGTATGCATTGCCTTAACAATATGAGTAAGGGGAATTAAGTATTAAATTACCTCTTGATATACCACCAGCTATCTCTTGTTGAAGTTTAGCCTTTGAAGCATCAAGAACACCATATTCACTCCCAACACCAGCTTTATTATTCATAACATTCTTCATTTTCCCTTCAGAAACAGGGGAAGCAGTTGAACTCCAAACATACATGTTAATATTATTACTATTAGGAGGGGTTCCTCCGCTCCCACCTTCCTTCTTCCTCACCATCCCCGAGCTAATCATCGGATTCGGAGGTGGATAATCCACACTCATAGTCCTGGATGCTCCTCCCCCAGCCCCACCCCCTCCTCCACCTCCTGATCTCTTCTTGTTCCCAAACACCTCCTCATCGAAATTCGAAGTCCGTGGGGTTGGACCTTTGGAAGACTGCACAGAGAATATATTGTTATTCTCCCCACCAAAACTACTAGTATATCCATGTCTAGGACTAGCTGCTTTACTAGCACCAAACATGGCATAAAAGTCCATTTGATTAAAACTTGATGATCTTGGAGTTGGCCCTCTTGATGATTGGACAGAATAAATCTCCACTCCTGTTAAATTAGACCCTCTTGGGGTCATCCCTGTTGAATATTTTTGGTTATATGATGATGCCATAGATGGAGTAGTTGACCTCCTTACAACAACATGCAATTTCCCATCTTCACCAATTTCAGCATCAGTCTGCAATGGCTCCCTCCCATTCAGGGAAACCACGTCTGACTCAACCCGAAACGACGAAATTTCCCCAGCAGTTTCAGGAAACTGTTCACCAATGAGCAGCTTAGCTCCCCTGAACTCAAACATGAACAGCATCAAAGTATACCAAACAACACTCTGCATAACAACAATCTGCACCATTAAATTCCCAGAAAAATCCCCATACATGGCTCTGAGTAAAGGGATCCCCATGACTAGAGTGTTTGGCAAAGTTGACAAAGAAAAGATCGTAATCAACCATTCCAAACTCCCATTTTTGCTGAAAGCTTGCCAGACGAAAAGGGCAATGAGGATCACAACTTTTTGCAAAGAATCTGCAGCAAGAAAATGGTAGTTCATAGCATAGATATCATTGGTGGAAATGAAATGGAAACCAAGTAAAGGGACAGCAAAAACGGCGACGAATCGGTTGATGCCTGAGCATTGTTCAGGGGTGAAGATTTTCCACCATCGAACAGAGCCATAGGCCAAGAACATGGCCACATATAATGGGACAATTGCTGAGAATACATCATATATGTCTTTCCCATTAATCATTGTATTTCAAAATCAAGAATCTTCAAGGAGGAATGGAAAGACAAATTGGTGAAGTGAGAAAGAGAGATTGGAGATTTGTGATGTTGAGTGTTTGATGCATGAGTTAAATAGTGCAACTGTGTTATTGCTTCATCATGAATGTGTTGGATTGAGATATCATATCTTCTGTGTTCAGACAATTAACAAGTTCCAATAATTATTTATTTTAATTATATTGTCATCACTTCAACTTGGCAAACCATGCATTTATGAATCTATGATAAATCACTAAAATACTTTAATAATTTAATTGATCGAGTAGTAGCTAAATATTAATACAATAATCTTTTCCAGCTTAAACAGTACTTGTTATTTTAAAAGTCGGAATCTTCTGTATTTTTCACGACATATTATATTACACCAAAATATAACAGACGTTCCGTTCATCTACCAGAGTAGTTTGAAATGAAACAAAGGAGGTGAAAATATCTCTTTCAAGGAAACATCAACTAGACAAGAGAGATTAAACTATAAGCACGTGCGTACGAATGTTGGAAGTCTTGATGAAAAATTGATTAGCCTATTATATTTGACTGAGAAACGGCAATAACATACAGCATCTTCTTAACTTAATCTCCTTAATATTGTATACCTCCCTTGTCGGAATCATACACGTTCCATCACGTGAGGTTACATTTTCAATTTCAGGGAAGACCTACAACCTGCAATTACTGTTCATACTAGTAATCGTAATCAGATTTATTCGAAAACTGTGAAACCGTTGCACTAATCGTCATACAATGACTCACCTTATCAGGGGACTGCATCAACACAAAGTTTGCTCCTCATGAAAGTCGTTATTCACCATTCACCCAGAAATATAATGATCTCGTTCACTTACGTTGAATTTGTAATTTTCCATTTGAAGTTCTAGCTCAATTGAATGCAACAAACCACATAGACTATGATAATGATTCTTGCTCTTGGAAGTATTCTAAGTATTGATAGCATTCAGATTTTTAAATACTCAATATAATATCATCTCATGTTCCAATTCAATTGCATACAAGGAAGTACATAGATAATGAAGTTGATTCATGTATTTGGAGGTATTCAACTATACAAATGGTAGTTTCAAGTTCTGCTTTCTTGGTATAATAGTTTTTGTCTAGCCAATATCAAGTGGAGTGTTACTATTGTTCAGGCAGTGATCACCGCAGCTCTCGTCGTTGTGGCGTTAGGACCCTTTAGCTGCATGTGAGCGTGGTTCGCCGCTGACCGTTCTACTGCCGTGTTAGTGTATTGTTCTACAAGAAGTGACAATTCAATAAACAGAAAATAATTATAAGCAATGAGAATTAAAAGATCGATACACCAGAGCTGAAACTTCAAATGCAGAAAATTGCAAAAACATTTGGGTTTATGTAACTAATTTCAATAGTCAATATTCTCAAAGAACAAATGCACTCCTCAAGTTGAATGTAAAAGAAAAGCTTATTGCAGAATTGTACCTATAATCTTTTATGTAGCAACTCTTTCAGAGTTTGATCTGATCAGTTTACAAGTGCTGTTTTCTGCGTCTGTCTCATTATCCGCGGTACTTATTTCAGATTCTTGTAGTTCTTCCTTAATAAGAGTACTCGAATTGCTAGTAGCAACTCTTTCACCCTGATCCTCATTTTCCTTCTCGCTCATGTTTGAAGGTCTTCTAGGAGTTCCAGGAAGATCCAAAATATGGTCCTCTTCATCTAACATAGTTCGCAAGTTAGCATCAATCCTTGTTGTTGGACTACGGCTTTGTTCTTCCAGTGTAGGAGTTGTCTGCTCAGCATTTGCTGTCGCCTCAAGATCTTCTTTTCTTGCTAGGTTCATAAGAAACAATTCTTGATTTGCATCAAGCCTTGTACTTCCCTCGGATTTTAGATCACTGACAATTGTGCCATCATTTGACAAGTTGCGCAAAAGGTCAGGAAGTGAAAGACGAGATTCTTCTGTGAAAACAGAGCCCATCTCGATATCAATCTTCTCTTTTCCACTTGTGATGTTCCCGATGAAATGATGAGCCGGTTCAACAGGCACGCAGTCATCCTCCTTAACAAATGATCTAAAATCATTCATTGATGGAGGAATCTTCGAGAAGAAAACTTCAAAGAAGTTTTTAATCATTCCTCTGTTGTAAGGATTATCTTTCTTATCATAACGATATCTGAAATTCTCATAAGTGGTCTGCATGGAAAAGTAAGAGTAAGCTCAAAGTTCATTCATCAGATATGTTTGCAGCTGCCAATTTCAAGAGCAGCAGTATTGAGAAGTAACAATTCAAACATGTCCTTCAGCCTTCGGCAAGATATCTTCATTACAACATACTTTTACTTGATTACTAATCTGCATTCATCATTGTGAATCTACTCTGACATATACGAACGAACCTAAGGCTGATGGTTCATGCACCTTAGTCATAGTATTGTATAAGAAACACTTCAACGATTTCATGTTGAGAAGCTGATTTCATTTCTAAACGGTTATCTGTCATTTATACAAAATAATTGTTATTCAATGTGTGTGAAGATTTAAAGGCAGCCTACAAACCAATCAACAGCATTTATATGAACTAATCAACATATCCACTTGAACTATTTTAATATCGTAAATTGAGTACATTGGAGCAAAAGGTTCACCTGATTTGTCAAAATCAAATATAGATGGAAGACAGAAAGGCCGCCTACAAACCAAACAGTAATAAAGCAGTATAAAATGAGAATATCTGCTAAAATGTCATCTGTGATAGAGTTCAACAAACTTCCATGGCGGTGAACAATGTTGATCCACGAGAACACGAAAACGTATGCGCATAAAATGGTTGAAGTCGTTATAAACATGAAGAAGAACCGATAATTACGCTGCAAATGATGAAAAGAAACCCAATGTTAATTGTAGCACAATCAATAGCCATGGTGAAATCTAGTGAACAAATTTGTTTATAATTGAAAAGGTAGTGTTGCATTTGATAAAATACATGCATAAGGAAACTAATGGCCATTCTAGATCAGAAAAACATATATCAATCGAATTGAGATCAATCGACAAACTTATTTTCACTTACAATTCCAATGCATTGACCAAGCCATGGGCAGTGATGATCAAATCTTTGAACACAATTGTTGCAGATAGAACAGTGAGAGGCGCGAGGAGGACGATAAAGTAGGCATGTATCACAATATTTAACTTTAACTTCATGTCCATTAACGACCACATCCTTCACGCGGGGAATTTTCAAATGAGGCGTCCTTCCATTAACCCACTCCATTGAAGGAGTATTCAAATCGAAAGTTTCATCACATTCGGGAGCTGTTAAATTCCTAGGAACTATCCCAGGATCTCGGCTAGAGGTCAAGAAGAAGAAGATCATATCCTGCAATATAGGATTAGAAAATCAAATGTCAACACATCAGCTTCAGATAGAGGTCAAGCAAAGAACCAGTTTAAAAATAAGCAGCAGCCACATTTGGATTTAAATGGAATCGACAGACAATTCGAGCTGCATCCTTAGAGCTAAAATCACCAATGACCAAACAAAGCGAATAATTAAGATAAGCTAATTATTCCACATTTTAAATCTTCTTAGACTAAACTTCAGAACCCAAAACTCTATCACTAAGCTAAAAAGAGGAAACAATGATACATGCAACATAGATTCTGCATTAGTTTTCGCATCTATTGAATTACTAGTCCATAAAGAGTAAGAAATAGAAATCAATACAGTCAAATACTTGCAAAAAAGCATATGTCCCAATCACTTACCAAGACGGTAAGAGCTATACCAATAGCTAAAATAGCATACCAAGGACCAACATCTTGCTCGTGTTCAGTCCGATGCTTAATCAAGAGAATGGTCTCCACTGAAAAAGCAACTGCAGGGCCTATGATAAGGGACGTCGATAGAAACAACGATCCAACATCAGGACCAAAGATCAATCTTCCTCCACAAAAGAATCTCTGCGAAGTATCAATAACCGGAAAGTACACTACGTAAGTATCTGAATTCTGAACCATCATACATTAAAAAGGGTCTAAAATCCACACTATCTTGTGTTATACAGTGTCTTCATCTGAATACTCCATTACATAAAGCCTTTTCAGCTTAAACAGTTTATATAAAGTATCAACATAGAATCAGATGCTAAGTTCCTCAACATATTTGTGATAAGGTAAAACATACAACAACATAAACAAGCTTAACAATAGCAAAGTAAAGCTTTACTATTCACAAAAAAACATGTAAATATTATGGAGACTAAGCATAGAATCATCAAGAACAAGAGCAAACTATAAACACAATAACCATGAACAAACAAATTGATTATGTGTAATATTGAACTTACATTGTTTCCTCTCCACACCTGATAAAGCCTCAAAGGCTTATCTAGCCTCATGACCTCAAGAATTTGACAGCAAAACCACCATGCAACAACAACAAACTCAAAGACTCAATTTTACATCACAAAACAGGGGAAAATAAATCAACTCCCAACCTTTGATCATTTCTGAAAATACCCTTTTTGTTAAACATGCAAAAAAGAGAGAAACATATAGGAAGGCAGAGAGAAAAAAGAGAGAGAGTCGGGTTTAATAAATTATCAAGAAGATAACAAACAAAGAGAATATTCAACCAAATTTGGACAAATGTACTTTGTATATCTCTCCTCTCTTCAGATATCTCTCTGCCTGCAAATGAAATTTCCCAGAATGAATAAAACTTGGAAGATTTATATATATACATTGAATTTTATTTGCAAGAAAATTGGATCTTTGAGTTTTTTCTGTTATTTCTCTCTCTAAAAATGTGGGAATAATTTAATGTGTTTAAGTCATAGTAATTGTAATGGGGGCGGATGTTTCAATTTACATGACCGGTTTTTCCGTGGCTACAACTTACAAATTTGCAAGCTGGACAAATATAAATACAGAATTAATTGACTACCTTAAAACATTTAAATTTTGAAATTGACCCCTATACAACAATTTTGGAATTAATTGAGTAATATTGTCCGGACATAGTTCACTTGGTAAAGAATTAGAGTGTAAATTTTTAGCAATTTATCTTCTTCAGGTCACCTATGTTTGACTCTCATAAGGAACCAACATTGTGTTGATATCTAAGGCTTCTAACCTAATGGTACCGGACTCGAGCCTCTTTCCAAGAGGTCTCGGGTTCGAATCTCGCAGAGGAGTAATAACAGCTATATTTGAGTTATTGCAAATAAGTAGGACAATGGTCATAGGTTTGGACATATGTTGTGGTGGTTGTAAGATGACAACGTGCTTGCACACAATCAACAGCATATTATTCTTGTCACATTACATGCCTAGCTTTATTCATATCACATAACAAACATACATCGAGAATTTGAGAGGCTTGTTGTCTTGTTTGTCACTATATTGTCAACCCATTTATATTATTCCTAATCTACTTGATAAATTCTAACAATAAGCACATTTTAATGACACTTAGCAACAATAGTTTTATATTTAAGGTTGGTTCGTAAAAACAAAAAACATCACTGTGAGAGGCATAAGTTCATCTTAAGTCGTTTACTTGGATTAATTCCTTGTATCGAAAGAAGACATATGATCATCTATTGAGATGAAAATGTTTCGCGAATGAATTCATAATGAGATTTCAATGGATAGGTCTTACATTGGAGTTCATATTATTACAATATATTCTGTGCGTAAAGAAAAAAAATTAAATTCGAAGTTCGAAACACAATACTCATCGTTAGAACATTTGCTCTATTTCCCAATTACAAGGTTGATTTGTAAAGCAACCAAACATTCCACTTTCAGTTTCTTCATTTCATTTTTTCTACATCCTCAGCTACAATACAATCAAAAACTATATATATAAGACGAAAAAATGAAAAAGACAATTTTTGGTGCCATACAACCTACTATTAGGCTTCTTCTTGGAGCATTCACCATCATGTTCTCATGCTATAGAGATATCTTCGTTCCGACCTGTGTGTATATACCGCGGACATGGGTCACTACAAGGAGCGTCGAAACTATGAAGTGAGTGAAGAGAAAACAAGTTTGCTTCACCAACTATTTCAACGAAAACATGTTCAGATTATTTATGAACATTTGTACTCCGCATTGCAGAACAAGATAACGCATTTAGAGATTCCACACATATAAATCATGTTACTTCAGCAACTAGATAGTTCATCTCAGATATTTCTGTATGCTAGTATCAGATGATTAGGCCTGTGCTCCTTAAAAACATAAATATACAGTAAGTTTTCGAGTTCTCTGTAATACACTGCAATGAAATTATGGCTATGTGGACGAGGTCCAACACTCCAACCCAAGGCCATAAGTTTGCCTACATTGGTATTTCATAAGTGTATCAAGATTCGACCTATATATTATCCATCACACAAGCAAAAAAATTCTTCACAATTTATGTCTACTACAGATCTAGTAAATAATTACATTTTAAAATTAATTAAATAATATCGGTTTACTATTCGAGAAGACAGCAGGTATAACAAGCATTTAATCTAATTTTATACTAACAGATAACAAATGTAATGTACCTCCACAAGATCAACTGTTGTTAAATTCTTGAGCTGCCATTATCTAGAGCCATCACCATCCCCAGAACTATCTGAATGGCCGAATCCCCACTTTAGGTCTTTGACGCAAAAAGAATGACGTGCAACTTTTCCATCCTTGTGTGTCGTTACACTGATATTGCTTCCTTTGTAATCAACCTTGTTCAGAATATCTGAGAAAACGATTCTAGGGTCTTTACTGTTCTTATTGTAAGAAAATATGATCTTGTAAGCCATTGCCAGAAAATGCCGCAAAGACTTAGCTAGTGATTGTTAGGCTGTTCCTATGTATTAGCATCTGTCTTATCACTTCGCATATATTTGTAATTATCTCCTAGTCTAGATAACGATCTAGTGTTTGAGCTAGAACTAGCTTACTTTGAATTCACCGCTTATCATAGAATACATTTAGCTATAAATACAATTGATCACTAATGTGATCATTACCTTTGCTGAACTTCTTTACTTATATCCATACTCCACATCAATTTCCCCCCTTTATATTCTTTACATCTCCAGCGAATCCTCTTGTGAAAGAGGCAATATCTGGATCATCATTCTCGACTGCCCAATCTCGAAAATTGACCAGAGGTGGCGGGGCCTCGGAAAGAAGGATTTCAATGAGATTTCTCATTATCCCATTATTATATGGGTTCTCTTTCCTATCATATTGAAACCGGAAGCTCTCATACGTTGTCTGCAAACAACAAAACACAGTACTAAACAATTCTGCCGCATTACATCATATATCACATTAACCAGACAAGTGTGCTTTCAGATTTAAGTCCTTCGAGATGAATATATAATTCCTCTCAGACACCATATAACATAGCATTTATTACATGTAAGTAATAGAAAGTGACCTAACAACATACTTGCGACTATTGTTTCATATTATACCTATTGTTGGGGATAGTTCACATCTATGAGTCATGATACTGGCCTTATCTTTTACTTTAGGAAGTAATATGAAATTTGGAAGTAAATGACATGTTAGAGGTAGGTAGGTTTATAATGAAAGAAACTACCACATGACGTAAAGAACATAGTTCAAGGTCCCGCTGTTAGCCACTTAGCATTTAGATTGAAAAACAGAGAAAAGTGAAATTACCTGATTTATGCACATAAGGTAAAAGTGCATAACACTAAGACCGCCAACAAACCAGAAACTAATGAAGCAATAGACAACCAAGATGACTGATGTGATGTCTCTTGACATGGCGATGGGCCCAGGTTGATTGAGGATGTTCAATAATGAAAATGTGAAGATATAAACGCACAAAATAGTTGAAGTGGTTATGAACAAGATAAAATGCCTGTAATTACGCTGCAAAAGAATAAAAGACGATAAATATATAGTATTCAGAAAATTGATGAGAAACCATTTATTTCAAGGTGTGTTTATACCATTAAGCCCAATCAGTTCATACAGTCTATTTAGGCATGACGCAAGTTCTTATGGTTGGTCTGACTCTATCTGGCATGCAGCATATCAAGAAAGGCTGAAAGGGTACTATCATTATCTGGAGCTAAACATCAAATAATTAGTTTTGTATGATAAGACCAAAATTGTTTGTCGCGTTTGCCTTTACAAAAAACTTCTCAAAGAACTGGGCTTTCTACAACACTTAAATCTTACCCTCATTTTAGTACCAAAATGCTTCAAGTTTTCCGATTTTAAGAAAAGGCAATCATAACGAACAAAGCAAAAGGAAGGAGTATAATGTTTCAACGAGTTGATATCATTGGCAAAAAAATATATAAAGGGTTATGCAGAATGGGATGAGATAGACCAAAATTTACACTTACAATGTCTTCAACCTACCACGACATTTCTAGTGTCTATCATTTCTAGTACTATAAGAGAAATTAAGAAATACTAGTACTTTTTCTTTTATAAATAAGACACATTAAAGATTTCAGGAAGTTGTAAGGAGAACGATATAAAACGGAAATAAACCACAAGTTCAATGAAGAAAGTATGGAAGAGAATATATACTATAGAATCATATCTTTGTATCATTACTCAAAAGAGAAACTGCAGAAAATGACTTACAGCTCCAATGCACTGACCCACCCATGGACAGTGGTGATCGAACCTTTGGACACAATTGTTGCATACAGAGCAGTGAGATGCACGTGGCGGACGATACAGGAAACAGGTCTGACAGAATTTTACTCTGACCCTATGGCCATTGATCACTACAACTTTTGTCCTTGGTATTCTCGGGTTAGAAGTTTCCTTACTGATCCAGTCCATTGAATCAATGGAGGTTGGAGACATGTCTGTTGAGTCGGGAGGGCGTGAGTTCCTAGGGACTAATCCAGGATTTGTTGCAGATGTCAGAAAGAGAAAAATTAAATCCTGAAAATGGATTTACAGTTTCACCATCAACTTGCAATATCAAATTCCACAAATTTAGGAGAGAAGGTTCTTGTTGTAAACTTGTGATTACCAGAAGAGTAAGAAGAAATCCTCCAATAAGTATAATATACCAATGCAAAGGCTTTTCTTCAGGTTTTCTTACAAGCATGTGGATGCAGAAAGTTAAAGGAGGTACTCCTAAAAGCAATGCGGTCACTACTAGCGATCTTCCATCAGGACCAAAGATCAATCTCCCACCACACAGGAATTTCTGACCCAAAAATAGATAATCATTGTAATTTGCTATTTGGAGAACTATAAAAGCATTTAAAATCTTTCATGTGTAAAACAGCATGCATTCTATCCAGTTTAATATATATGAGTACTAAGCATTATAGAGTCAAAGATTTTATATTTTGTGACTCTTCGAGTTTCTATATGTTGCATCATTAATGAATAAAATTGCCATAAGTCATGTATGACATTTTGTTTTCATGTCTTATAAAGTCAAAGATTTTATATTCTATGACTCTTCGACATAATGGGATAATTTAAAATGTTCATCACACTACATAGGTTTATTATCTATTGTGAAATACTCCGTACAACAGTAGATAGTATCTGTACTTCACTCTTGGATAAATCCAAAAACAGCATCCCTCTATCACATGGATAAGGTTGTGTATTATTCAACCCCTTTACCTCGCTTAGGCGGAGTTTCTTCGTAAGTACTAGGCATGTTCATGATGCTGAACTCATGTATGACATTTACTTCTAAAAAGTAGAAATTACAAACATACCATACATGCAAGAAAAATCAATGAACTAAACCAAAAGGGGGGGAAGAAAAACTTACATTGCGACCTTCCCAAACTTGATAGACCCTTTTCTTGATTTGGGAATTGTCTTCCATAGGTTTATTAAACGAAAGCACCAAATCTTGATTCTTCATCTCATTCGTCATCATATAAATATTAGTATTAGCTAAATGATACTCCTATAAACTTAACTACTTTTTTTTTTCAAAATTCCCCCTCCCTTTCTTGAACAATCTAACAAATTAACCAAAAAATATATACATCATACTTATAAGATCAAAAAAAATCTTGATGTTATCATTAGGATGATCAGGAAGGGGGAAGAAGCATAAAAGGAGAGAGACCAACAATTATTCTCTCCTTCGATTTTTTTTAATCAATTAGAAGCTAACCCCATCAACTAGCAATTCTTCATCATCCCAAATAACGAGAAATAAACCAAAAAAATTAATGTTTTTTTTTGTTTCTCTATTTCTTTGGAAGTTATTGGTTGGCCCCCAAATTCAAGCGCCATCTACGCGCGAATTTTGGAAACAGATTCCTTTCTTGAAAAATCAGATAACATTTAGACAATCACTTACGTGGACATGGGTCGAAAACAATTTTCACGACACGAGCATTGTAATTGTATTAATCAAACTAGTCTTTTGTACACAGTCCAGCCTGTGTGAACTCGTTTCCCAAAAACCTGACTGAATAAATGATCAAACGTTAATCAAGTTGAACTCGAGTCGCTCTAATTGGATTGACTAATACTAGTATACTACTAAAGAAAACAATGAAATTTATCCATTTCATTAATTTCTTTTATCAATTTCTTCATTAAAATCATTCCATTCCATCGTACCAAACACAAGCTTCCAAAAATTGAAAATCTATGCTAAAAAAAATGATTCACGAACAAGCTTGCATTTGATATAGGGCGACTCTTCGTCAATAATCTTCCTCTGCCTCCACGTTCATGATTAAAATATTGTAACAAAAACATTGACAAACTATTAAGTTACACAATAGTACAATATAGTATAAACAATTTTCCACCATTAGCATACATTTGACTATGTAATGGATATTTAAAACAAGTTACATCCCCTACAACAACCTTCGCATACACACAATGGGAATTAGCCCCAAAAGAATAATACAACATTTGGAAAACGGAAAGAATCTACTCTCTTGAACCTGCCCTAAAGTCATTGATCACCTGACGAAAAGGAAAAAAAGAGCTAATGAGATGTCATGTTCAAACAAGGATATATAATAGTTCCTAGCGCATTCTACTCAAACTCATATCCCCGTATGACTTATTTTAGAAGGGGCAACTACCAACTACGACAATATTACAGCAGTAGAGCAAGGGCAGTAAACAGTCCTCTAACAACCTTGGATTCTTGCCAAGAATCAAGACTTATGCATGTATTCTACAGCCGACAGGTTCAGTGAAGGTCTATCAGAATCAGTAAGAACCTACCAACATCACCTCCAACTATGCATATTTATATAAAAGTATGATAACGTTTGGGCTCTACTGATTAGCAGACCGCAGATCCTTTTTTGGGACATATTAAGATACTTCATTCGGAAGCTGATACTAGATTTCACTTCACATAGAATGTAAAGGACAAGAATAACTCGCATATGTATACTCTTATCATCCACCTGTGAGACTTATAGTAAGGGCATCTAAGAAAGGATCAGAAAGAAATTGATACCTTAATGAAACCTATAGTATACCGGTCTGCATCAGACCTAATAGTAAAACCCTCTGCACATTGAGGATCCACACATGCACTTTTTTCTCATTCGATCTGCGTTCTCAGCAGGAACCATCCCGTAATCAAATGTCAGCTCTTGCATGGGAGGTATGTGCCTGATGGCAAAAAAGGCTATATGGAGATACACTTCATTATCGCTTTCGCGGAGAACTGGCTGCCAGTATACATTTGGTGAACAGCTATGATTCATGAATCGAGCTACATTGCCTTCCCGTTTGGCGTTAATAACAAGAGGAAATGGAGCTTTGGGAGACTGGCTGGGATTACCTTGTGGACCTTCCAGTGGCTGATAAATGCGAGTAGCATCAAATATGTAGTTATCTTCGATCTCACTTGCAAGTTCATTGACTGTTGATGCATCAATGACCTCGCCAGCATACTCACAGATAAATCCTCCACCACGAATTGGATGCCAAGACCTAAGTCCCCATCCTCTGTTTGTTGTTCTGAAAACTTCAAGACGGACTTTCAAACCAGCCTGAGTCATTCGGTTTCTGCAGTTTGAAGCACATGCACAGGTCTTACCACACTCATGCACCAAGGCTGGGTAAGTTAATATGACCCCTAAAGAGCTATAGGGAAGGTACCCATCATTTTTCTCGATGCAAGGACAATTGACATCTCCTGGTTGACATCCACCACGGCATTTACAGCTTAGAGAAGGTTTAGACGATAAGTAAGGCCTGATGTACTTTGGAGCAGTAATATATGTGAAATAATCAGGACCTTTTTCATCATTAACATCATTTACAAGGGACACTGGAAGGCGCTCCGAGCCAGAAGTGAGATCTGGTAGGATGATCCCATCCCTTGAGGTAATTCCGTCCTTCCATTGCTGAATAGATTTCCAGAGAGTAAATGCCTCAGGCTGGCCAGGAAGTCTTACCAGTTTGTACTTGAAAATAATGCAGCCAGTTTTATTTTTCTCAGTCCATGTATCCTGAATACTGTAAAGCCCGTCATAAATATAAATCTTCCCCTTTGAATTTTGGGAGTCCTTCACACCACGAATTACACGTACCTCATTGCCACGATGCCTACTCTTTTCTAAAGCAAGATTTCCCCTTTCCAGTTTTTGGTCAAACATTAGTCCGTCTCTCCGTTGAACTCCACCCTGTCCTGTATAAATCAGCATGTCTCCATCATTCCCGTCATCCTCATATCCCCCAGAGGAGACAATGCTGAGAGCCACTGGATCTTCATCAGCAGAATTTTTAACATTCATATAATCTATCCCACCCATACTTTGAGCATGCAGTCCTATAAGGCATAATTCCATCCTGAAAAAGAAGATATCACCTACTTCAACCCCAGGAACATGGCCAATCTTCTTTGATTTGTTAGTTCGGATTTCTTTGCTCATCAGCAGATTTCCAGCTCTCAAATCAGGACGCTTAGCAAAGCCTGGAATGCTCTCCTTAGATTCTTCATATTGGGTGAGTTTCTGCCATAGCAAGTTATAAACTAGCAGTATTCGGTGAACCAAATCTTTGTCTCCAGTAGCTTTCTTGAAGGAATCCAGTTCCATAAGGCTAAATGACATCAAGAAGTTATTGACGAATCTCTCTTCGTCAAACTCTGAAGAAATAGCCCTTTCAATTACTCTTTGCTTCTTTGGCTTACCCTTTCGCCTCCCAGAATTACTGGCATCATGTACATGAGTAGTATGCATAGATCCAGTGACAAATTCATCACTCTGATCCATGGAATCGCTGTAACCATCGTCATCCTCAGCCTGACTTCTCCTAGCCCTCCCAACTCTTTTGTATCCATTGGCAGTGTCTGGTGATCTGAATGCATTCAGGGGGACAGGTGACGGTATATCATTACCGAAACCAGAAGACCGTTGAGATGCTCTCTGAGAGTCATTTGACACCATAAACGGGTAAATGGGAGCTAGACCAGGTGGAAAAGGACCATTTGGAGGAACACAAACAAAAGGAGAGGACCCTTGAGCATTTGATGCAGAAGACAATCCAGGAGGAGCTGGAAAGACTGGTGCAAGATATCTCAGTGGCTTGACATTCAATATCTTAGACCTATCAATAGGCTCCGCACCAAAATCTCCCTCCATTGAGCGTGTCTGAACAGTGAATAAACAAAAAAGGTCATTTCTCAATCAACAATCAACTCACCTCAATAAACTTGAAACACCCCGAAATAGCTTCCCATATGACAAAGGACGCCACTAAATCCCTTCTACAGTATAGGCAACCGACTTGAAGTCTATTTTCTCACAAAAAAGCAGCAGAGACACCAAACAAGACAAAGCAACATGTAGACCTTAACTTCATTACTGGTTCAAAAGCTTACCAAATGAAGTAGAAACTTACCCTTATTGTTTGAGAACATAATAACTGAGGTTAGAAGAAAGGCAAAATTTCATGAGTTGGATTAAATTCCACAATTAAAGCGAACCCCTAGAAATAATAAATGTGTATTATGCAACAATTTCAATATGTTTAATGATATCAAAGCTATAAGCTGCAACTTCTACAATAAAGGAAAAAAATCACATTTTTATATGAAAATAACATATCTTCATCTCTATTCAGAGAAAGAGTTCAGAACATGTCAGATATCGAAAGATCGTGGTCTTAAGCTTGATGGCTTTAAGTCCTAAATCCAAATGTTCCAATCAACTTCACATAATCACAACTAATTACCCTGCAAGATTTATTTTCTTTAAAAAAACTACTTCTATAGTTATGAAAAGTGCTACTAAAAGTACTGAACAAACTTTGAAATTTCGCTAACCTTTCCCAATTATTGATCCAAAAGGGTTCCTGCAGTGTTCAACACAAGTTTACATGTCTTATTACAACAAAAAATAAAAGAAAAAAAAATCATATAGAAAAAAGCATACACAACTCCCATACTCATATATCATGGAAAACTAAATTTCATGAATAAGAAAAAATCCCAACTCAGTCAAATACAAATACATGTAATTGCCTCTTATAAAAACCCTTTCTTGAGATTTATAAAAAGAAGTTGACATTTTTACAGGAAATATCACTTAATTAGATGTAAAGATCATATTTTTGGCTTAAGTGGTATAAAGGGTGCCAAAATGTTAACAGAATTATAAATGAAGCAGATCTTAAGATAAATATGGTACCAGTTTTTGAATTGAAATCTTCTCTTTCAGAGTCTGATCAGAGATTGAGTTTGAGAGAGATGGAGGGAAGGAGATGAAGATTTTGTACTCCTACATCCCTAAAACATTGTCACATTTTGACTTTTGGTGGTCAAATATTACAAAATTTGATTATTAATTCTCATCAAATGATAAGAAATAATATAGGCTTGTGGGACCTTGTTAGATTCGTCTCAATATATATTTTTGAAATATCAAATTTTTATAATTTTTTTTCATGTAGAATAAAAGATATTTATATTTCAATTTTTGTTTTGTTGATCATGAAAAGTCAAAATATGACAATTTAGAGACGGAGGGAGTAGTAATTTATTAATTTTGACTTTTGAGGACCCATAAGACTCAGTTCAATGATAATGAGACACTCAGATTAGTAACATCAATTACACATCACTACATTGACAAAAAACTAAAAATTAAAAAAATATATACACATTAGTATATGTATATTACATATTTTAGGTTTCACCTATCATTCTAATTAGTAGTAGTATATTTTAGGAATAAAATATTAGGAGTGATATTAGACACAAAATATGTAAAAATGCCAATTTAAATGAATTGGAACGGACATTTTATAATTAAACTAGCGAGAAAACCCCGCCCACGGGCGAGGTCGAGACACCATGAAAATGTGATAAGGCCTTCGCGATTTTTCTGAGACCTGTAAATTTGAGGTTGAAATTTAGACACTATGATAATGTTATAAGACTCTTTAATTGGATAAATCTCTAAATATGATTGCATCAATATTTGAATTTGCTTTGAATACACGAATATTAAATTAAATCTGAACATCAATATATAATCATGTTGGGTAAATTTTATAATTCCTTCAGTGATCTTAATTGATCTTATGATGAGTAACGATGTTTGTTTCTAGTACATATGAAAAAAGTATTTTAGATTATCCTCTGATGGTAAAATCTCATGAAAAAAAGGAGAAATACTTTTGCAGTATTTAGTATTGATAAAGGTGAAATTTGAAGAACTTGATGATTTGGGATCATTATGTACAATTTCGTGTCTATAACATGGAGAAATAGTGCTACAGCCTTTCATTCAATTCAAGGATTAACATTTATTAATTAATAACAACACTTTCTAAGTAACTAAAACGATATAACACTTTATAAGTAACTAAAATAAATTGGAAGCACTAATAATTTGCACAATCACATCATAACACATGACATATATGCCACAATCACATCTGAACTATGGACCTCACCAAGCCAATGGGCAATTTCATCCAAACACTTGAAAATTGGTTACAAATCTGAAATGTCAAGAACATAAGTCACAAAACCTGCAAAATCCAGAAGATGAATGCTTGAAATCAGTTATGGTATCAAACTTGCAAACCCATAATCCTTTCAACGCACTTCAGCTGGAAGAGTTGGCTTTGATAGAAGGCGATATCGACATTGTTGATGCATCACTTGAGAAGGTGCATGGTTGTATCGAGCAACCTGTAGGAGGTAAACATAAAGGAATTAACCAGCAACGTTTCATCTCAACCAAGACAGTTATGACTGCAATTTCTGAGCAGCAACAGGAAGCAATTATACCCACAAGTAAGCAAGAACAGACCTGTGATTTGTTGGCTCAGCAAACAGCACAGAAAACAGCTCAAGCGTGTTTGCACAGTCCCAAAAGTGCCTCTAAGTTGGCTGATCAGGTCAAAGAATTAGATACTCAACAAAAACGAAGTCGTTTACAAACCAGTTTTTGGCTCCTGCAGCAAGTGCACGGGATGACAACCTTTGGACAGCATATGTAAAAAGATTTGTTGTGTCATCCTGCCAGGATGTATCTCGTTATTAGCGGTACCCTATTAAAAATTTACATAATATGGCTCTCTAAAAAATTTATCTCTTCCGAGGATCAATCAGTTAGTTGATTGATATATACCCCTGAGAAAAGTTTTAAGAGGAGTGTGGGAAAGAAGTACAAGCTTGCACCGAAGAACCATAACATACAGGAGTTAGAGATGTAGAAACCAGCAGGTCATGGAACATAATCATCGAGCAGCAATGTGTAATCCCAGCAGTAGATTTTAATATTCGAACAACGGACTGCCACATTAAACAACAATACAATTGTATCAAGCAAAGAAGGCACAGTATGCTTGTGTAAATATTGCAAGGGTAGTAATTTGATTTACATCTTTATACTAACCGAACGGCACAGTAGTATGATTTAGATGCCAAATATTACCAGGGAAGACATCAAAAATTTAAAATTGGTAAGTTAAGTTCATGAACTTTGACTGAAACTTTTATCAGAAACTCCAAGATTATTAATTACACAGTGTGCAAGTACATAGTATCAATGAGTATTTAGTACTACACTGGTTTCAATTATCAAAGGAAGAAAAGTATCTCATTAGAACATCTAGTTATATACAACTATTTATAGCTTCAAAATACTTTAACACAGACCTGAACTTCAAGAGCAGCCTCCCGACCCATTGTCAGCAACTGAACAGTTCCACGCTCCTTTAAAGATTCGCGGAAATTAGGTAATTGAAGCTTCTTTCAATTGAATTTGTATTATCATCGAACACAACAGCTATAGCATTACCCAGCAGCAAAAGTCCAATGGAGACGACTTGTCAAAAGCTGACAATTAGGACTACCAATGAAATATCTAAAAGTGCTAAGAAAACTCTAAAATTAATAATTCACAAAGTACACATCACATTAAATTGTCCATGAACTCACATATTTCTCCTAGATCACAACAATGAAATTTCATAAACTCAGCCAATTTGGACAAAAAAATCAGTCAAGAATCACAGAAAACAAGTTCTTGTAACCACGTCAATATTCAATCATTCTCAGCCCTTCCTAGCTAAGAACAACCCAGAAAACTATAAAAAAAATCCAAACATTCAGCCTCAAAGCCGCCAGAAAGAGGCTCCAAACAACTAAATTTAACAATTCAATCCAGACCTGACCCTCAGGAACAAGTCAGAACCTCAAAGGTGAGTTTCATGGTTTAGAAAGGTATCCAGCAACACCCTTCAAGCAACCCCGCTTTCAAATGCTCACTTGCTAAAGCTACATCGAAACAAACCAACAATCAAAATTAACCTGATGATTAGGTAACACAAACAATTAAAGTAGTAACTATAATTGAGAAAAAAGAGAATACAAACTATTATGCAACAATTTAACCAATAGGCTCAAATTTATCGTAATCATCCAACGAAATGACCATCATGGCTGCAAAACCCAGTTGCATGCTACAAGAAGCAGCCATCTGGGTCTGCCCGGCCAACATACGGGTCAACTACTGCAAAATCCAACATTGAATATCATCATAGCCTTTGTAAAATCACATATATTGCTGGCTAATGGAAAGAATCGAAGAAAGGGACAGAGAAGAGTGGAGGAATGAAATTGGACGAGTTGGATAATGGTTTCACAAAATCAAACTCATATTTCAATAGCCCAAAAGTCACAAATTGGAGGCAACATTTAATGCCGTGAAACACGGACTGGCTGAGGACAAATCCATTAATATTCATACAGTGAGCACAAGGGAAAAGAACAGTGATAGGAAAAAAGGTTGGTATAATATCACCGTAGGATCTTGCTTTTTGTGAAACGAATCCGACGGCTGGGAGGGACGACCTTGAGCTACTGACATGATGGATGTGGAGAAGTGCGCATTTAGATCCGATGGATCCGGGTTTAACCCATTTGACCCATAAGGTACCACAATTTGAGCACAAGGTACAACCATTTTAAGCGTGTCTGCCTACAGCGAAGCTCACGTTAGCAAATTCCATCCCCTTTTTATGTTTATAGTTTAATACTAGTAATATTCCTAATATTTACTCTCCACAGTCTTAATTGATTTTACATATTGATATATACTCCCTCCGTCCCTAAAAGATTGTCACATTTTGACTTTTGTGGTCAATTACAACAAAATTTGATCACGAATTCTCACTAAACGAAAAGAAATAATATAGTCTTGTGGGACCTCGTTAGATTCGTCTCAATATATATTTTTGAAATATCAACTTATTATATTTTTTTTGCATTTAGAATAAGAGATATTTGTATTTAAAATCGTGTTTTATTGACCACCAAAAGTCAAATGTGACAATCATTTAGGGACGGAGGGAGTATCATTCTAGTAATTTCATAGTAGTATTGTTTACTTATTGAATTATATGACATGACTTCACAATCTCCTTTAAAATTTTGAACATGGGCAATAAAATTGATTCCAAGTAAAATCTGTCACTTTATTATCGAATCAAACTTTTTAATTTTATATTACGAAATTAATCAAACAGTTCAATGAAAGAAGCTCTTATGGATTGGCTAGAGTTTCGAGTTCAAATTTACTTTATAGCTAGTGACTATATATTAGGGAATATTTTATATATATATATATATATATATATATATAAATTAGCGATGAGGTGAGTCTCGAACACAATACCTTCTGATCACTAGCGAAAGTTTTTTCCACTAACCTACTCGATTCACTCATACTCCCCCCAATCCAGAAAAAGAGTGTGTTGTTAGAGATTTCACACAAATTAAGAAACATTTAATGCATTCAAAATTTCTATATATACCCCTATAAAGTCAACCATTAATACTTCATCTCTTCACTTGAGGAGTATGTATTGATTTATGTAAAAATACATCTTTTTAGATATTTTTTAAAAAATCTCTACAAATACTCGTTTTAAATTGGAGGAAATACTCCCTCCGTTTTTTTTTATTTGATTGTTTGGAGCTTTTTTTCTTGTTTCGAAATATTTGATTGTTCACAATTTCAATGCAACTTTTTACAATTCCAATGCACATTTTTACAATTCCAATATACCTTTTTACAATTCCAATGTACCTTTTTACAATCCAATGTAATTTTTTACAATCTCTTAATAAAATACTCTTTCCCCAAACAATTAAATAAAAAGAAACGGAGGGAATAGTATATACTCCCTCCATCCCTAATTGTTAGACCCATTTACTTTTTCACGGTCTCCGAGACACGAATTAAAAAGTAAATAATTTTAAATTTACATATGTAAAAAATATAAAAACTTGATATTTCAATAATATATATTGAGACGAATATAACAAGACCCAATATGACTATATTATTTCTTATTGGTTAATAAAAATTTACGATCAAAACTTTCGAAGTTTGACCCAAAAAGTCAAAATGGGTCTATTAAAAAGGGATGGAGGGAGTATTAGGGAGTATTATGTAATTAGAAGAAAGCACATTTGGAAAATTGTTGTAATTATCCTTGTTGGGACTAGGCCTGTGAACAAACGTTAATATTCGAAACGGTTCGACGTATTTGGCTCGAAAAAGCTTGATTTGAAGTGCGATTCGACATGTCAAACCTCAGGCCAAATATAAAAAGTGGATATTCGTCAAACCGAGCCAAACGGTGCGAAAAAGCTTGGCTCGATTCATTTATGTCATCTCTTTTATATATATACTCCCTCCATCCCAAATTGATTGTCTTATTTTGACTTACACGGTCTCCGAGACACAAATTAAAACGAAAATATCTCTAATTTTACAAGCGTAAAAATTATAAAAAGATGATAGTTCAAAAGTATTCATTGAGACGAATCTAACAATATCCAATATGACTATATTATCTCTTATCGACTAATGAGAATTAATGGTCAAAATTTGTATAACTTGACTCCCAAAATAGAAATAGGCCAAACAATTTGGGATGGAGGGAGTATATATTATATGCAGTAAAACGTCTATAAATTAATATTCTATAAATTAATAATCTCTCTAAGATAATAAATTTATCCGGTCCCGACTTGGGCTAGTTAAAAATATTAGCAAAATCAATAAAATAATAAAATGTATGCAGCCCTGGCGTGTCGCACTTTTGGTTTATAAAAAACCGAAATCTGAGCCTATTTAGAAGTTACAATCTTGAATAGTAATATGTTTTGGGAACTATGAACTTCTGTTATGGTTATAACTTGTCATTATATTGTTATGTTTAACGTTTAAAATTGTTATCTATTTAATTATCAAGCCGCACCTTTTCAAACGGTTTGGCTCGAATCAAGCCAAATATCTTGTTAAAATTTCCTTCAAACCTCAAGCCAAACTAATTTTTCAGATATTTGACCAAATCAAGCCAAATCAAACCTTAGGTCAAAATAAATCAAGCCAAACTCAAATATTCAACTGTTTGGCTTGATTCGGCTCGATTACATGCCTAGTTGGGACAACTAAAACTCGTGTCTCGATACAAATTATTGTTGTCTTCTCCTTCCCATGATGTCTTATTGTATGGGACTCTTCACTCCTTACAGACACACACACAAGTCCCCCACTATGTCTAAATAACCAACCCAAACATCCTCAAAATTATCAAACCTTCTTCCACCAATTTTATTCTAATTATCAAGAAACCTCGACTTAATGAAGTAGTCTAGTTTTCTATAGTAATTAGGGTGGGGTGTTCGAAACTTACTTCATCGTTAATATAAAACAAATAAATTTGAAGAAAACCTTAAACACAAAAGCCATTTATTCTATATGGACCAGCAGCATCAATATTTCCTCCCACCCACCACCACCACCATCACCGGAGACGGCTTAGTAACTGAAATTGATGGTGGTGGTGATGGTGATAGTGGTGGCGAATATAGTGGGCCCACATTCATAAGATTAGGAGATTGTGCATACTACTCAACCCCCTTTGTGATTCTTGATGTTTTGTGGAACTTTGCTTTTGTGGTTGTGGCTGCCTATGTGCTGTTGATTACTGGTAGAGAGAAACCCTTGACCCCTTTGAGGCTCTGGATTGCTGGGTATGCTCTTCAGTGTATTTTGCATGTGGGGTTTATCTTTGCTGAGTTCCAAAAGAGGAGTCTTGATGCTGATGGTGATGATGACCATCTCTTTGGTGATCATGATTCAATCCTTGTTTCTCTTCTATGTCATAGCAGGTGAAGATTGAGTCTTTTTTGAACAATTGTCGATTTTGAGCATTTTTTGGTGTAAAATTGGTTATTTGATATCAGAGTTGTCAATTTGACTAGTTTGCTGGTGTTTAAAATTGGTTCTTTTTATCAGAATTGTTGATTTCAAGCATTTTGGTGATGTAAAAACTGGTTTTTTTTCTCAGAATTGCTGATTTTGGTGGTGTACACAAGGGTAGATGCTTTCCTTTGATTTTGTCTGTAGTACATATGGTAAATTTGATTGAAAGTAACGCCTCAACTTATAATAATGTGAAAGGAACAGAGGTTATGACTGATTGTTGACTTATTTTGACTGTAATTTTAATTGCATATTTGTAATGATAAGGCTAAACACTATATTCTTTGTTTAATGCTATAGGTTCGGCAATTTGTTTTAATTGCTTACATGGTAGAAAGTTTGTCAATTACTAGGCATTGTTGGAACTTGATGAACACTGATATAAGCATATAGATGCCATATAATTTGGAAAATTTAGGAGTAAAATTGTGGTGTAATTGATCTATTACTAGCATCAATTTACATTCTGTTGCTACTTTCCATCGTGGTTGCATTAGATTGGAGGATTTTATAAGCAAATTATATTTCGGATACTTTCTTCCATGATCTGGTTGATTAAATCAACCAGGAAAAGAATAATGATTTTTCAGGAAACCCACACAAGTTCTTATACCTAAATCTGTTCACTGTTTACAGCATCATCAAGGGATTAGAATCCGTGCATACAGTGGTTTCATCAGTCTGGTGGGTGTTCGGATTCTATTGGATTGTTACTGGCGGGCAGTCCCTTCTGCAGGACGCTCCTCGTCTTTACTGGTAATTTTCCTTCGATGTTCTGAACTTATGAAATTGGCAACTCTGAATGCTTTCTTTAATAGGAGGATTAATTTATCATCCAGAGTTCAGTTAATTTTATTTTCATCAACTATTAAAAGAGAGGGTGGCTAAAAGGTCTGCTAGCTCTTTCATGTTGTGGTGTGAGTGAAATTAATAAGAATTCTTTTATTCATGTTTACAAGCCACAAAAAGAAAATGTATTTAAGCAGTAACATATACGTTTTAGCGACTAACTGAAGATAGTAGATTCTGATGAAGGAGCTACAATCAATTTCGGTCAATAGCCCTCCACGAAGAATGTCATTATTTTTTTGTCTTTCGTGTATTTTTATATCTCTATCTGAAAATCATTCATGTACACGATATGCATTCATTTATATCAGGTTCAATGTGAAATCTTCATGGCTGATCTGGAATATTTTTAAGTTTTATGCCCAATCAATTCAGTCTAAATACTTTTCTTCGTATAAAGGACCAAGACTGCAGTCATGTTGTTTACCTGCATCTAATTATCTCAGTTTTCAGTGTATATCCTGTCATTAACGAATCATGCAAACAAACTGCAGGTTGGCAGTGGTTTTTCTTGCCTTTGATGTGTTCTTCATGATCTTCTGTATTGCAATGGCCTGTGCTATCCTCTTCTCCATGTTCTGCTTCTTCCCAGTTTTAGCTTCTTTGGCATATGCTATGAAAATTGGAGAAAGAGCATCAGAAGATGATCTCAGGGCTCTTCCCAAGTTTAGGTATGACCAGCCTAGTTCTGGAGCATGCCACAAAGATGGAAAACAAAAACTAAGTTTGGTAGCTCAGTTGAGAAACAGTAATGCCACACCTAAGCTTTTACTACATCCAGAGGATTCTGTAAGCATCTGTCCTTCCCTATTCCTCGATAAGTTTCCTTGAATATTGAGTTGTTGGTTGTGGTTTGCGCTCGTCCTTCTAACCAATCTGTTTATCCTCTCTGCTGTTGATAAATGATGAAATGAACATAATGGGTTCATAGCATCAGCATGTAATGACCGTGCTTTTTTGCCTTTTGTGCATTGTCCATATCTACCTCCAACGCATTTGTATTCTTTGTGAGATTTGCTTTAATATTGTGATATATGTTGTTACAACAGAGTTGTTAATGGTGTAGGAATGCTGCATATGCCTTCACAAGTATGTTCATGGTGCCGAGCTGTGTGCTTTGCCCTGCAATCATCATTTTCATTTCAATTGTATAAGCAAATGGCTGCGGATAAATGCAACCTGCCCCCTCTGCAAATTTAATATCCTCAGTGGCGACACATTGGTTTGACTATGAGTCTGATACGTTATGAGATTTAGATGCAACGGTTTAGTTTCTCTAGTAGCAGCAACAAATATAGAGATATGTCATTCCAATCTAGCTATATGCTGCGAATATGTACAGTAGAAATGAAATTCTGGACAACTTCATTTTTTTTTTTTTGCCGTCGTTAGTCCTTGTGTACATTGATGGATTTTCTTGATCTGCTTTTAAGTGTTATTGTGATTATTTGTAAAGCTTAAAACTCTTTGCAACTTTGCTAGTGCTTCAATATCTGGATGAGATGCGGCCATGAGTGTAATCTTGTAGAGATAATTTAGTTGGATAGATGTGTTGTTGCGGGGGAACTATGTTACCACTCACCTATCAGTTTGTCGCTATGGTAGCCGGTGTAGCGATGTGGTAATATCTCGACCCAAAGTGGATGATACGTCAACATATCCCGACCCAAAATTGAACTATGTCATCAAGATATATCTTCTTCTAGGAAGCTCGGTTTATTTATAACAACACCTAATATCCTTTTTCCCGTCATAAACCTCCCACAAGTCTTTTTCTCCTCCATAATCTCCCATCATCTTCCCAAACCAACCCCCCCCCCCCCCTCCAACCCCAACCGAATAGTCAACCTATGCTGAGTTTTGTACTTTTGTCCCCTCCCAATGAGAATCTTGAACCGCCTCACCGCCACCATCTCCTTCGGGCCATTCAACAGCGCCACCCAAACTCGGTGGAGGAAGAGACCAACTACCACAGCCCGCACCCGTTTAGAGACCCGAACCCGAGACTCGACCCTGGACACCCTCACTGATCACCACCGCACCCTGAACCTCATCCTCGGCCTCCACCACCTCATCACCTCCAAAAAGAGAGGAGCCTCCTTCATCTCCCTCAACCTCCTCTCCAGGTGGGCTCCACATGCTGGTCTCGATGTTAATGCTCTCCCGGTTGGTGTTTTTCTCAAAAAATATCCACACATTTTTGAGGTATTGTTAAGATATTACTCCCTCCGGGTTTTTTATTTGTCATTTTAGACTTCGGCACATGGCATCGGATTATAGTTATTTGTCACTCTACATTTAAAATGCATGCCTCCTCGGGGTTAGTGTGGTTTGCCACTCTGACAAAGATTAATATATAGAGTCCTTTACATGTATTTCAATATCTTATTTTACAGGTATTCTTGCACCCTTTGAAGCGCAATGCTTGTTGTAAATTCAGTTTGAAGTTTTTGGGGTTGTTGGAATTTGAAAAAGATTTGATCTTGAGTGAAAAAATTGAGTTATTGAATGTTTTGAAAATTAAGAAGATTTTGTTGATGTCTGTTAATGGTAGTGTTCATTTGCATTCGATTAGATTGATGGGAAGTGAGTTGGGTCTTCCTGAGGATTTTCGCGAATCGATAATAAGGAAATATGATAAAGAATTTAGGCTGGTGGATTTGGAGATTGTTGAATTAGTTGGAAGTGATGGGGGGAGCTCAGGGTTGGGTGTGGCCGAGGTGGAGAAGTGGAGGCAGAAGGAGTATAGTGAGAAATGGTTGGGTGAATTTGAGGTGAAATATGCATTTCCCATGGATTTTCCAACTGGGTTTAGAAAAGGACCTGGTTTCAAAGAGAGATTGAGGAATTGGCAAAGGTTACAGTATGTGAAGCCGTATGAGAAGATACCGATGGAGGTCGTTAAGGTCAGGACTTGTGGTGGAGTAGAGCGATATGAGAAGAGAGCTGTGGCGATTATTCACGAGCTCTTGTGCTTGACTGTGGAAAAGAGGATGGAAGTTGAACGACTGGCTCATTTCCGGAAGGATCTTGGGATTATGGTGAATATGCGGGAGTTGCTCTTGAAACACCCTGGGATATTTTATATATCTATCAAAGGGAATAATCAAATGGTTTTCTTGAGAGAAGCATATGATAAAGGGCTTCTTATTGAACCAAATCCCATTTATGATGTAAGAAGAAAAATGTTGGATCTTCTACTATTAGGGGCTCGTTATACTAGAAATCTCTCTTTAAAAGAGGAATCTAAAGAGGAGTTCAAAGAGGTGATGAGTAGCAATATACATCACGGTAGTCAGAGCACACATGAAGGCGCAAGGGTTGTTGATTTTGTCATTCAAGTATTAGAGAGGGATCAATCACGCTCATAATACCTGATTTTGTTGATGTTCTGAAGAAGGGGTTGATGGAATCCCTAGACTGAAGGGTGTGAGCATGGATAGATGTGTGTTATAAGTCTGTGAATGAATATATCACATTATGCCTGCTTTGCTAGACAGTTGATTGTCAATTAGACTGCTGTCATTCTTGTTTTGGAAATTTCTGTGAAGTATATCTTTGCAGCTTTGCCATCGAATATCTTTAGGCCTCCTAAGTTGGATTTGGGTGAGTTCTAAAGAAACTTAGAATCTATTTGCATTCAATGGTTATCAACTTGTTGTGCATGTGCTGTAAGTCATCATTTAAGAAAACCTTGTAGAACTCCAGAGTCCAGACTTTCAGATAGCAGAGTAAACTGTGAGCCAAACAACAAAATCTTCACGATATAGCATTCCAGCCACATAAAATTATAGCTTTGTACATCATGCACACGGCTTTGCTTATAAATGACTAGTGAGATAAACAAAGTTCCTAGGAAGCTGAATTATCATTGATCATTTTTATTCTGTTCTCCGGTTATGTGTTCTTCTTTCTAGTATATCTTGTTTTCCTTCTTTGAAGTTTATCTTAGAAGTACAGATTATGTCAGGTTCTCTCTGTGATTTAATACTGCACTCTATATTGATCTTAAGCTTGAGTCATCTTAATTATTGTTCATATGTTTTCCATGTCCTTATATCATACATCATCATTCTAACCATGTGTCTCGAAATGGCAACAGTTATTTGTTTAATCTGCTCAAGTCATTCCCTTAGGCAGTGTTGTATAGGCTAAAGAATCGCTGTTACTCAAGAAAGCCATAATCTGTTAATTCAGCTCAAACGTGACAGAGTTCAAGAAGTTCGGAGGTAAGAAAAGCAAATGCCTGTGCTTCTTTGGTCCATCTTTTCCTAAGCAGTCTGTGGAATATCTTTCTGCAAATTGTGTCACCGCTATAGAAAATGCAGGAAGTTATTTTGAATGCATCGATGGACGCCATAGCGATGCACAACAGTTTTTAGGAGCTTATTAGTGTAACTTGGTGCCGGAAATTCCACACTTGGAGGCCCTTCTAGCTGTAGCAATCTCAGAAGAACATCCCTTAATTGTCATGATACTACGAAAGCAATTTGGCAGTTAATTAGTTAGCTTGCAGTGTTGACATTCTGTGGATGGCATAGCTCAAGAATTGAGTGGGGAAACATACCGGAAATAATTAAGTTTCGTTCAGTGAATCGGTTGTTTAGTTAAGGACGTTTTTAAACCATTTTATAACTTATGTATATCATTATATTGATTTTTGTAACTCGTGATCTTTGTCCCGTCTTTTATTATTTGATTGTGTAGTTCAAAAGTATTTTATTACTCGTAAATGATCGATAAATTGGATGATATATTAATCATGTTTATGAGAAACAATAAATTTTTCGAAATTAATGTATAATCGAACATTTTAAGATACAAGAGGATTTGACTTTTACTTATCTTTAATATTAATATATAAATTCTTAACGGTTGATGGTCACGTAGTGTGAGTTTGATTGTCATAAGGAGTGAACTTGTGATGAAGTGGTTAGAACGAGAGTTTTAATCCCCATATCATGTGAGACGCATGTTGTAATTTACCTACTTCGCATATTTCATGATAATGTGGGTGGGACTATCGGTGTGACGGTTTCACGGTGTTAATTACACGATTATAGAAAGTGAAGATGCATGTTATGAGCTACGTAGATCGAGTTAGTATTGAATGCGTAAGCAGATAATTTGGTGAAGCCTCTCGCCCCAGCTTCCACGTCAAACGTTTGTTTTGATATAGATTTAGATCTCTACCCCCCTTCTGTCTAACCTTTTCTGCATGTTTATTTCATCATCAACAAAAGGTAAATAATACAACCCAACTCTCCATATACCAGTTTCTGCATGTTTTTCTCTTGGATTCTGTTTATCAATGGAATACTTAATTCTATCTAAGACCATTGATTTAATCATTTTTGAATTCAGTAATGAAAATAAGAATTTTTATGTAGGTGTTACGAAATAATTGATACTACATAAACATGATATTTAAGACTGTAATTATATTTGTCATAACTCGTGGAATGATGCCTGCTTTGCCATTGATGCTCAATTCTTGATCTTGGTTTTATGTTTCGTTCAATGATTTATATAAGCACTTTCGTGTCTTATTCTGATGAGAGTAAATTTCATAGTCAGTTATCGAGATTCTTCTGTTTATGAATGATGGAAGTAGGAAATTGATGGATTTGTATAATTTTTCTTAAACTAAATCGCGTTATAGATTAGTTAAAGTCAATAGCATAATGAGAGGGATTTCAAGTGTCTTGGAAAGTTTGGGTTATGTAGCAGCTCTGCCTTTAATTGAGGTTCTGTTACAGCTAGTTGTCATAGGATTCGATATCATTATGTCAACTTTTGATGGTATTCAAATGGGATGGGGAAGGGGAGAGGGAAGTAGCAATCTTCGTGGGGCAGTGTAATATGAAGGGGAAGAGGAAGGATAAGTTCCTTCCCCATTTTTCATGTCAATTGTGGAAGATGGAGGCCGATGTTTGCCTCCAGGTTCCAGTTCTTTGTCCTGACCTTCCTATCAAAATCAATGTCGAACTTTTCTTCCATTTTGTACTCACTCCAAACATGTGCTGCAGCGCCACCACATGAAGGCTGTCTTGTTATCAGCTGACAAGCACTGTTGCTACACTTCTCGTGATGCGCGGGTCTCTTATAGTTTCTCTTAAGGACATGGGAGCAAGTTTTTCAGTCTCAGATTATATTTTCACTTATTTTAAGTTTCATATATTTCTCAGATCCTGCTGAAGTCATAATTTTCCATCGTCTGAAATTTAGTGGTTGTCTCAGTTGCGCGAGACCATTTGAATCTGATACTTTTCCTCTGTTTAGGACTATTGGAGACCAGAGTATGAAGATGGCATCTTAAATATCAAATCCATTTTTCTCAGGTACCAATCCAACTTCTTCAAGCTTCTCTATTGGAAAACTATAGACTTAAGAAGGCTAAGCTCATTTTCTGCATGATATTTTAAAATCTTCAGACCAACATTGTTTTCCATTTCTGATAGGTTCTGCGATGAGCTCTGAAAGATTGCGAAAAGCAGGTAACTTCATTATTAACCGACTAGAAGTTCTGAACCAGCTCTTTTCACATTGTCATTGCGCATTTGATCTAACAAAAAGAAAGGTGTCTTAGAAAAAATGCATATTTGTTTACTTCCTTCCCAAGTGCAATGCGATGAAGAGGAATCCGCTAAAAAATGAGGTGGAACTTATTTGATTGTGCTATTTAGCCGACATGGTTTTCCAACTATGAGGGAGGAAATGTATCTATGTTCTTCATTTGTCTACTCTGCCAAGATGTGAAAGTTGTAGTCCTCGCCAAAACATACTCCATTTTGTGAATATGTTACATTTCTTGTTACTTGTTATTCTAACTTCATTTTTCATTACTCATCCATCTCAATCCGAAATAATTGTGAAATGTGAACAGCTGCAATGGCCTCTGCTGACTCATGGATGAAGGAATTTACTGAAGCATCTAAACTTGCTGATGACATTGATGTTATGATTTCCACGAAAAATGATTTGCCCTCTTCTGGACCAGAAACACAGCGACACTTATCTGCAATTAGAAGGAAAATTACTATACTAAAGACCAGGCTTGAAACTTTGCAGTCGCTTCCTAATAAGCCAAACATGTAAGTGCATTTGCTGCTAGATTACTCGTCATATTCAATCGAGTTAATACGTGATATACCGGTTAAAGCCTTCATAGTTAAGATAGTTAAGCGAACACAGTGATCATTGCTCTTACAAACACCGTACTTGTCAAAAACTGCATTTTCATTCCTATTAACAAAAAACCTTAATTATGTCCAAGCATTGCATATTTCAAATTGCCTTTCCAGATCATAAACATGAATTGTTTACGCAGTAATTTTTTTCGTACAAATTTAGTTAAGTTGTGCATTATTAGTATTTCAATGGTTCAAGGAATGAAGTACCACTGTTACCTTTTTGAATATGAAGAACAAATAAAGAGATCAAACGACGCCAGGATATGCAGAACAATATGATCACCAGAGCTACTGAGATGGCGACAACTCTAAACATGAACAGCCTCGCCATCAGAGAGAGATTGCTTGGTCCAGAATCAAAGCATCCTGATCTTATGAATCAAACTGCTGATTTGGACAATCAAGGAATCGTCAGTCTCCAACGACAAGTTATGAAAGGCATGTCATAAGTAATATGCACATTTGATGTTTTCTTATAACCACAGCTAATGGGAGTTCGTCTGTTTTTAAACAGAACAAGACGAGGATCTTGACAATTTAGAGGAGACAGTCGTAAGCACAAAACATATTGCATTAGCAATAAATGAGGAGCTCAACCTTCATACGACGCTTCTAGTAAGCATTTTATAACATGTCTGTCATATTCACATCCTATTGTAATACAATAGCGTTTCAAGTCTTCGCTGATTTTCAGGATAACGTGGGCAACCATGTCGACACTACCAACAGCCGGCTTTTTGTAAGTGTTCTAAAATTGTGGCGCATACTTATTTTTAACCATATGAATCTACCAGAGCTATACATCGATAACTCTCGTGAAGTTAAATTGGAAGTGTGGCAAATCTCCTGTTGGATGGTGACTGCCAAACTAACATCTCTGCCTATTTTGTGTGGTTGCAGCATTTGCAAAGGAGGCTTGCCATATTGAATAAGAAAACCAAAGGTGGTTGTACTCATTTATGTCTTCTGGTCCTTGTCATTGTGATTCTTGTTGTCGCTGTTCTATTTCTCATGAAATACTTATAAGAAACGTCCTTCAAGTTTCCCACCTATTATGTAATAACTCATATCTTTCTGCTTAAACCTCAAAGCGACCATCTTGGTTTTATCGTGTTTGCTTGCAGCTCCGCCCAGGTTCTATTAATGTAGGTCAAGCTTCTCGATATATCTTAGCTCGTACGATCAAGTCCACCAACACATGTTCGTGTTACAGTCGAATCGTGATACCATGTTAATAAAAATTAATAGACGATTAAAAACATATACTTTATTGATATATACGTCATGCACATATCATTATGATGTAAGGTGAAAGAGTGGGGGGGGGGAGAGGTAGGCAGCAGCAAAGTCAGCCAACCTTGTAGTTTGTAGTTATTGTAGCATTAATGAGGGACACAAAGCTTAATCGATTAGTACAAGAAACATATGCATACGTGTAATAGTCTAAACAGTAAAATTGATTGATTAGGACTTAGTCAAAGTCAGAGGACACGTCACGTGTCCATGTCTGCAAGAAGCCAACTCCACCAAATAGTCTCAAAATTCTAGGTAAACAACCTCCCCAATTAATAATGCTGCCCAGAATTATTCCTGACATCCTCCTCTAGTCTTCTTCTTCACACTTGCTAGTTGCTACTCCTATTTTAATCTGGTTTGGATCTTCGCCAACTGAAAATTCTAGTGGGAGGATCTTTAAAATTGGATTTAAATAAGACGTACACAAATATATGTGACGAAATAATTAATAAAATTGTGCATATGATATTATTCGTGACATTTCTTTAAAGTTTTGTAAGTAATACATAGGATTATAAGATGTATTGTCCGAATTAATTGTCGTTTTACTGATTAAGATCAGACTAAGTATAGTAGTGTCAGGATAATTATTTTCCTATCATAATGGTGGTAAGATTGGTGGAGTTGAACTTGTTATTGTAAAGTCATAAGTTCGATTACTCCCATTAATACTCTTTTGGTGATTTGCAGGTTATTGTGTGAGTTCAAATTTTACTTATTAGTGAACGCTCTACGAATTTTACTTAAGTATGCACTCAATGAGTAACGATTACAGGTCCCGTTACATGAAAATAACTATTTTTCTACTCCCAACAAAATTAATACACAAAAATAGGTGAATTTTTAACTTTGTTATCGTTATTTTGCAAACCATACAACTGTTAGAGAGATAAGTCATGAAAATCGAGTTTTAACTTGAATTCAATTAGAAATAGACAAGTGACAAGCATATTAATTTACACTTAACCACCCAACTTCACCAACTCTGATCTATTCATAAATCCTGAATTTAATTATTACAATAATAATGCTTCGTTTGATTACTTACTTAACCAGGTCAATTATATTACTTCGATGGTCCAGTCTGTAGAGTGTAGAGTGAAGTTCTCAACAGGTTGTAAGAATATTTAATGACTAATCAAATAATTAAATATATAAGTTGAAGTGGTAATTGACTACAAACATCGTATCTATTAGAGTATATTTTCTCTGTCAAAACTTATTTATTAAGACGTAATACGTTCCAATTGGTGTATTGGACGACCTTGACTTGGGGTCAATGCTACTAATAGGCCACTCTGCTATAAGAAAATAAATAAGCTTGTTGAAATGCACATATGAAATTAACTAATTATGATTCAAGTATAATATATGTTACATATTAATATATAATTTAAAAAATAAACGAGCTGATCAGGTTATTGAATGGACCTGAGTTTACACGATAAGTTATCGAGTAAATAATTTCACTCAAATATCACACAATAAAAATACGAAAGGTTAACGGAGCGAATTGTTCAAATAGGATAACAAGGGGGTTCGGAATGATCTAATTCATTAGCGACACTACTTATGATGTTCTGTTAAGATGCACATCCCACATCGGAAGTCGATGTCCTCCAGGCTCAATATATAAGATTCTGGGCCACTTCATCTATTGTCAATTGATTTTATAGTGTAACCCATATACAAAACCCGAATTAATGAGTCACGTGTAACTCCGCCGATATTGTTACTGCGAAATAACATGGTCATTAATCTTTTAGCACTATTGGCGGTCCGTCTTTACGAACTAGTAGTAATATCTAATGCAATGATAGTGGAGTCCATAAATATGTCAACACTACCTCATGCTGATGCCATATTTATTTATAATTATAGTAGTATAATAATAACAAAAATAAGCATAATAACATAATGAAGTTGATGACCCAATAAGTGTCCGCTTTAAGAAGAAATGGACAGAAAGGTTGATCGGACAAATTTGAATAATGAAGACTTTAGCTTTGATCGATCTCCAATTGTTATTGGCTCGCATATCAAGACTACACATGCAACCTCACGAGATTTACAGATTGAAAAATAGACCCAAAGATACCTAACATCTTACATTACTACTTCTTTTTCTGTGAGCTTTTGACTTAAGAGGTAGTGAACATCACTCACTGCCTTCTCGATATTCTCCAAAAATTATCTTATTCTCGGTTAGTATAGTATGAATATTGTAGAAGCTAACTAGTATTTGATCGAGATATTATTACAGTAATTGATTTTTTTTTATATAATTATCAATCGATTTTAAGTAATAAAAAAGTTATAAAATGTTGATATAAATTTGAAATAATTCAATTGTAATTACTTTTTATCAATATAATACTTACAATTTTGAAAACCTTTGTATAATTTATATTGTCATTAACCTTTTTTAAAAGATAATAAATAAATATTTAATATAAAATTTTGGGTCCATTCCTACTCTAAAACATAGTAATATTGCCGATGACTCAATAGTCAAGTAACATTGGACCCTTCCTTTCAAGCAGGAGTTCATGAGTTCGAACCTTGTTGGAGACAAATTTGTTTCATATTATACTCTAACTCTCTAGTTAAAAATTCATGTATTCATTGTTTTAGTACCATTGTAATCATGATTCATCGCTTATATATAAATAAAAAATACTCCCTCCGTCCCTAAATGATTGTCACATTTGACTTTTAATGGTCAATAAGGCACGATTTAAAACATAAATATCTCTTATTTTACATGTGAAAAAATTATAATAAGTTGATACTTCAAAAATATATATTGAGACGAATCTAACGAGGTCCCACAAGACTATATTATTTCTTATCGTTTAATGAGAATTAATGATCAAATTTTCTTATAATTGACCACAAAAGTCAAAATGTGACAATCTTTTAGGGACGGAGGGAGTAGTATATATTGTGATGGGATATGTAAATTATTACTCCCTCTGTCCCTAAAAAATTGGTACATTTTGACTTTTGGTGTTCAAACTTTAAAAAAATTGATCAGTAATTCTCATTAAACGATAAGTAATAATATAGTCATGTGAGATCTTGTTAGATTCGTCTCAATATATATTTTTGAAATATCAACCTTTTATAATTTTTTCTGATGTAAAATAAAATATATTTATATTTTAACTGATGTTTTGTTGATCACTAAAAGTCAAAATATATCAATTTTTTATGAACGAAGAAAGCATTACCTCCAAGGCTCCAATATTTAAAAATGGTTAAAGGCCTAGAAAAGGGACCATGGGTTCTAGATCAAGCCCATGCAGATTTATCTGATGATGAGGTTGTAATAATTAAAAAAGGAAGGAGAGGGGACATGGATTGATTATCTCTAGTATCTTTACGCGTTTTTCTGTCTGTTTCTGAGTATTACCATCTTTTTATGTGGATAAACCAATGTGGGTCAACACAGTAGGCCCTCAAGAATATTTCTTATTCAAATTTAAAAAATCTTATTACAACCAGTCTTTTTCTACTACTATTTCGATCAACAATTTGACTTGTTTTTTTTATATTTTCAAAGATATAAAGAATGATTATGACTTAAACAAGTTAATCGTCGTTATATGAATATATGACTTAAATTAATGCTAGTCTTCAAGTTTCAACATTTAATATAATGTTAATTATTAGGGGATAATTGCATGTAGTAGTAGTTGGTAATAATTACTCCCTCTATCTCTGAATAATTGGTACATTTTAATTTTTCGTGATCAATAAAACACAATTTAAAATGTAAATATCTCTTATTTCACATGTAAAAATCTATAAAAAGTTGATATTTCAAAATTATATATTGAGACGAATCCAACAAGATCCCACAAGACTATATTATTTTTGTCATTTAATGAGAATTTATAATTAAATTTATTAATATTTGAACAACAAAATTAAAATGTGATAATTTTTTGAGGACGGGGGAGTACAAAAATTACAAACTTAAATTGATGTGGGAAATAGTAATTTCCCCTCCTATGTACAACGTTACTATCTCACAATCGGGATTCATTATACACATACCCAATAACCCAAATAGTGATTTTTATAGCTTTAAATGATTATTTTGCCTCCATTTAACTTCTTCAATTACTATACTTTCAATTAGGGGTAGAATTATCATTTCATACTACAATAATCAACTATTTAGATGTGGGTATAACAGATCAGTTCATAATCTTATGACTACACCAACTTGCTATATCCTTGTGAAATAAATTTATAATTTAAAAGAATGCTTTCAATTTATGAATACAAGTTTCTCAATTAAATATGGAATTTGTGGAGAATGTTTGTGCTAACATCTTGTTCATCAAGTATGAACGTCTTGAAGAAGGTCGGCAAGACCTGATGATATCTGTTTCCTGGCAAGATCATGGTAATTGTCAGATGGAAACGAAACATCCTCATATCAATACCAGCTTTCTTCTTTTATGTGCTACCAATTTAATTGAAAGCTACTTCACCAACAATTCATGCGTCTCACTGGACAAGGTTTTGACACACTTAGACTTCTAGTCCACCATTAACATAGAAGCATGTCCATCGCTAGCTAGTGCGAATTGCATAAATAGTCCATCAATATATAGAACGAATTACATAAATAGTCTCCGATAGTGTCACCTAATTGCAGTTTAATTTTCAATAGTGATACCGTTATAGTTTATCTGCTAATATACAGCGGTAACTTTTTCCGTGGTGGATATTTTTTTAAGGTAACAATATCGATCATGCATTTTTATGCAGAATTGCCTAAAAAGTAAAAACTAGTTTGAGGTGAAAATAGTTACTCCCTATCCGAGCCAAAATATTACTAACATATAATCATTCTTCAATTCTTCAAATCTACCCTTCACTACATCTGACATCTCCTAAATGAAAAACAAAGATTACATAAACTAATTAATTAAACAAACAAAAAACACTTGTCATCTCATTTCATTAAACTGCTTTCCAAGATTCAAGTGTAGGAAAGCTACAAAAAGAGTCGAAATCAAACTGAGAACGAGAACCAGCCGCGCCACCATCCAACGCCACCTCCGCCGGAGGAGCACCACCACCAACGACCATCTGCTCATTACTTCGATGAGTGGGGTCCAGCAAAAAAGCCGACGTGTCCAACGTAGGCAACCCCCCTCCACCACCAATCATCTGCAACCTACTAACCCCCCTTAAAGCCTCAGGCTTCACCACCTCACCACCACCAAACTTCACTCCGGTAACCTCCTGCACCAGCTGCCGGAAGTTGCCCACGTCAGCATTTATGAAAGTGGTGGTGGCGCGTTTACTCGCGCGTGACTTCCTCTTCACAATCTTCCCTCCACCACCACCACCACCACCAATACTCCGCTTTCTTGAAGTAACAACAACAGTAGTAGTAGTAGTAGTTGAAGCTGAGTTGTTTTCACCTGAAACAGTAGTAGCTGTATCCGAACCATAATTATTGTTATTATTACTATTATTGTTGTTATTGGTCAAATACCATGGAGAAACGAAATCATTTGAGAAATTAATGTTATCAAAACATTGGGTGGTCTCAAATGATTTCTGAAGAGCTTTGGTTAACGTCTCTGTTTCTCTTGAAAACGTTTCTTGAAACCATGTCTCTGGATATGCATTACCAAACATCCATGAATTGTCCATAGCCAGCAAATTATCAGCAGAAGCCATTTTCTTTTCTTTTTTTTAGAATAAAAAACTATCTAATTTTCCTAAGAAGTTAAAGAGTGAGCTGAAATTTGATGTGTTCTTTGGGGGTAAATGTTGATTTTGATTTATGAGTGGGAGGGGGGATATATAGATGATTGATGAAGAAGAAATGGAAGAAGAGAAGATGGGAGGAAATAAATAGGGCGGTGGGAAGAGGAAGAAAACGCGTTTTTTGGGACACGCGTCAGCACATGTGTACGGACATTGAGTCAGAGCAACGTTGGGTTTTGGGAGTATTATTACCTGAATACACTTGTTATGTTTGACTGTTTTAGTTGAGGGTTAGATGAGTGAAGCTATCATCACATGGAGCATTATACTCCCAAGTTACAAGAATAATTATGCCGTGCTTTCGTGCACGGGCATAGCTCAAATGGTAAAAGATTTCATTATAGAAGTGTGTTTTTCTATAAGTGTGTGGATTCGATCCACGGCAGGTGCATGAGTAACTCTGCATTTGTTCAAGGGAGGATCTGCTTGTGGGTGGTTACCCAGTATCTCTGGGCACTCTTGAGGTGGAGTACTGAGCAGCTAGAGGCACATCCCGAATTCACCTCCTCTGTTGGGCTATGGATTAGCCAAGCGGGGACGCCTTAAGTGAACGTATCATTATGCCCTCCTCCCAAATTATATGTCCACTTGCTTTTTTATCGAAATATACTCAAAAAATAAATATATCCAATTTTATATACATTGAAGCGAATTCGCAAAATAATATATGAATATGGTATCTTTTGTCGAGAAATAAAAATTCATTATCAATTTTTTAAAGTTAACTCCTAATTTCCAAATTAAAAAATGATTAAACAATTTGAGGTGGATGGAGTACATTTGAGAAAAGAATTCAAATGTACATTTTTTACGTTCTAGAACATTGGATATGTATGTTATTAGATTTGATAAACTGACATGACAAATCATCATGTTTTGTCCTCACTCACGTCTTTACCAACTCATCCACTCTAGAATTACTTCAAAGTTCTTTTACTAAAGGATATTATTACCAGTAGGATACTTTTTTATTTTTGTTAGGGTATTCATGTGAATATATTTGACACTATCTAGGTTCGCCCCTGCTTCAAATCAATCACCTATTTTTATAAAATGAGCTTTCAAAAAATGAAATATTTTGATAATATGAATAATACCAATTAAATAAATGAAATTTATATCATTATATACTTTGGTTTGAATCGGTCTTACAATAATCCAATTTGTGAAAACACAAAAGTCTAACTAATCAAAACAGGGGAAGTATTGATTTACAAATGGAGTATTAACAAAACACGTGTTATGATGTGTAGAGTATGAAACCTAAAATGTGTAGTTACTCGTGTAACATACAAAATAAAGTGAAGTTGATATTAATGAAAATGAAGCAATAATACTAATAGGTATGAAGTCGAAAAGGAAAATGTGAGAAAGGTGGGTACTATTCTCAAGCCAAGCAGAACACCACACTCTGTAGTCTGTACCGTTGACCATCGAGCCGCGTATATCGGCCAAGCCGTCAAACAAGTAAGCTCAACTCACGTACTAATATTATTTCCTTGCACAATAATTGCTAAAATTTGCACGAGGATCCAAACGAGGAAAGACGTTGATCGATTATCGATCATAGCACTAAATAATTCGAGCCGAGTCTAACTTTATAATGTGAGCAAGCAAGATGAAAAATAGGGACACATTTAAAATTTTAGTACAGAATATTAATTTCATAATCGAAAATAATAATAAAAATTATATGAATATTCATTTTAAAGAGAATAAAAGTATTAAAAAAAATGTTTTAAGAGAATTTAAACCTAAGGCTTTGTAAATATTACTTGAAGATTCAACTATTTAAATTATTTATTTTAATGTAAAATATTTTAAAATACCATTATATCTACTTGGGTCCGTCCATGTGTTAGAACATCCAAATGATTTGTTTTTCTAGAAGGAAAAACATATACTCCATAATTGTTTCAAGTCACTTTTTAGGAGCATGCCAGCAGGGAAGCAATGACGCGAGGTTGAGTGAGGTTGATTGGACGTTGAGTGGGTTTACTAAAGACTAAAGTATCGGACACATGTAATTGGAATTTAATTTATTATGAGGTGCCCATCATCACAAAGCCCACTTTTACTTATGCAGCTGCCTCGAGCTTGCCGCTTGCGAATTACATGAATGGTTTTCGTAATTGTGTGCAAGTTGTATTTTGATCTCATTTAATGATCGATATACAAGTTTAGTTTCCGTAATTGATATATTTGGTGCACTTTAGTCCCCAACCATTAAGATTAGAAGGAAAATTATAAATTTGAGCCAAAATTGAAGTTTTACGCTAAGTCAAAGTTAAAACCCAAATTAAATACACTATAGTCTTGTAGTATAATTTTTCTGGTGCACTTTAGTCTCTATAATTAGAAAGAAATTTGCTAGGAGGTTGTGATGTTGCGCTATGCTATTCAATAGAGTGATAACCTACTTTATTTATAACTTACTTAATGTAAATGTACCACCCGATTAATGCATGATTTGATTATTAACTTTAATTATTTTATTATATAATCACTCCGTCCCTAAAAGATTGTCATATTTTGATTTTTATTAATCAAACATTACAAAATTTGATCATGAATTCCCATTAAACGATAAGAAATAATATAGTGTTGTGGGATCTTGTTAGGTTCGTCTTAATATATAATTTTTGAAATATTAACTTTTTATAATTTTTTCGCATGTAGAATAATAGATATTTATGTTTTAAATCTTGTTCTGTTGACCACCAAAAGTCAAAATGTGACAATCTTTTAGGGACGGAGGGAGTATTAAATTATAATTTAAATATGTTTATTTAATGTCGGCTCGGTTCGGTTATTGCGTTTACTAAAAATTATAAATTAAAACCAAACCGATTAATGCATGATTTGAATAGTCAAAACCAAGCCGAATCGAAAAAAGATAAAACCTATCATATCAGTTTGGTTTGACTCAACTTGGCCGGTTTGGATAGTTCCACGGTTGGATTCCACAACCCTAAGTAATAATATTGTGATGGTACATATATTAAAAATAAATTTTAGCAAAATGTTTGAGGTAATTTTTAGGGCAAATGGCACCATCGATCACTCACGTTTACGAGTAATTTTACGTTCGATCACCGACATTGGATATTGTGTACAAAACCACCCACTCTCGCGTTTTTGATAAAATGTGACTTTTTGAGTTTTTATAGGGTAATTTAGTCATTTTCATACCATTTTTGAGTTTTTGTAGGGGTAAAATGTGATTGAATAATTGTTGTTGGAATTAAAATTAGAGTAAGTAGTGTTAAAGTTGTATGAAAGTGACTAAATTGCCCCTATAAAAACTCAAAAAATCATATTTAAAAAAAAACGCGAGAGTCGGTCGTTTTGTTCACAATATCCAACGTTGGTGATCGAAAACAATCAAACTTGAAGCACAATGATCAAACGCATAATTTTCATAAAAGAGAGTGATCGATTCCATTTGCCTAATTTTTATTTATTAAAAATAATTATTTAAAATTGCTCAAGGAAACAAAAAACAACCCTAATAATCATTCCTGCTGCGCCTCCCCCTCTCACCCCCCCTCCCAACTCCGTCTCTCTGCCGCGCGATGAGCCATCTCCCGCCTCTCCGCCGTCTATTGCCAGCATGCCGGACGATCTTCAATAGCTATCGAGTACCAACTAAACTTTGTCATCTATTTTTTATTACTTGCGTTTGCTGCTGAATTTAATTATTTCGGTGCTATTACTATGAATGTCGAATGTAATACATTATTTTTTCATTTTTTTCGTGTAACTGTAGTAATTAGTTTTAGCCAATGCTAGATTCTATATAGAAATATATTTTAAATGTATACTTTTCTGTTAATATCATACATTTTGATTCAAATTAGAGATATATGTGACAATTAAGTTCTAAAAGTTCTTTAATTATGATAGTTGAATATCAAACCGGGCAATGTTCTTGAAATGCAGGGAGTACATTACTGCAGTGACTTTAGTTAAAATTTATTTATGTGTACGAGAGTCGTAAGTAGTGATAGATGTACTATTCGTGTCTCTGTGTACTGAACTGTTGTGTCTATTAAGCAGGAAGGATTAGGATCTGGTTTGGACTGCTTGGCTACATCGTCTAATGTTAATGGTGTTCGTGCTATATCGTCTGTTCATGGAAGTCCGGGGCAGTGTTTTCCTCGTCTTAATGGTTTAGCGTCCTTGATTTTAAAACAGTCCATGTCCACATTGGGCAATGCAGTTGAATCGGGTTCCCAAGGAGCTTGTTTGGCTCCTGATGCAGCTCCTCGTATCAAATTTAAACGTCTTGATAAAACTGCCAGGCATATAATGCAGGTTCAAAGAGTTACCTAATGTTCACTTGTATCGCATTTTTGTTTTCTGCACTCGTGGGATTAGTTTATATTAGTTGATCTTTACCTTGCAGATTCTTGATAAGGAAGCCGTCGAAGATGTGAAAGGAAAGAGAGAAATTCCTGAGATAAAACCTGGTTATATTATCCAGCTTAAATTGGTAACTATAAGCATTCAACATCAAGTTTTTCACTTCTTTCTTTGCCAGCTTGTAGTTTTTTTTAATATGGTCCTTGACCTTCTGATGGTCCTATCAGGAAGTACCTGAGAACAGAAGGCGTGTATCAACAATAAAGGGTATAGTAATTGCAAGGCGTAATGCTGGTTTAAATACCACAATTCGACTACGAAGAATGGTAGCTGGAGTTGGTATCGAATCTCTCCTTCCACTGTAAGTGTGCTCTGAGGAGCGATCTTCGATGTTATTGGGTCTTGAGTGAGCTCAGTTATTTATCATTACTAAACTGTTCCAACAACTTACTGTGTGGTGTTGTACTGTGTTTATGTGTAGCCATTGTAGGTATTCCATGTAGATAGGATTCTGTACCAAATTCTAGAATTTCCATTATCCATTTACTTCTCAGTGATGACAACTTTATTTCGTGTCATTTGTTATTTGGGTTTCTCTGTACTCCATGGTGATACTATTTCTTTGCAATATTTATTAAATTTAGTATTTTTGTTATCTTTGTGACATCAATTTGCCCAAACTGGTACCCGCTTACATATTTGTAACCACAATCATATGAATATTACGTTTTTCCAATATTGAATTTTACTATAATTATCTTCATATTTGAGATTTTCCTTTGCATTAAATATATTTTAAATTTTATCACCTTGATACTTCATCCCAATTTTACTGGGACGTTTGCATTGCCTCCAATTCTCATTAATATGACTCATCAACCTAGTTTTCATCCGCTACTCCCTTAATGTGAATATATATTTCTTGAATATTAGAAAAAATGTGAACCCTCACTTTAACTGCAATGGAGACAGCACCACACTATTCACATAACATATGTTGATGGTTTGTCCTACAAAACGGAATTCCTGCTGTTGTAGTCTTCTCAGCAGCATTGCATTGTAACTTTAGCTACTTGTTTATAGTTTTACATTGAGAAGTCTTCATTTGGAAGCAGTTACATTGCAGATAATTGAGAAACTATGACTGACAGGTACTCGCCTAATATAAAGGAGGTAAAGGTGTTGGAAAGGAAGAAAGTAAGGAGGGCCAAGCTGTACTATCTTAGGGACAGAATGAACGAAATAAGGAAACTAGAGACACTGACAACGAAGTAGAAGATGCTATATAACTTTCAAATTTGATCAAGTTATCTCATGTATGCAAAATTCCCTCGACTGTTCAAGTGGATTGATTTCGTTTCCTTAGCTCCTATTATGAATGAGATCTGTGATTTAGTGGGATGAGCTAAGTTGATTTTCCAACTGCTTGATCTATTTGTACTCTTTTTAGTTACATCACAGATGGTTTTTGTGCCAAATAAGTTGTTCCAGGGAGAGAATAAGTTGTTCTAGGGAGAGAATAACTTCACTTGGTAATATGTGTGTTTTTGTAATAGCTAGGAACTTTCATCGATGACATTTTACGTCGATCAGAATACATCATTTGTTTTCAAATGATTTTTTTTTTTAATTCATTTGTTTTCAAATGATTTAGTGTCATATGTTTTTGTTTTTATAAAATCGAATATCCTGGTGGCTAAGAGCCACTAGAGCGTAAAGAACGTTGATCTGAACATGGCTATGATGAGAGCCCAAGTAGTGGCCCTTGCCCCTTGTGAGCATAAATGCATTTTAGTTGGATGTCTGTACCCTCCAAGTATCAACATTAGATGCTTTAAAAACGATGGTCCGGCTCTTTTTTAGTCAGTGCCAGGTACGTTACCAATAGAAACATGTGTCAAACACAAAAATTTATTTAGTAAATTAGCTTTTATATATAACCAGTCGAGATTAAATTCGGAGTTCCAAAAGGTCTTGATCAAGTGAGCCAACTTGGATTTTGCTCGAACCTGAGTGTGGCTCTACTCATGTACAACTCTAGAAGAGAACCATATCCGTATTTAAGTCACTTTATTTTGGCTTGTTGCCAACCCTATTTAATTGGACGAGGCTTGATTCGATTCGCTAAAAAAATTGTTTGTTAACTAAATCCAAAAGTTGTTATGAATGATGGAAGAAGAGTGTTGTGGGTGAATGGGTGATAGAGGTTGAGTTGAAGTCGGCTCATAACTACAAGCACACACAATTACTTGGTGGTGGATCCATTCCAAATTGAATTGAAATTAATCACGCCTTGGATGGCTCTGTGGTGCGCCCCACATAGCCACATATTCATTGCGTCCCTCATTATTTGTCACCTCCATATTAATCATCAACTACTCCAATATAAAGTTAAAAACAATTTCTCAATAATGAACCACATTTCACCAAGCTCGTGCACGATTCCTTTTGTCCTACTTCAACTCAAATATTTTAATTCTTATATGTCGACTAATACTCATTTTATCATCTCAATTTATGGATGAAATAAGAATGACTACCAACTGATTTGTTCCCTTCTCATCCTAAATACTCCGACGATCAAGTCAATCAAATTTATTTAAGAGAGTTTAGGATTTAAGGGAGTCAATACATCTTACCTCTTCTGGTAAATAGTGTGGAGTATATAGAGTGACATGGCTTCCTAAATCTCGCACCTTATGAACGCATGTCCAGCTATCATCGATGTCCCCAAAACCCTACATAGTTGGGTTATGGATATATATATATATATATATATATAATATAGCGGGTCCACATCACTAATTTAGTAAGTAGTATTTTTTCATTCAAACGATAAAAGTTACAAATAGTTATACAATATGATAATATTTCTAAACTAAAGCAAATGAGAGTCTAAGCTTTAAATAAACAGTTTCGTTTTCTCTGACTATTGTTGCAGTAATAAACACTCGTTTCCACGTCCGAGACCTCTTGAAAAGAGGCTCGAGCCCGATACCACTAGGCTAAAAATCTTGAATAGCCTAATAGTATTTGACATGAACTTTTACTATTAGTAAATTATCCGTATATTTTATGTTAAAAGTAATTATGTAAGTCAATGTCTAGTTTGGCAAATAATTGTGTAGATGAATAGTAGTAGTATATTTTATAAATTGATTGTAGGCTTGACGGTTCCCCACATAGTACCAACATGGCAACATTGACTTGCTTGTAAGCAAAATGTGGAGGTGAATGAAGTTCGAACTTGTTTCGCTTTCAGATAAGAAAGCAAACCAGAAAATCCACTTCCAAAGTTGCTCATATTATTCGTGTCATTGCCTATAGTAGATTATTGGAAAAAGGGAAGGAGGGGGGGAGGGGTGTTACTGTTAAGATACACCTCCCACATCGGAAGTCGGTGTCGTTCCGGGTTAGTACCCCACTAAAACCAATTGGCAATAGAAGGAGTAGCCCAAGATCTTATATACTAACCCGGGACGACACCGACTTCCGATGTGGGAGGTGTATCTTAACACTCCCCCTCACGTGTAACCCAATCGTCAAAAATTTTAAGTACAATAACAGGCCCAAGTGCTATTTTTACCCAAGGTTTTGCTACTTCAGGTCTTTAATAAACCCCCTACATTAGTTCGTTTTGGACGAGATCTAGAACTGTTCTCAACAGTTTTTGTAGCCATAAATCGGGCGGAATATTCCTCGCCGGTATTAATTGCCGGAAACAACATCGGCGGGTTACACGAGCCTCAATAACTCGGGTCTGGCTCTGATACCATGATAAGAGTCTATGGGGTTCCACTCTAAAACCAATTGGCAATAGAGGGAGTAGCCCAAGATCTTATATACTAACCCGGGACGACACCGACTTCCGATGTGGGAGGTGTATCTTAACAGTTACGAAGAATATAAATTAATACTCCGTCCATTCCTAAATGATTGTCACATTTTAACTTTTCATGTTCAATAAAATAAACTTTAAAACGTAAATATCTCTTATTCGACATATATATATTCATTTGTGTAATGTAATTTATAAATTAGTTCGCATTCTATATAGACTTTATAGTTATATGAGTGATCCCAATAAGTTCGAGAATAATATATGAAAAGCTAACATTTAGCAGTAAGCAATCTTAGTTAATTATGCTACGTAATAAGCAAGCCATCAAAAGACGTTGACTTTATATGGCATGTGAAACAGGGCAAGTTTAGTCACCATTTAAGTAAATACAAACACTTGAAGGACAAAAACACAAAACTTGACAATAAGTATTTTTATATATGTCATAGAAATGTTGATGTAAAATTTAATAAATGCAGTTTTAGCTTACGCTTTTTTTTTCTTTTTTTTTGTGTGTGTAATTTTCAAATTTATATACTTAGGTTAATTCAAAAAGTCAAGTTTTGTAGATAATAGATCATTGAAATTAAACTGAACACCTCTTTTTAGGATGTTGGAAAATTTGAAGTTTTTTCAATCTTATAATGTAAAGGTAGAAATAGGCTTTAATAAGCCATTTGTCTTATATTCACAAGTCCAAATAATGACTTCTCTCCACACATTTGAAGTGATGAACAAGATTCATTATGGACAAAAACAGCAACAACACTCAACTCTCAACTTCCAATTATGTAAACAAATATCATAATTATTACACACAATAACACAATATCATATTTATGTCATTCAAAACCTTACCCACATTGAGTTGATCGAATAGGTCAATGAAAAAGGCTATTGTCAGTGACCAGAAGGTCTTGAGTTCGATAATCACATCATCGCTAATTTATATATAAAAAAACCTAAGCCAAACCCAAATAGAATTTCGAGGAATTGAATCACCATTTTACCCCCTAGGCCACCATATTTGTAGTTGTAACCTTTTGAATGAAAGCTTAATTAGGAACAAAATAATCATTTCACATATAAAAAGATGTTTCAATATGTATGTATGGAGGGAATCATGTTTTAAATTTATGTGTGAAATTGTCCTTTATACTTCAATTATTTGTTTTATCAATCCTTCAAGATACTACCTTAACTTATTCAATCATATTTCGATCATTATCAACTATTATTATATCTATTCGAAATAATCGTCATTTATATTTTTCATAATATATACTTAATTATTAATAACTTTGATCATTAAAAAATAAAAGACATTTGTTTTAAAAATGAGAAATAAGTAATTTGAGTTATATGTAGAAGGTCGGAGGAGATAGCGATACTTGAAAGATTGAAAAACAAATAGTAATTAATAGAAGTGTAATATATGATCATAAGTCTAATATATAGCCATTAACACAAGACAAGAAAAGGAAAGGAAAAAGAAAGATTCAACTCACCTAAAAAATCCTTTCTTTTTTCTTTATTCCCTCTCTTTTACACTACAGTAGCAGCACAATTTCAATATTGTATAGTGCAAGAAAACAGAAAAGAAACAAACAAAGTAAAGGCCAAGTTTTTATTACCGAACTTCAACAAAAATGGAGACTAATGAGCACAAGAAAGGTGCTAATAACCCACATTTTGTAATTTATTTTTGATCATTTTTTACTCAAGGGGAGAAACATTTGAATGCCCAAATGGGGAAATTATCTGAAAATGAGCATTGGGTAGTTCAAACAAGTTCAAGAGATGATGCACAAAGTACAACTGGCTATAATGCAGATGGAAGTTCGTGTTGTTCTTCTTGCTTGAAGTTTGGTACTCTTAGAGGATTGGTTAGTGGGAGATGTGTGTTTGTTTTGTTACTTGGTGCTGCTGTTTTTGTTTCTGCTATGTTTTGGTTGCCTTTCTTTCACGATGGAGATGGCAAGGATCTGGATCTGGATTCTGAATTTGCAGGTAATTATATATTTTGTTTGATTTCCACGAGATATTACTCGCAACGAGGAGGTTCTAGGTTCGAGTCCTGGCAAAGAGAACCGTTAATTTCTCTTTTAGAAAAACTTTTGGTGTTTTCCTGTGTAGCCAAGTTATTGTTTGTGGATCTATTTGTGTAATCTGAACCTTAGATATTTTTCCGATGGTTTCGATTAGAACTGTATTGTCGGTGTCATTTTTTGAGTTGTGGTGAACTATTCCTATTAATTAGCAATTTAGTTGAGTTTAGTTTTGAACACATCATGATCTAAAATGTAGAAGAGCTGGAGTTTGTTTAAGGAATTATATATTTTGTATTTTAAAGCAATGCATATGCAAGTGGGTGATGGTGTTCTTACTTGACTTTACATGCTTATATATGCCATTCATAAAACATTACACTAACAGTAACATAACTCAATGCCTTTGAAGATGCTCGACCCTTGGCGGGTAAGGGGAGTTGAATGATATGCGCCCTTACCCTGTGATAACCGGAAGGCTGTTTCAGAATTTGCCCAAGAGTGAAGTGTAAAATCTATCTACTACATAAAACATTGTGTAAAAGAAAATTGCAAACAATGAGTAGACTTTCGGAGTACGAATCTGTTTTAGTTTGAACTATGCCGATTTAATTAACTCTATTTCTTATGATCTTCAATGTTATGGGCATAGCAATTTTTAGAATGGTTTTCAATGTAACATTTGGTTAATCTTGTTTGCCTGGTTTTTGCCATTTGCAGGTCATAATATTGTAGCAAGTTTCATGCTCGAGAAGCCTTTACCTTTCCTCGAAGACTATATCTTGCGTCTTGAAGATGATATTTTTGATGAAATGAGTTTTAGTGGCACTAAGGTATCAATTACGATTGCAAGTTACACAATCCATGTCTCCCAACATCAATATCCATTTCTTACTTTTTGTTTGTATATATGTAGGTGGTTATACTATCGCTTGAACCCTCAGCTGGACCAAACATAACAAAAGTTTTGTTTGCTATTGATTCTGATGTAAAAGGCGCAAGGATCTCTTCTTTTGTTCAAAGCTTAATAGAGCAGTTGTTTGACTCTTTAGTCACTCGTGTATCCCCTCTTAGCTTGACAACATCCTTGTTCGGAAATCCATTTTCTTTCGATGTGTTAAAATTTAGAGGAGGGATGACAGTTATCCCTAGTTCACAAAGTGCGTATCTTATCCAAAGCGTACAGATCTATTTCAACTTTACCCTGAATTTCTCGATTGATGAAATCCTGGACAACTTTAATGAACTGAAGGCACAGCTTAAGTCGGGCTTAAATCTTTCTTCATATGAGGTATGTCAGATTCATTTCTTAGAGGTCTGCCATGAATAAGAGCTTACATGTTAATTTGCCTGACGGTATCACATCTTGCTTTATCTAATAGGATTTTGAATGAATAAGGTTCTGGACCTTAATCTCTTATTACTAAAAGTTGAGCGGTAAGAGCACAAACCAAACCAAACCTAACCAAGCCTTATCCCATTAAGTAAATAATCTTAATTTCTATGATGGTGTTTGATGAATGAAAAAGGGAAGATTCATAGAAGGAATTTATATTGTTGAATTTTTCTGAAGCGTAATTAATTTAATTAGGAAGACTGTCCCTGTTAAATGCTAATGAGTTATAAGTGAACCCTTACATCTGAAGTATCTACAAAGCAGACTTTTGTTGGAGAGAACCAAGAGGTTGTTCCAGGTTATAAGATCATGAAACATCAAATGAGTCCTAGAAAACAGGGCTAATGCGAGGGCAGAGTCTGGTTTTTCTATCTTGTGCTATTAAAGCTGCAATATTTACCCTTTTGTCTGTGCTGCACCCTCATTTCGGGTCATTATTACTTGCCAGATGCTTTTATGTGCATGCCTTGTTGTAAATGAATTAATTAAATTTCATCTGATGCAGAACTTGTACATCACGCTCTCAAATCTAAAAGGTTCAACAATCACTCCTCCGACAATAGTTCAGGCTCGAGTTGTCATGGCGGTTGGAATCAATCCTTCAGTATCAAGAGAAAATCAGTTGGCTCATAGAATCAAGGATCCTAGTACTAAAAACCTTGGTCTGAACAATACTGTCTTTGGCAAAGTTAAACAAGTGCGTCTTTCATCTTTTACTGGTGGACCTTCTCCAGCTCCAACCCCACTTCCTGACCACCACCACCACCACCATCATCACCACCACCACCACCATCATCAACACCACCACCACCACCATCACCGCCATAGCAATCACCATGACAGTATTCTTACCCCTGCAATATCACCTTCGCCTCAAACTGGGAAAGGTGGTTCCACATCTGGAAAGGTTCTACCGGCATCTGCACCAATACATGCACCTGCACCTGCACCTGCCTCTTGGAGGAGCCATGTGGCTAAGCCTCCAGGATATCATTACAAACCAGGGTATCCAAGGAAGCACAATGAACATTCTCATTTACTTTCTACGGTGCCTCCAGTTTTTGCACCGCATGTTGCTCCCTTGGCACAGCCAAACCTACCACCCGCGCCACCAATGAAGCATAGAGCTCCTGTTTCTAGCCCAATTCCCCACGTGGTTCTTGCTCACAAACATCCTCCATTGACAAGTGAATCGCCATCAGAGCCACCAGATGTAACTCCTTCAGTTTCGCCTTCATCATCTTCACGTAAGTAGTGTGTTGCTTATTTTCCTTTATAGTCATGTATTGAACTTCTATTGAAATATTGATCAGATTGCACAAGGACATGAATTGAGAAAAATTAAAGACAAGACTTGGCATATCTCATAAGAAGTCATTCTATTTATTAATTTTGATTAGATAACTTGATTCATTAATCTGTAAATACTCTTTGCAGTTTCTTTCAGAATCCACCCTTCAATCATGTGGGTTGCGCTGCTGGTTCTTCTTACAGAGCTACATTTATAGAAGCAACATTAGATGTATTTAGTTCAACGGAAACATCTTGAGCAATATCAGGAATTCCAATGTATTTTGGAGAGTATCCATACCCCTCCCCCCTCACAAAGAAGAAAAAAAAGAGAAAGTCAAGTAGGTTTGAATGCCAAAGGGTGGCTCTCATAGTAGAGTTGAGTAAAGGTTGTTTTGTGCTTGTAAATATTGATAAAAATGTGGGCTAGCAAGATTTCAAGGTCAAAGTCAAAGGTGGCAGGCCTGTGATAGATTGCAATGCTGCTGTATTTTGTATCATTCCTCTTCTGCATAAGTGCAAGAAGGGAAAAGCCCTTTATTTCTTGTTTTTTGCTTCTTATCTCATTCAAGTCTATGAGATGAGCTATTAGGAACAATTCCCTTTTTGTTTTCTCTTTGGTTACTTTAAAGTGCATATACAGCAAAACATGCTTATTTGAGCAATGTTGGTCATGCTCAATACAAGGTAATGATGTACCAAATGTGATAAACATGTTTACTTGTGCTGAGTATATTCTTAGCTCTATTAATGTGATCAAGAAAACAATGCACATCTTAAAGTTATTTATATACTACTTCTCGAGAATTTTTGAAGTTCCAAACTAAAATCAATAGCTAGTAGATGGATATAACTCATGAATTTATAGAACACATTCACATGATTTCACATTCAGACGCCAATCTTTCACTATCATCTCGATTTTCTCATGTTCATACTAAAACCTAATACGATATAGAATAATATAATTCTTACGAAATATTTTTACTTAATATATTTAATACGAAATATAGCACGAGTAATATTTCAGAATTTCCATATAATCTTAATGTGATAGCAGTTGGAGGAGGACAGCTCATGGTCCCAACTGTTCCTTTTCTCGTGAAAACGAAAATTTTCATCAATATTTACTACAAACTACTTGTTTAGTGTTTCTGTGATTGCACGCACTAACTCACATGCTTTAATGTGATTTCACAAAAATTGAGGCCACAATTTTCCCCATATCTACGTTACATTATCACTCACTACTTTGTTGTTTATCCTATTTTAGTAATAAAAATCTGAACTTTTTAGTGTAATAATATGAGTACAGAAGCCTCATTTTCATACTCTGCTTTTTTGTTTGTGGAATCACTCTCTCCACTCATATAGTGATTCTTGTTGATAAGTTTTTCCCTGGTTTCTTGGTTCAAACTGTATGCAAAGAAGAGTCAGCTGTTTTCGTTTGAAGCAAAGGTATGGTTTTTTGTTAGTTTAAAATGGGTTGTTATAGTTATTTCTCAAATGGGGTTGTTTTGTAATTGTTGTTATGGTTCTCTATGGACTAATTTGCTTGTAATTCGGAAAGGGCATGCTGTTTTTTTCTTGATATATTATGTTGTTACTTTTAATGGGTTGGTCCCATTTTTTACTCAAATGTGTTGTTTTATGATTGTTGTGATGTCTTTTGAGGACTAGTTAGCATGTAATAAGAAGAGGGTATGCTGTCTTTTTTTGTTCTTTTTATTGTTGTTGACATATTATGTTGCTAGTTTGCTGAATTGGATCAAACTATTGAACTAGTTGATGATTGAAGCTAAAGTCGTTGCCTTTTGTGTTCTTCCACTGTTGGAAGTGAATATGTTAATAGTTAGTTTGACTTTCTTGTTATTTCTTTATGCTTTAAGATGATTTTTTCATGCCCTTAAGAATTCGAAGTTCTATAAGAATAACTTGTAGACTAATAATGTTTTTGTAATAGAAATATAAATGTGGATTACCGTTGCAGTTCGTTGTTCAATACAAGTGGTGAAATAATGAGGTTATTGGTTTTCTAGTTCGTTGTCGGTTGAGTGTGTGTTACAAACTTGTCCACTCTAAAGTATTATCCTGATTGTGATATTTTGTTGCTTATATGTTCAATCTCCCCCCCCCCTCCTATGCCTAAATGAGGTTAATAGAATCTCACTCCAAATCGACTTTTCATTTTGGGTCGCTTTAGAACCGCTTTTATGCAAAATATTATATGTCAGTTTAGATTTGCATATTACATTCTTCTTCTCCTAGCTTGAAATCATTAGAGTTGTTGCCAGGTTTCACTCAACAATCATACGAGTATGCTGTTTACTATTAAAGTCAATATCATGTGTATATAGTTGATCTGATACAAAATCTGGTGGATTTTATTTCCCAGATTATAAACAAAAGTTAATCCTGATTTGATGGTCTGATCCCTTCTTCATCAAGATGGTGAATTTGGGGTTGTTTTCCTCAAGTAAGACAGTGAGGTCCATTACAGTGAGTTTTAGAATACCTTATTTCACCAATTGGGGACAAAATATTCTAGTATGTGGTTCAGAGCCTGTGCTTGGTTCATGGAATGTAAAGAAAGGTCTTCTGTTGAGTCCTTCTCATCAAGATAATGAGCTTATATGGGCTGGAAGCATTCCTGTTTCGGTTGGCTTTGAATGTGAGTACAACTACTTTGTGGTGGACGAGAATAAAAATGTGCTAAGGGCAGAAGCTGGTAAGAAGAGGAAACTAGTGCTGCCTGATGGTGCTGAAGATGGGCTGTTGGTTGCCTTGCATGATCTTTGGCAGGTTCGTCGTGATCCCGACTTATCTTGATTGTATAGGAATTTGTTCATTGTTCGTATTCTATCACTTCTATGTCATTCTACTATATCCATTATATAGTTTGCATCTGTAGGATGAAGTTTTTCAATTGAGGATAATAATAGTTACTCCCCCCATCCCAGAAGATTGTACATATATGTATTTTGATGCTCACTTCTACGATTTTTAAACTCAATTAATTTTTTTATGTATGTTTTAAAATATTTGATGAAAAGTATATCCAATGGCAGTTGTATGTACTATACCATTAACTCAATAATTTTGATTATAATCAAAGTTATATGTGACAATTAGGCTACAATGTTTGTTACTTCTGACCATTGAAAATCAAACTAAACTATCTTTATGTGATGAAGGGAGTAAGTCATTAAACTATAGTGTTGGGAACAGAGAAAAGTATAAAACTATTATGGCATCGACTTGACCTCTTTTTAATGGTCCAAATTTATGCTGTCAGAGCGTCACGTTTTAGAACTAGTGTCAATCTTTATCATTGTAATAACGATAAGATCTATATTCATTTGCTTAGGACCACTTTTTCAGTATAATATTTCCCCTTGCAACTTATAGTCCTTGTAGTATTTTATATGATATAAACAAGTTGCTCTCCTATATATATATTTCAATGGATGAAACGTGAAATATAGTTTGGGAAGTGCTCTTGCGTTTCTCATATCTTTATGATGATGTGTGGACCTTGTTCTATTACAGAAGCTACCATCTCAGGATTTTTTCATTTTGAAGGGAGTTTCTTCTTAATCTTTTTGTGGAAGTTTATAGTGAACATGTATCTGATATCAAGAGAGTGTTTATGATATCTGCACTGTTTTCCAATATCATACTAAGTGAAGCTTTTGTGGTATCTTCTCATTATCTGCTGAAATATCCACAGACAATACATCAGGAAATATTTCTTGCCGATCTTTACACTCTTTTGCTAATTTATAATGAAAAGATATCAACTATTATATTTTGGGGTCTCGGTCCTTCATCAGATAACTTAATTCCTTAATGGTTTGTTGGCAGACTGGTTCAGATGGCCTACCTTATAAAAGTGCATTTAAAGATGTTATTTTTAGTGGAAGTTGGAATTTGAATATTGAAAGACCTCTCGGCTTTATCAAGAATAAGGTGGATCAGGCAGGTAACTATATCTCGTAGCACTCTACTTCCTCATGGATGTAAAAAATGAAAGAGTTAAGTGTTAACTCGGGTATCCATATACTCGATGCAGATTCAGTAAATGTTCAATTCAGAATTTGCTGTCCAAATATTGAAGAAGGAACTTCAGTAAGCTTCTTAAGACCTTCTAACAGTGTGCAAATCAATATGCATGGTCTTTCATTGTGTTCATTCATTACTGATCTATATTTTGAAGTTACTGGTTTTACTTTGATGCTTCTTGCAGATATATGTGCTCGGAAGCTCTACTAAGTTGGGTCAATGGAAGGCTCAAGATGCAATTATACTCAGCTATGTTGGTGAATCAGTTTTTCAAGCAGATTGTTTGATTCCTATTGCAGAATTCCCTATTAAATATCCTTTTTAGATGCCTCATGTGAAGTAATGGAAATGGTCTCTCTCTTTCTCCCCCTCATATTCTCCTTTCCTTAACAATTACTTACATATAGGTACTGCAAATCTCGTATGCCTGGAAACTTGGCTGTGGAAAATGGTCCCAATCGAGAGATTTCCAACAGCATCTCTGCCAGCCGACCTAACTATATCGTCCTTTCAGATGGAATGATGCGTGTAAGCCAGTCTAACAGATATCTTATCCTGCACAAGTTTTGGGTGTGAAGAATATCAGGGTTATTACACATTTTTGTATGTGTATTGTTAGGAAATGCCCTGGCGGGGAGCTGGTGTTGCAATTCCCATGTTCTCTGTTCGGTCAGAGTCTGATCTGGGAGTTGGGGAGTTTCTTGATCTGAAATTACTTGTTGATTGGGCAGTTTCTTCTGGCTTCCATTTAGTTCAACTCTTACCAATCAATGATACATCAGTCTATGGGATGTGGTGGGATTCATATCCGTACAGGTTAGCTCTTGCTTTGTTATAGACTTCCAGTAGAAAACTTTCTGCATAGGGGACATGATAAAGATTGTACTCTTGTTCAATTGTGATTGATAGTATCTGATCACACTGGAAATAAATCATAGAAAGCACAATATATTAGCAACTGAAATCTACCTTGGTAATGAGGAATTAAGGATGACACTGTTGGAATCACTATTACATTTTATTTTTGGGGTTCCGATTTAAGTGACTACATTAGTGGTGTGGCTGCATATAATTCAAGCATGTCCTTTTTTTTCCATTTAAGTGCAGCTCTCTGTCTGTGTTTGCCCTGCACCCATTGTACCTAAGAGTGCAGGCTCTCTCAGAGGAAATCCCCGAGGATATCAAGGTACAACATACCCTTTCCGTCATCTTTACAGTCCATTTGATTTGGATAGTTTTGTATAATGTATTACTTAATGATACATTCTCCTGACTGGTCTTTTTACCCCAATGAATATGCAGCAAGAGATACAACAGGCAAAAATTGAGCTGGACAGGAAGGTATTATTGCTAATCGTCTAAAATATGCTAATCATGTATCGGGTCAACCATATGGGTCAACCATCTCTGTTATATAACCCTCTGGTACTTTGCAAACCGATTGGAGAATACCTGAAAATATATCTGTTAGCCTATATGACAACCTAAGAGGGGGGTGAATTAGGTTATAGCGGAATTATAGCCAATTTTCGGATTAATAAAATTATTAATATCGAAACCCCAAATTAACCTCTTTTACGGAACGTGTGATCACTTATGATATATTACGGCACAATCAAATCTATCAACGCACGTAATACATATTATGGAAACCTAGCAATTCTAGCATATAATCAAATATAGACGAGAAAGTAAAGAGTAAGGATAGGGATGCAAACTCGACAAGGCGTGTACCGAGGTTCGCTAATCTACTCCTCGACCCAAGGCTTCCCACCTTTAGGCTTTCTCTAGAATCCACTAGTCGGTACTTCTTCGAATGTTGGTGAAGTCCAAACCAACGTACAACTCTTAGTATCCTACTAAGAACCCAAGCCGCAACCTAGGATTTCGTCCCTATCAAGTCGGAGATGCAACTCCACTACCTCGAGCACTCTATGTCCTATTGCTTGAGCACTAGCCTCAAAACTACGGCAATCTCCCCGATTCCTAGCTTGAGTAAGTCTCACAACACCTCGGACCCTCAAGCCTCTAGTATGAAGATCAAATCCTAACTTAATGGGATATCTCTTTATAATATAGAGATGAATGTTTTATCCCAAATCAAATGCTCCTCAATGAGCTACAATGAGATTACAATGTATAACACAAATTTACAACTCCTTAATTGAGTGGATGTGAATTTGAAGCTTGTATGAACTCCTTGATGAGTAGATATCAATTTGATGCTTGTATGAACTCCTTGAATGAGTGGATATGAAGTTGAAGTTTTCTTTCTCTCTTGAGCAATTCAACAAACACCTTGAATGCTCTTTCTTTAACACAATCTCTAGATATAAAACTTAACCACAATCCTAGATTAAAGTATATAATGATAATCAAACTTGAAGCTTAATCTAGGAGAGAATTTGTGTTTGAATGAGAGAGTTTAGCCTTGGAATGATGATGAAAATCGTGTGGAAGGCTTAGGATGAAATGAGGTTGAAAGGAGTTGTTTAAAACCATGTTTTGGAGCTCAAACGGCTATAAAACGGTCATTTTTTAGGTCCATCGTGACCCCCATCGTGACCCCCAAGTGTCCCGATAGGTGTCACGATGAAAAATGAAGTTTTCCAGTGGTCATCGTGACCCTTCATCGTGACACGATGGGTCTCACGATGACGGGATTTTCAGAAAACGTCCCATTTTGTTTTTGACATAACTCCTTCATTTTAACTCCAAATTTGACGATTCAAAGTGCGTTGGAAAGCTCTTTTCATCCTCTTTAATAAAATGTATTCAAACCCCAGTTTTGTAAGCATAAAGGTTTTCAAAACATTTCATTTGACAAAACATACATAAAATCGTTAAAACACTTATCGTCTTTTTGTCAAAAAATGATTTGGAAAATGTCTCTCAAATATAATGCTTCAACTAAGATTATTCAAGAGACTTTAAGCTATGATTGAAGGCTAAATTTTACCTTTGTATGTGCTTGTGATCCATAGCTTGTTCGATTGAAATCTTGATCGCTCTTTGAATATCTTTGAGCATCTTTCTTCGTTGTCCTTCGCGACCGGTGAATGATCGACTCTTAGTTTGGTCTTCATTCTTTTCTTTAAGATTCTTTTTGTCGTCAATGACTAGTGTGTGGTTGATTCTTCTTCTTCATCACCACACTTGATCGCTTGTGTTCATTTGTTGTTGTCCTTCCGTGACAAGTGAATGTCGACTCATTATCTTGGTCGTCATTCTTTTCTTTAAGCCTCGTCAAGTCCTCAATGACTAATGTATGGTTGATTCTATACATCACACCACACTTAAGAAATTGTAAGTCCAAGTTGTATTTTGTTATTATCAAAATAGAAAAGTCGGATAATCACATATCGACAAACTCTTCATTTTGACAATAACAAAATACCTTATGTATGAGGGGTATAAGAATAATGGTAAAGTTGAATCACCCTCATCATAAGCATCAACATGTTCATGTATAAAAATATAACTTAAGCATAAGACATGTAACATGAATGAGAAACATACCGACCATATAATTAGATCAATATATGTTTGGTGCGTTGATTCTCATTTTCTTAGCTTGGTCCTCTTGACCGGTGTGGTTGACCTTTCATCATTGTCACCACATATATCCTTTGAGTAGCTTTATGTAAATATCACGGCAAGCATTCATCGCATATAGAATGTCAATAATCTTGTGCTTGCTAGATATGGTTCTAACATGGCTATGAAATAAATCATTTAAGTAAACATGTTAGATAGTAAATCAATGTTTAAGTCATCATTAAAACAAGGTGTTTACGGACTCATAGTCCAACAAACTCCCCCTTTTTGATGATGACAAAACATTGATGCCAAACACGTGTCTTAACAACATATGAGGATAAAACACAAGGACACGGTTTGCTTAAATATACATGCCACATAAAAAGATCAATGTGAAACACATAAGCATGTATATTCGTGATATCACATAACATGACATCACATAAACATTCTCCCCCTTTTTGTCTCATTAAAAAGGGTGCAATATTCTCATCAAGCGATACTACATGTTTCATCCACAAGCAAAAAGGCATTGATATAGATAAAGCACGTTTTGCAAGTTGAGATTATACCACATAAAGTTTCGTTCAAGATTTAATTATGAATGGTACAATCATCATGGACAAGTGATGTCAAAACATATGTCATAAAGGATTTTCTGTTTAAGAACAATGACATATGATTATTACTTCAACTCTCCCTTTCAAAAAATTTAGAAAATACACAACGGAGAGTAAGTAATCGGATCATCCCTCAAATAAAATTATCATTGGGAAAAAAATGAAGAGCAAAGATTTTCAATTCGTCCCTCGAACAAAAGTTCTCATAGAGACGACAAAGAGATTGGCACATTGACATTTGATAACAATCAAAGTCGTATCATTCCTCGAACAAAAGTTCTCATAAGAATGGCAAAGAGTATTGGCTCAATGACATGTTGAATAAACAATCAACCTTTGTCAAATCGTCCCTCGAACAAAAGTTTCTCTTAGGGACGGCAAAATACTCAAGTGAGAAATCAATTTGAAAACATAAAGCCATGATCAAAAAATTTGATTTTTGCAATGCACGTCGATGGTGTGTTAGGTGTGTATAATACCATTTTTCAATAAATAACTCATATGAGAGCATATGGTATGTATCCACACATATTTTAACAAAATTTAAAGATAAGAATGAAAATAAGATTGTGTTAAAATGAGTTAGGCAATTATAAGACACTAAATGTCGGAAGGATAAACCATTTAAAAACATTTGCCCAAATACCATTGGATTTGCTCCCCCTATCAAAGATAGACAAGACTCTCCCCCTTTCTAAATAGAAAGTTTGCATATATCATTAGAAGAACATGTCGAGGAGCAATCACAAAAACTTCCAAGTACTCAAGTCATAAAATATTTAAATCAAAAACATCTTGAGCCGGAAGTCACAAATCATTTTAGCGAATCCCTCTTCTAAAAGAGTCATAGGGAAAAATGAAGCATAATGATTTGTAAAAGTCATAAGAAATGTATTTTCAATAAAATGCATTCCAAATAAAATCAAGTCAAATACTCATGGAAAAATAAAATCAAAACACGTTTTTGAGTATATGACATTTTCAAATCACGCAAAACATATGAATCAATATTATGCACGTGATTGAAAAATACACCACATCGACATGCAAGGTTTAAAGAATATTTTAAATCACAAAGCTTTTGATTTAACCTTAAGACGAGGTTATGAAGAGTTTTAAAAACAAAAAATCATGAAATCACAAAATTCTTCAAACCAAAGCAAAGGATGCCTCTAACAATGAACGAGTTAGAAACACAAGTTTGAACTCGATCATATTCTCATGGATTGTCAAGACCATATCAAATTCGCATAAGTTGTATGCACGGTCATCTAGACAAATATTTTTTTGAAAGATTAAGCATTAAAACTCTCATGAGATTAAAGGCATTCAAAGAATCAATAAAACACAATTGAAGTCTTAAGGCACGACTCCCCCTCACATATGAAGTCTTTAAGGCACGACTCCCCCTCACATATGAAGTCTTAAGGCACGACTCCCCCTCACATAAATAAAGTTTAGGGAAAGTACCTTGTGTTCCTCGCCAAGCTCAAGATAAATGCAATTATGTATATTAGGCATATACAATATGTAGTGATATACTCAAGAGAACACAAATTCATGAAATAAAATGTGTTATAAGTTCTTGAGCTCCAAAACAATGAGGCATGTTCAATATGGATTATGAATAAATAAAGTAAGCACGTTTTCCATATTGCATGATATACGCAAAAAAATGAAGCATAGGCGTGTGGCATATATCATGTAAGATACAAAAGCATAAGATGATGAAATCAAGGTATCCATAAACATAATTTGAAATCCCTTTTTCAAAAGCATTAATACATTTTAAGTAGGGATTAAAACAAGGGATGAATTTAAAACATGTAAACACATTTAAGTATGAAAGCATCCCAAGCTTAAGTCATATAATCCATTTAAAACAATCAATACATTTAAAACGAATTGGATATATAACCACATGATAACCTACCAAAACATTTATCATTTTAAAAACAAGTAGGTATATCAATACGTCAAGTGTATTTAACGAGATAAAAAGATTGACGAACATATAAATACACATCATAATCCATTTGACTCCACATAATAAACAAAACAAATATACACATATGTGACCATCACACTTTAGAAAAAATGAAGTACAAGAAAAATTAGTTAGAAAGAAATCACCCGATTTGCATTTCATTTTCCTTTGTGTTTTGTTGTTAGTCCACATGTTCGGATGTAAGTGGCTTGTCCATAAGATTTCTCCTGGGCTTTTTACATTTGACTCTCCATCATTAGCCCGAGCCATCTCCACGTTTATCATAGTCAATCATAGACCTATGCATTTAAGCTCAAGTGGAGTATAGGTATCCAATTCTTTGGATCCTTAGGATTAGTGAAAGCATATAACATTTAAGATCATGATATATCACTAATCACATAAAAAAAAATCTCAAGCTATGTGAAATGTGTTCTAGTGAGTGTGTTCAAATAAAAACAACATATTTCACATATATCATTCATGAAGATCACTCATAATATAATTCATTATTTAGCGCAAGTGATACATCAAAATCCATAAATATCAACAAGATAAACATAATGGATGAATGATACAACATAAGATATACTCATAATAAGACTCAAGTAGATATGACAATATTAGCATAAGGAGTCATAAATGAATCATATATCATGTAAGCTCAAGGTATTAAGACAAGTGGGTATATAATAAAAATTTGTTTACCACCACAAGTCGTAAAGAAAACATTGACGAGATTAGACAAGATAAAACATGTAAAGTCTCAATCTCATAAATGACTTTTCGGATGAGTTTTGAAAACAAAAATTTTGCATAAAAAAGTTTTTAATAAATAAATTTAAATGACTCAAAAACATGAAATATTTTACCACAACAAAACCAAGCAAATCAAAACTCACATATATGAACATATTTTTGCATACAAAGACATGTAAAAGGCATAAGGCATAATGCAAAAATAATTTAAAACACAAAAGTATGATAACCAAAGTTTAGAAGATACCAAACTTGTAGAACGCATTGGTTACCATCCGAGCAAGGCGTGATCATCTAAGATATTTCCAGTGAAGCTTTATGATCATCTTCCTTGCTATCCCGACCTATAGATCAATCAATGGAGGTCTTTGGTACCCAAATCTTTTTGGGTCCGTGGGGGTTAGTTCTAGAGCCCTTAACTACCCATTTCGCTTTAGCACCTTTTAATACCTTTCTTTGGGTTGGGCAATCACATTTCATGTGACCATAATCACCACAATAGAAGCAAGTAATACATTTAGGCATATGTGGTGAACAATCGTGATATTTATGTGAATGGTGTACATGTATATGTATGTCATCATTTATTCCACATGTACTACAATCACATATAACATGCTTGCACAAAATATCAACATGATTTGTAAGATAAATATCATTTAGAACAACATCATGTGAACATTCATTATCAATGGAGCAAAACATGTTCTTATCACAATTAACTTTATCATGATTTTCTATAGAACAATCAATGACAATATTATCATGTAAGGTCAAATCAAAGTGTAAGCAATTCAAAGCATGTTCTTCATACATGAAGAATTGTTCACTAAAATCATGGTATGAAAACTTCGTCTCATGCTTAGTTTGAAAACAAGTGTCACACTCAAAGTCCTCACTTTCTTTTGCAATTTGAATATTTGATACAAAGGAAGGACGTGTGAGTTTAAATAATTTTTCATATAAATTTAATTCAAGTGACAACTCATCAAGTATTTCTAAAGAGGAAATATTACTCATGCAAAGAACACCTAAATCAACAATCATTTTATCATTCAAGTTCTTATAATGAGCAAGAGAAGAAAGTATACCATCAAAGTCGATTTTTGGCACTACTTCCTCTTCCTCTTTAGTGTCAAAAGTAATGGTCGAGGTTGATTCACCATACTCTTGTTGCAAGAAGTCCCATAAATCTTTTGCTTGATTGCACTTGGGGACTTTTGCTCTAATGTCATCGTCAAGAGCGCTCATGATCAATTCTTTGGCCTTTTCATCCAAAAGAGCTCCCTCAACATGTCTTACTTTGGCTAATCCTTCTTTCACAATGATCCACAAATCATAGTCTTGTGCTTGCAAGAATGTTTCCATTCTACACTTCCAATCACAAAAATCAAATGCACAAAACATAGGAGCAATAGTATAATCATAGCCTAAAGCAAACATATCACACATAGTTGTCATAATACAAGATCGACTCTACGAGGTGTAAGACTCAAATGTAGAGACCGGCTCTGATACCACTTGTTAGCCTATATGACAACCTAAGAGGGGGGTGAATTAGGTTATAGCGGAATTATAGCCAATTTTCGGATTAATAAAATTATTAATATCGAAACCCCAAATTAACCTCTTTTACGGAACGTGTGATCACTTATGATATATTACGGCACAATCAAATCTATCAACGCACGTAATACATATTATGGAAACCTAGCAATTCTAGCATATAATCAAATATAGACGAGAAAGTAAAGAGTAAGGATAGGGATGCAAACTCGACAAGGCGTGTACCGAGGTTCGCTAATCTACTCCTCGACCCAAGGCTTCCCACCTTTAGGCTTTCTCTAGAATCCACTAGTCGGTACTTCTTCGAATGTTGGTGAAGTCCAAACCAACGTACAACTCTTAGTATCCTACTAAGAACCCAAGCCGCAACCTAGGATTTCGTCCCTATCAAGTCGGAGATGCAACTCCACTACCTCGAGCACTCTATGTCCTATTGCTTGAGCACTAGCCTCAAAACTACGGCAATCTCCCCGATTCCTAGCTTGAGTAAGTCTCACAACACCTCGGACCCTCAAGCCTCTAGTATGAAGATCAAATCCTAACTTAATGGGATATCTCTTTATAATATAGAGATGAATGTTTTATCCCAAATCAAATGCTCCTCAATGAGCTACAATGAGATTACAATGTATAACACAAATTTACAACTCCTTAATTGAGTGGATGTGAATTTGAAGCTTGTATGAACTCCTTGATGAGTAGATATCAATTTGATGCTTGTATGAACTCCTTGAATGAGTGGATATGAAGTTGAAGTTTTCTTTCTCTCTTGAGCAATTCAACAAACACCTTGAATGCTCTTTCTTTAACACAATCTCTAGATATAAAACTTAACCACAATCCTAGATTAAAGTATATAATGATAATCAAACTTGAAGCTTAATCTAGGAGAGAATTTGTGTTTGAATGAGAGAGTTTAGCCTTGGAATGATGATGAAAATCGTGTGGAAGGCTTAGGATGAAATGAGGTTGAAAGGAGTTGTTTAAAACCATGTTTTGGAGCTCAAACGGCTATAAAACGGTCATTTTTTAGGTCCATCGTGACCTCCATCGTGACCCCCAAGTGTCCCGATAGGTGTCACGATGAAAAATGAAGTTTTCCAGTGGTCATCGTGACCCTTCATCGTGACACGATGGGTCTCACGATGACGGGATTTTCAGAAAACGTCCCATTTTGTTTTTGACATAACTCCTTCATTTTAACTCCAAATTTGACGATTCAAAGTGCGTTGGAAAGCTCTTTTCATCCTCTTTAATAAAATGTATTCAAACCCCAGTTTTGTAAGCATAAAGGTTTTCAAAACATTTCATTTGACAAAACATACATAAAATCGTTAAAACACTTATCGTCTTTTTGTCAAAAAATGATTTGGAAAATGTCTCTCAAATATAATGCTTCAACTAAGATTATTCAAGAGACTTTAAGCTATGATTGAAGGCTAAATTTTACCTTTGTATGTGCTTGTGATCCATAGCTTGTTCGATTGAAATCTTGATCGCTCTTTGAATATCTTTGAGCATCTTTCTTCGTTGTCCTTCGCGACCGGTGAATGATCGACTCTTAGTTTGGTCTTCATTCTTTTCTTTAAGATTCTTTTTGTCGTCAATGACTAGTGTGTGGTTGATTCTTCTTCTTCATCACCACACTTGATCGCTTGTGTTCATTTGTTGTTGTCCTTCCGTGACAAGTGAATGTCGACTCATTATCTTGGTCGTCATTCTTTTCTTTAAGCCTCGTCAAGTCCTCAATGACTAATGTATGGTTGATTCTATACATCACACCACACTTAAGAAATTGTAAGTCCAAGTTGTATTTTGTTATTATCAAAATAGAAAAGTCGGATAATCACATATCGACAAACTCTTCATTTTGACAATAACAAAATACCTTATGTATGAGGGGTATAAGAATAATGGTAAAGTTGAATCACCCTCATCATAAGCATCAACATGTTCATGTATAAAAATATAACTTAAGCATAAGACATGTAACATGAATGAGAAACATACCGACCATATAATTAGATCAATATATGTTTGGTGCGTTGATTCTCATTTTCTTAGCTTGGTCCTCTTGACCGGTGTGGTTGACCTTTCATCATTGTCACCACATATATCCTTTGAGTAGCTTTATGTAAATATCACGGCAAGCATTCATCGCATATAGAATGTCAATAATCTTGTGCTTGCTAGATATGGTTCTAACATGGCTATGAAATAAATCATTTAAGTAAACATGTTAGATAGTAAATCAATGTTTAAGTCATCATTAAAACAAGGTGTTTACGGACTCATAGTCCAACAATATCAGCAATAATGAAAATTTATAATTTAGAAAGTGATTCTGTAGGTATGGAAGTTTATTTCTGCGAAGAGTAAACTCTTAAGATAGTAAACAGTAAGCCTTTTATTATCAGATATGCAGTTCTCTGATCTGGTTCCTGAAAGTTTTGGTAGACTTAGTGTTTTTCTAAGACATGTAAGCATGTTTACCAGAGTTGGAGATGTCAGTTTGGATTAGATGACTTGTAAGTTATAACTGAGTATGTAACTGATGCTACGGGAACTGCTAGATGACTTGATATTTTTCTCTTAATCATTTCGAAATTTCTAGGTAATTGTTCTTCTATAACGATTAGATTTTAAGTCAATGAATTATATGTGTTTTCTGATTCAAGCTGACCAAGAGAACATAAATGGTCCTTTAACTTTTGATCATATATCATCTTTGCAACGCTAAACCTTTAATCACTCTTTCTGCATAACCTACAAGGAATCTGTACTGGGAGAACTGGTTTGTGACAAGATGGATTTTCTTTTTCCCAAATGAGTTTATGATTGGCAAACATGTACCGGTTGCATGCATGATTACTTATAAAGTCTGAGTCCTTAAGTTAGTTTTTCACCATTTCTTTGCAGGATGTTGATTATGAGGCTACCATGGCTAAGAAGCTCTCAATTGCCAAGAAAATTTTTGCACGTGAAAAGGAGATAATACTCAATTCAAGTTCCTTCCAAAACTTTTTTGCTGACAATCAGGTTATTATCCATAAAGGAAGCGTACATTCAATTATCCATTGTCGTTTAAAAACTTAAAATGAATATCTTTCTTTATGCCCCATGGTTCATGTTTTCTTTGTAAAGCCCTACTCAATTCCACTATTGACTTGATTTTCTGAGATTTAACTTAATAACCTTTATCTGATACTACCTGCATAACATTAAGTTGGTACTTTTTCAAGCAGTCCTCTTCAGCTTAAAGAAAATCAGGTTGTTTCTCATTATATGAAACCTCCTCCAATACGGTCGTTACTATTTACTACTGCTTTGATTTGAGCAATTTCATCAACCAGATGTTAGGCAGTAAATATTGCCCAGAAGTTTCTTATCTAAACACTTAATAGCTTGAGACCAAATCCATCATCCTTTATCTCATGCTTGAGATAACAAATTCTACTAGATGGTCCTGACTTTCCTGATAGCCTAAGGAATTCCTTCGCCCAGAGACCAGGTTCTGTTGAGTACTATGAAGACGGTATTTGAAGATTTCTACTTATCTTTTTTCGAAGAGTTAAAGTTGCTCACCTCATACTGTCACAATGAGCATACCAACTGCTGATTTTTTTTGTTATCTGATTGTGGCTGACACCATTAACTTCCCGTTCTCGACAGGATTGGCTAAAACCCTATGCGGCCTTCTGTTTTCTGCGTGACTTTTTTGAAACGTCAGATCACGGCCAATGGGGTCGTTTTTCTTGTTTTTCGAAAGAGAAGGTAATCAAACTTTTCCTTTCCAGTTATGTTTTGAGTTTGGTGTGTATAGAGAGTTACAGTCATCTCTATTTGTTCCAAATTTGGCTTTTGAAAGAATATGTTCTTACTATATGAGACCATGAAATTTTCTTGCGAGTAACTTATAGTTTCCTCCTATTTAACGTTGCTTTTCTTATTTGCCTGACATATATGTTCATGATTCATGCATTTGCAGCTTGACAAGCTGGTATCAAAAGACAGCGTACACTATGACATTATTCGCTTTCATTACTATATTCAGTTTCATTTGCATATGCAGGCAAGTGAAATAAGTTCTATCTCTTTCCATTTTCCCCTGTATTCTCCTTTTTGTAATGCTTTACTTTTTGTCCTTTACAGCTGTCAGAAGCTGCAGCATATGCACAAAAGAAAGGGGTTGTGCTGAAAGGTGATCTTCCTATTGGTGTAGATAAAAACAGTGTGGATACATGGGTCTATCCTACTCTATTTCGCATGAACACCTCAACTGGGGCGCCTCCCGACTATTTTGACAAAAACGGGCAAAACTGGGGATTCCCTACATATAATTGGGAAGAAATGTCAAAGGACAATTATGGCTGGTGGCGTGGGCGCCTGTCTCAGGTTTATTATCCGCATCTATAATACCTTAATTCTCTCATGAATATAAAAAATGTCTAAGTTGAAAATCGTGTACTACATCGATCAATTTTCAGATGGCAAAATACTTTACCGCCTATAGAATTGACCACATATTGGGGTTCTTTAGGATCTGGGAACTCCCAGACCATGCGATGACAGGTCTTTGTGGGAAATTCCGACCTTCTATTCCTCTAAGCCAGGTACACTGATTTAGTTCAGATGCTATTTTTTCTTACTCAGTATGCAGATATACTTCCTAGTCCCATCACTTCACTTAGTTTCTACTTTATTCAAACGATTAAATATTGTTTAGGAGGAGCTTGAGAAAGAAGGTATATGGGACTTTGATCGCCTGACCCGCCCATATATTAGGCTTGAGATATTACAGGTCTGTCACTATTCAGACTTGCATTGGATTATGTTATATGCATCCAAATATTCATTGTTTCTCGTTCGGATGCTAATATATCAGGAAACATTTGGAGCTTCTTGGAATGTTATTGCCTCAAGCTTCCTGACTGAATATCAGAAAGACTGTTATGAGGTGATTGAATTTTGAGAGTTGCATGATATGATATTTTTCTTTTATCATTACTGGACAATAGTGCTGTAGCTAATTACATCATTAATTTCTTTCGATCTCCTTTTAAACTCTGGATAATCTTACATGTATTTATTTCAGATAGACTAGAACTAGTTTATTTTTTAGGGAATTAACATGTTACTATTGATGGTTCAGTAAATACGAATATTAAAGATGAGTAATTTACTACTTCATTAACTCGTTCTTTCTGGAGTGTCATCTATAATTTTATTTTACTTTGGTTGTAGTTCAAGGATGATTGTAATACAGAGAAAAAAACTGCATCAAAATTGAAGTCTATTTCAGAAAGGTCTATGTTATCTGAAAGTGAAGAAGAACTTAGACGCAAACTATTTGACCTTCTACAGGCAAGTCTTCACTTTTACGAAACTCATAGTATCTTTAGAGAATGCACTTATTAATAATAGTTGTATCTTCTTGTGAAAGCTTGATGAGAAAAATTATTTCTTTTTATTTTTTCTTGCAGGAAATAGTCCTTATCCGAGATCCAGAGGATCCAAGAAAATTTTACCCTCGCTTTAATATTGATGACACAGCGAGTTTCAGAGCGCTTGATGAAAAGAGGTGCCTGATACCTCATGGAGTTACTATGCATATTTGATTTATCTTCTTGCTCTGAAGCCCTTGGTTACTATGTAATTACAAGTATTTGTTGAGGTTCTAATCAAACATGTTTATTTTGGTTTCCATCTCCTTTAACACCCGTCTCTTATGCAGTAAAAATGTTTTAAGAAGACTGTATCACGATTACTACTTCCAACGACAAGAAAGTTTATGGCGTGATAATGCTTTGAAGACACTGCCTGCTCTCTTGAACTCATCAGATATGCTAGCTTGTGGAGAAGATCTTGGACTTATTCCTTCCTGTGTTCATCCAGTATGAATGCTTTTGTTCCATAATTTGTCTCAGGAACTTCAGTTTTCATTACGATAGAATTTGATTTTATTCATATAAAAAATATGCCACTGATGGCAATTATGAATGAAATACGTTCATACAGGTCATGCAAGAACTAGGGTTGATAGGATTAAGGATTCAACGTATGCCAAGTGATGCTGGTTTGGAATTCGGTATTCCTTCTCAATACCCTTACATGACGGTTGGTTCTTGATCATCCTTCGCTTTCTAAATTTAGACCAATTCTTAAATAATATTTTTGATAAATGATTGCCAATAAATCTTCGATCGCCAGCTTTGAAATTGTGATAAAACAATTCTCTTTTCTTAGGGAAAGCATAGGACCAAAAAGAGATGGGATTGCAATTTGGCAATATTTTTTGAAGATTTTAATTTCAAAATAGCTTGATTTCCTTTGCGTAAGATTTCAATATCTTAATAGAGTCGATACCCGATCTTTCTGTGATGTGATTCCATTTCAGTTCTTACTTGAGCATCTATGATTGATATGAGGGTGTCCATGCCATAACTTCGAGTGTATTTGAAGTTTGGGTGCATGTAGTTAACGCTTGCAAGAGGCCAGTTTCTTCTCTTTTCTAGCTAAATGCAAGCATCTCCCAGATCATACATGTTGTGTTTCTTACCTTCTTATTATAGATGAATAGAAGTGAGCCGGATAATAAATCATGTAACCTTCTGTTTGCCAATAGAATGATGTGTTAGGTTCCCCTAAAAGTTATTAGGATATAAAGCTGACAACTTCTAGAATATGCTCCAGCTTTTTACATTGTTGGCAGCAACAAAGTATTGTTGCCTTCACTAATTCCTGTTCTTGAGTTTGATGGTGTTACCCGAGTATCTGACAGGGTATGTAATTCTACTTTCTAGGTAAATTTTTTAAAAAACTAAGGAGAGTTAAATGTGTCTTTTAGGTATGTGCACCTTCTTGCCATGATTGTTCTACTATGCGCGCTTGGTGGGAAGAAGATGATGAAAGACGACGCCGTTTTTTCAAAGCTTTTATCGGATCTGACAAATTGCCACCTGATCAGTGTACACCTGAAGTTGCATATTTCATATTGCAGCAGCACGTTGAAGCTCCATCAATGTGGGCTATTTTCCCTCTCCAGGTACTGTGTCATACTGTCAAGGATTTGTAGTCGTGTGACATTTATTCATAAATCCGAAAACGTGTGTAAACCATTTGAATGACAACTGAGCTTGTGAGTTCGTATATTTATGTATGACTTCCTGAATTTGTTCTATTTTCCAACGCCTAAAATTTTCTGCATCAAATTTTTGGCCTTCATCATCAATATGTAAGATTTGTTGGGACTAAGGGAAGAAGACCTTGGGCTGACATATAATATGTTCCTTGATGGCATTTTCAATACGACTCTCCAATTTGTGGACATAAATGAAAATCATTTCTCATATCTTCACAGGATTTGTTAGCACTAAATGAAGCATACACAACACGCTCTGCTCCAGAGGAAACAATCAATGATCCGACTAATCCAAAACATTACTGGAGATACCGTAAGCTCCATATCTTTGTTACTATTGAGGCAATTTTTTTCAAGTTCTGTTACTCTTGTTCATTGTCAAAATTGTCTTCACACATCTCTTAAAGTTCTCCGTGTGTGTGGATATGAATATGATTCTTTCGATGACCTCAATTCTTTCATCATCTTACAACGTTTTGCTTAAAACTCATCAGGTGCACATGTAACAATGGAGACTTTGCTGAATGATAAGGAACACATGACGCTGATCAAGGATCTCATCCGTGGAAGTGGTAGATCTTATCCTCTAAAGGAGCTGGAAGAGGACATTGGAAGCATTACACTTTTAGAAAAACAGCAAGCTACAAATGAGCAAGAAAAATCGCCTATAGCATTCGAGGCAAATAGGAGCTCGAAGAAGAAAGCAACTGTTGTAGTCTAGTAAGTTGATGTACTACTATGCTTATGCTCAACATTGTTAGCACTATACAAGTAGCTTGGTGAAGAAGTACTACCAGTTTCTACTTGTAGAATGTAGACAGTTATCTGTCTATATGCATGATACCATAAACGTTACTAGTCATCCACCCTATACAATTTATTGATATCTTAATAAGCGAATGTCTAAATTATCTCATTTCACCAAGCACATGATAGTCTTAACATTATGCTTCATGCATTATTTGCTACTGAAACTTCCCATCTTGGCTTGTGATTGATTCGTCATTCTTCATATTAACGACTCATATCTAAATTCTGTTTTCTTTTACGTGCTACTCATATATGAAGCAGAGATGATCAATGGTCTAGCGGTTGAGTTATCACTTCTGGAGCAGAGATCATCGAACGGTCTATAGTTTATTTTTTTTATCGTGTCCAAAATCATGTCAAATGTTAAAGTTAAAAAGAAATCCAGGCCTGCATGATGCATTATCGAGAAGAATGTGGTCAGCCTCTATTATTCATATCCACTTTGATAACGACGGATGTACATACAAGATCGGGTGTATTAAACATTTTATCTTATGATATCGTAGTTTGACACACACACACAAAAACTGTCCATGCAAACTTATCGACTATAACATTAATCGACACATATGACGTTGTTTATATATATATAATTAAGTTAATTAGAATTTAGCTTTTCCAAAAATATCGGAAAAAATGTGAGATTTGAAAAAGGAGAACCGTTGGTAGGGAAAATATGTAAAGGGCACGAGGTGCAAAGAAAGAATTGGTACAAAATTTTATAAAAAGAGAGAGGAAGTTGTAAAGAAGAGAAAAGAGGGTAACCCCCATAAGCTTAGGGGTTAAATAAAAGAAAGAGGAAGATTTATTTTGTTAGAGGAAGATAGACTAGATATATAGGGAGAAACAGAAGAAGAAGAAGATTTTATGATCAAAGATATATTATTCAAACGTATCTCTTCTTCAACAATTTCCCCGTGCGGTGACGGTTTTGCTGCGCTCTCTCGCACGCTCTCGTTGCCGTTTCGTCTCCCTGAATGCCTCTCCAGTGTTCAGGGCCGTCTCTCTTCATCTGTTGTGTATGTAAGCCTTTTCATTTCTTGGTTTTATGGTATTGTTGTATGAGATCTTTTATGTTCCATTTTGATTTACGTGTTCCGACGTTATAATGATGAGTAGTTATGTTGTAATCATTGGCGGATATGAAGGGTATTCATGAATACATAGTGTTACAAGATACTCGTGTTCAGATTTCAGAATGGTTGCATTATTGATTTTTTATTGTGTGAAACCTAAGTTATAGATTCATAGGAAGAGGATCATTAGCAGAAAATGGGGAGGACTGATATACATTGTAAAGAAAAGATGGTTTTATCATATCTTGTTTAATCATTTATTTGATGATACTCGGAATGAAAGGGAAAGCAATAAGACTTACTGTTCGGTTATGGTTAATATGATTGTAAGGAAATGGTTTATTCTTTGGTGTTTGAAACAACAACGTATGACATTCTGAAATGTATTTTGTGTAGTTTATTGTGGCGACTTATCAAGATTCAAGAGAAGGAGCGAAGGATTTTAAGATGGTAATACATACCTCTATCACAATCTTGCATTGTATAAGATAATTTGTTCGTATATCAGAAAAGCTAACGATCTTGTACTGAATCATGTGTTTCTTAATCTTTATTCTTTCAGGTTTTCGGAGATTAGGAACGTATAGTTGATGTAAAATGAGATTCAAAGATAGTAATTTTGCTGATTTCAGGTTGGTCTCTTTTATCCTCATCTATTTAGGTATCATGTTATCATTATAGGCAATTTATGTTCACCCTGCTTACATGTTGTTTATGGAGAGGAATTGAGGCTATACCGTTGTGTTAACTTGTATTCTCTTTCGCCCTCAACATTATTTCGAGATCACAGGTTTAGGTCATCATTATTTATCTATAGTATGATCTTATGTTGCAGATATTTGAAGTCTAATCTCCAAGAAAAGCTAGGCAACTGTCCTCGAAGAAGCGTTAAAATTTAGAAAAGAAGAAGTTGCCCCCTTGGAAGAAATTCTGTTATAAACAACATATAATTAAGGCTTACTAGCCATTGTCACATGTATGAATTTCTTGGAAGATGGCAGTTGTCATTGGTCAAAACCATGGGTTCAAACCTTTTGTTAGACGACCTCCTAGATGCAGACTCCAATCACACTCTCAACAATTTGATTACACTTTCTTCAGAATGCTTAATTTCGACCAACAAGACAATGATCATTTCAGTTACTCTTTGAAACATTCAATCCAAAAGTCCAACAATAATCTCCATAGAAGCGCATCGACTCCATGTCTGTCGCCTTCATTCAAGTTAGATGAAGGCTACTCTGACAGCAGCAAACAGAAGGTTGAGATAATTGGTGGAAATGGATGTTCACGTTCGCGTGCTTTGGTTGTTGAAGTTGCAATATCTTTGGCTTCCGGTTTGTCACCTGAGCCAGTGTCGAGTGGCCTCGGTGGCGCCTACTTTCTCCGATCAAGAAATGGTGCTAGAATCGCCGTGGTGAAGCCTATGGATGAGGAACCGTTGGCGTTGAACAACCCAAAAGGCTTTGCTGGTGGGATGCTTGGCCAACCAGGAATGAAGCGTTCGATCAGAGTGGGGGAAACCTGCCTCCGTGAATTGGCAGCATATTTATTGGACCATGATGGCTTCTCAGGCGTGGCGCCTACAGCGCTTGTCAGGATTTCTCACCCAGCATTCCATGTGAATAATGACAATAGTTGGGAACGTACAACTCAGCCTCCTTGTAAGATCGCTTCTCTCCAACGATTTGCTGATCATGATTGTGATTCAGGGGAGTTGGGTTCTTCGGGATTTTCTATATCATCTGTTCATCGCATTGGGATTTTGGATGTTAGGACACTTAATCTTGATAGGCATGCGGGGAACATGCTGGTGAAGCGAGGGGAAGAAGATGAGAGTTGTACTGTTGGTGGAGCAGAGCTAATTCCAATTGATCATGGATTTTGCTTGCCTGATTCATTAGACGATCCATACTTTGAGTGGCTTCATTGGCCTCAGGCTTCCATACCCTTCTCTCCTGCTGAAGTAGAGTACATTTCTAAACTTGATCCATTTAAAGATGCAGAAATTCTGAAAAGTGAACTTCCTTACATCAGTGAATCTTCAATCCGCGTTCTTGTAGTCTGCACTGTCTTCTTGAAACAAGCTGTTGTTTCCGGGCTGTGTCTTGCTGATATTGGTGAAATGATGACTAGGGAATTCCGCGGAGGAGTAGAAGAGGAATGTAGTGAGCTTGAGTCTATATGTATGAAAGCAAAAGAAACAATGAGAAATAGACTGATTAATGACAAAGTTAAGGCCGAAATGGCTGGACAAGTTTCTACCACGCCTCAGGTTCTTAATGGCACTAAAGTGAGCTTCAATCGTCAGCTCTCTGATGTTTCCCAGACCTTACAGAACTCCCCTAGCATGGGTAAGCCGCCAAAAATTCCAAGATTTTCGTCTGTGGATTACGTTCCTGGATTAGATGTCACATTGAGTATTAACACTAACAGTGAAACAAATCTGATTGCCAATGATCATGACGAGAATGATAAGGTCAAAAGGGCTAGTTCTGCCGCCTTTGGAGAGCATGGTCATGGAGGCGACGATTTGATAGACACTACGTTCGGGGAAATGAGTGATCACAGTTGGGAACTGTTCTTGGAGATTTTTTATGAAGTGTTGGCAGATGTTTTGAAGGGCAGAAAGTGCATGTGCCTATCAAAGTTGGGCTCTTGTGAGTTCTGAGAGGAAAAATTGAAGGTGGCAAATGATTAATGCAGTGTTTATAGTAATTGAGCACATATGATATATTAACAGTTAAAAAGAGAATGTAAATAAGTCCATAGGAAAAGGAAAAGTGATGGGTAAATTTGTCATCCTTTCCCTCTATGTTGTTTAGCTTGTTAAAATTATTTCTCTCTTTGTTTTCTTCTTCACCTCTTCTTTTACATTCCCTCCTTTTACACCTTATTGTACACATATATGACAAATGTAAAAGTTTTGTATTGTTGAAGACTTGAAGTCTATGTACTAGTGTTACTTTGACTGGTTTAAGGTGACATTTGACTTGGGACTCCAAAGTAATTTTTCTAAGTTCCAGATTTTGTATTATTGGATTCTAACTTTTTACATATAGTTTGATAATTTTATAGTGTGGTGACATCTGACTCAAGCTTTTAAAGAGGAGGTCTTGCGTTAAATTCTAATTGGAGACAATTTGCTCCCCAAATAATCGAGGATCAAATTTTAATCCCCAAACTTGCACCCCAACATTTGCTCCCCTACTGCATGTGATAGTGCTCAGTTGCACCCATTTGCACCCCTACTTAAACTCCTGCCGTGGATGGTCTAAGAATATATATCTATATATTTATATTCATAATACATATGTACTTTACATAAGCATATTTGAATATATATGTACTTTATAAAAACATAAACATATTTGAGTACATATGTCATCTACATATATTTATATTCAGATTACATATGTACTATACATAAACATATTTGAGTACATATGTACTCTATAAAATATATTTGAGTACAAATAAACTCTAAAATTGATAAAAAAATATATATGTTTATATTCAGAGTACATATGTGCTCCACATAAACATATTTGAGTACATATGTACTCAACATATGTACTCTACAGAGTTATATTTGAGTACAAATAAATCTAAAAAGTGATAAGAATATATATTTATATCCAGAATACATATGTGCTCTACATAAACATATTGGTGATAGTTGTTGTGCACAATAGTTATATTTATAATTAAAGCTAGCCCTAATAATTCATTATGGACGCTTATGGGCTGGCTAATCACCGGGATCCACTATACACACACCCAAATAGTGGTTTACTATAGCAATAAATGACTATTTTGTCCTCCCAATTTAACTCCCTCACCTACTACACTTCCAAATAGAGGGGGCAGAATCGTCATTTGATGCTACAAGAACTTATTATTTGGGTGTGTGTATAACAATACAACTAATCACCCATTAGTCGAACACATTCTTTAAAACTCATAATAATTTTATATAATTTCCATCAACTTACAATAAATATTACAATTTTAATATAAATAAACAAAAATAAGTACTCAATTCCCATAATTACATCATGACTAGATCAATTTAGATAAACACCAATACATCAAAATATCATCTAACTATCAAGACTTCAAGAGCGTATAATTTTCCTCAAAACAAGCACACTTTTGAAAATATGATCTATCAATTTAAACAAGTATAACGATAAAATTACAACCTATTAGTGCAAATAGTTTTCGTTTAAGACAAGTTGTTTACCCAATCCAAGTATGACATCAAAAGAAACACCCCATTACAATTAAACTATCAACACAAAATTTTAAGTTACACTAATTACAACCTCAAGTAAAACCACAACTCTTTTCTTAGCTTGGGATTTTAGCCATATTTGCATATATGCTTTTATCATCAATAATTCCCAAGAATTAAAATTCATATACTTTCCGATATTGCATATAAACTAAATAAGGCAATAAATATTGAGCAAGACACCTAACATGTACCCCCCCCCCCCCCCCCCCGCCCCCGCCCCCCACCCGGTGTACACAAAATTCAAAATCGAATAAAAATTAACTGAAATTTTCAAAGTGATTGGAAGTTTATAACCTAACCGATTTAGGTTTCGCGTATGGGAGAACCGGTAAAATTGAACATCATCGATAGCTAGTTTTATTTTAGAAAAACCAAGTTCATTAAACAATAATTGTCAAAATTATTTAACTTTGTTTATTAGTAGTATAATATAATAATAGATATGTAAATATTTTTAAAGCTAATAATATATGCAATAAAAATATATGTTAAAAAAGTGATACCGTGTAATGAATATGTTTGCGAAATTTAAAATTAATTTTAAAAAGAACTCATTAAAATTATATGGAGCAGATATGAAGTAAAATAATACCGTTCAAATTTAAATTTGACCCCAAAATAGTTATATTAGCTACAAATTGATAGACCAAAATTTTAGCTAAAAAACTGATAGACCGGACTTTAACTAAAATAGAATATCGAACCTAAGTCGATTGTAACCGAAAGAAAGAATCCTTTGAAAAAATACGAGATCAGCAAAGTTATAAATTTATAATTATGGCTCAAAATCGAACCAAACCAAACCGTACAAACTTTCAACATAAAATCACTAATAAATAATATCCTAGTTCTTATCTGTTATACACACCTAAATAATGGGTTACTGTAGCTGGAATGTACCATTCTGCCCCTTTTATTTGACAATGTAATAGGTGAGAAAGTTAAATGAAGGGCAAAATGATAATTTCCAACTATAGTAAATCACTATTTCGTGTGTATAGTGTTGCCTAGTTCTAACAAAATTTGTGGTTTTTCACTATAAATAAGCTAATCTCTCTTAATGGCCGCTATTTCATTTGCAACCTCGGTAACATCAACATCCTCCTCTTCTTCTTCTTCTTCTTCTTCTTCTAAATTGCATAAAAGACCCTTTTGTAACATTTCATTTGCAGTTCCACCCCTTGTGTTGTTAAAGTAGAGAAGCAACAAGAATGGCTCACTCTATTGCCAAGGCCACTCTTGGCCTCACTCACATCAATCAAATTGAGCTTCCCAAGGTTTAATTATTACCCTTTTTTAAAAAAGATTTAAACTTTTTTGTTTCCAGAATGCGATCCTTATAATTGTAAGAACTCGAACATGACCTCGTGATTGCGAGTAATATTATATCGCTACTAGATTAAAGATTTAATTTTTATTGGTTGGTTTTGATTCTGTGTTGTTTGTGTGAGAAGAATCATGGGTTTATTAAATTTTGAGTTGTTTGGTGTCTGACCATTGAATTTTGTGCTTTGTGGCTTGTCTGACTGTTGACTATCTGCCGGTTTAATCATCACCCTTTGCCAAGATTTTGTTTTTATTGGTTGCTTCAGTTTTTATGTAGGAAGAATCAGTGATTTCTTGTTTTATGGAGTGTGTCTGACACCCTGACTGTTGACTTTTGTACAGTTTTGTTGAATTGTTAGGTTTATTTATTGAAAATTTGGTTCTTTTTTATGTATATAATGGTGATTCAATTAAAAAGATTGGATTTCTTTGTATACAAAATGTATTTAATAGAGCAAGCTTGCATCAGTGATTCTGGGCATGTTCTAAACTTTTATTAGAGTGAGATTGTATTAGTGATTATGTGTATCCCTCTTTGCTTAGATGATAGTCTGTATCAGTAGAGAAGGCAACAACCTTTTAGTTAGATGTTCTGGTAAAATGATAAGTGCTGGCATCGTTCTTGCTTTCTCTTGGTGTTCGATCAGGCAGATCTTACTGGAGCATTTTTCTACAATAATAATTGGATTCTTGTGTGCTAAGATGGCATTTTAAGTGATCATGGTATTGTGATTTTGAAATTAGAAGACTCGCGTAATGGAGATTAATGTGGTTCACTGATTTTGGAGGTTGGTTTTGATACTGATTCATTATGTTGTTTTATATTGATGGTAGATATCTTTTGCTGCAAAAGAAGATGATTTGGTTAAATGGAAAGGGGATATGTTGGCAGTAGGTGTTACAGAGAAAGACATGGCAAAGGATGATAATTCAAAGTTCAAAAATCCTATCTTGCAAGAACTGGATTCTCACTTAGGTGGTTTGTTGTCAGAGGTCTCATCGGAGGAGGATTTTTCTGGTAAGGCTGGACAGTCCACAGTTCATAGGCTTCCTGGACTTGGCTCCAAAAGAGTGGGATTAGTTGGCCTAGGGTCAGCAGCATCACCTATTACTGCATACCGTACTCTAGGTGAAGTGGTCGCGACAGCTGCAAAATCTGCCAAGGCCAGTAATGTTGCAGTTGCTCTGGCTTCTGCTGAAGTGATGTCTGAAGAAAAGAAGCTTAGCACTGCTTCAGCCATAGCCACTGGTGATAACCTTTTAATTTATTTCAGTTTATTTAACCTAGAGATAGCTCTTATTCACATAGGCATGACAGTTGCTTCAACATTGTGCTGTCTTGACTCTTTTAGGAATCGTCTTGGGGATATTTGAAGATATCAGGTTCAAGTCTGAGTCAAAGGTACCAGCTTTAAAATCTGTGGATATTCTGGGTCTTGGAACAGGACCTAAGATTGAAAAGAAACTCAAGTATGCAGAAGATGTTTGCTCCGGTGTGATTTTTGGGAGAGAGCTTGTTAATGCACCTGCGAATGTACTCACCCCTGGTTAGTGGTTTATTTGATTTACTCTCGCGCTTCTTATTCTTTTGTCATTGTGTTTCACAGAGAGTGAAATCAGTCTAACAAACTAAGTATATTATTGTGCTAGTAGTCTTGTTTACCAGCATTACATATAAGACCTTATAAATAGTTATTGTTTCATTAAAATCTAACAATGCTCCTTATATTTCTAAATTATTGCAGCTGTTATGGCTGAAGAGGCAAAAAAGATTGCTTCTCTTCACAGCGATGTCTTTTCAGCAAAAATTTTGGATGTGGAGCAGTGTAAAGATTTGAAAATGGGCTCTTATTTAGGTGTTGCTGAAGCTTCAGCTAATCCTGCACATTTCATTCATTTATGTTACAAGCCGCCTGGTGGACAGGCTAAAACCAAGCTGGCTTTAGTTGGAAAGGGATTGACATTTGACAGGTGATAACCACTAACTGAATTCTCCCTACAAGTGGGGTCGAAAGATATTTGTTTCATTCAGTTTATAAGAGTATCTTTCTTTGGTGTTCCAGTGGTGGCTATAACATTAAAACTGGCCCTGGTTGCTCTATTGAGCTTATGAAATTTGACATGGGAGGTGCAGCAGCAGTTTTAGGGGCTGCAAAAGCTCTTGCACAGATCAAACCTGATGGAGTGGAGGTGAATCACTAGTTGATAAGAAAACAATTCCCACTCTTTCATGGTTTGAACATAGTTCTTCATCCCTTGGGATCCTTGAGTAACAAGTATCACCATTGCAGGTCCATTTTGTGGTTGCAGCCTGTGAGAATATGATAAGTGGGACAGGTATGAGGCCTGGAGATGTTGTCACAGCTTCAAATGGAAAAACAATTGAGGTAAAAGAAAATGTTTATTGCATATGGTATAATCCATCTTTGTTAACATATTCTCCTTGAGATAATTGGTCTCAAATTCTTTCCCCACAAACTTTCTTCTCATCATATTCTTTAAAATCTGATGAAAAAATCTTTTTTTGCGACTGAAAGTAGTTCAACCAGGCAATTTCTCATACTAATTATGGACAATTATATTAGTCTCATCTGCTTCGGAGTTGACACTATTATATATTGGACATGCAATTCTTCTCTAGGTCTGATAAGAAATAACAAAGAAAGTTGTTGAAGGGGTTGCGAGATAATAAATGATACTTAAAAATATATACCATTTATTCAGTGTCAATTCCTGTGGGAAGGCTGAAGGGAAAGAAAAGAAATAGAGATGTATTTTATTTATAAATCTATGCTTGTTGCACAAAAAGGTTTATATCTTCTTTTGTATCTTGTTTGTTTTCCTCGACTGATCTGTTCATTTTGTTGACTCATGTGTAGGTTAACAACACAGATGCAGAGGGTAGGCTTACACTTGCAGATTCCTTGGTATATGCTTGTAATCAAGGTGTTGATAAGGTATTTCAATCCTTCCTCAAACCACTAGGCTGTGTTTTCACCACCCTCCCTCAGCGACCTTTTTTTTTAAGTTTTGAAAAATAGTGATCAACAATTCTCCTCCGAAAAATGTATGCACTTTACAGTGACAACCATGAATTTGACTTTCTTCAATTTATCAACTGAGTTCAAAGCTTAGGTAATTAGATATGGCTACTCTTATATTGAGGTCACTATATGCAATTATAATATGTTTAGCCCGCGTTTGGAAAACGTTTCTTTAAACAGAAGAAAAGAAGAAATCCGTTGTCTGCTTTGTTAGATGTCATATCCATGGTCTGCTTTGTTAGATGTCATACACGGACCTCTAAGATAGTTGCCAAAAGGGATATTAGTTAATGTTTCTTTATGCACTCTTTTTAGTGACTCCTCTTTGCTTGATCTTTCTTGAGGTATCTTTTAGATAATATTTTATTAGGAACATCCTTTTGTTAATGTCTGATTAATGTGCAGATTGTTGACCTTGCTACATTGACTGGCGCATGCGTTGTTGCACTTGGACCCTCAATTGCAGGTACATCCGCTTATAAGTAGATATGGTTGGATTATGTTTAGCTTTGTATTTAAACACGTCTGATGTGTTGGAAAACAGGTGTCTTTACTCCTAGTGACAACCTGGCGAAGGAGGTTCTTTCTGCTTCCGAGGCTGCTGGTGAGAAACTGTGGAGGATGCCTATGGAAGAGAGTTACTGGGAAACCATGAAATCAGGAGTAGCTGATATGGTCAACACTGGCGGTCGTCAAGGAGGTGCTATTGTTGCTGCTCTTTTCCTGAAACAGGCAAGACATTTAATAAGATATTATATATTTTATTATCACACGACATCGTCCATCAGTTTTTGTACTGGAGTTCAAGCTGTCCTCTTATTCCAAACAGAAAAAAATAAAAGTCACCATGCTGACTGATGAACTTCTGGTAATGTACGTAATTAAACTAAGGCAGTAGGACTCTATATTGCCTTGCAGGATACTTCAATGCCTCCATGAGAGACTACACCTGTAGTTATTGCAGTTATACTAATGCAATCTATATTGCAATTATATTAATCCGATGCTACATTCTATGTTCTTATGGGAACTGGAGTCTTCCAACAATTGGTTAGAACTTGGATATCTGATATCAGCGTCTTTTATTTGCAGTTTGTAGATGAGAAGGTAGAGTGGATGCATATCGACTTGGCTGGCCCTGTCTGGAATGATAAGAAGAAAGCTGCTACAGGATTTGGTGTCTCGACATTGGTAGAGTGGGTGATGAAGAACTCCTCTTGATACACAGCTTCAGCTGATATGCTACAAAGGCGACGCAAACCAACTTTTAGAGAAAATCTAAGTTGAAAGTTAGGTTTGGTTGATGGAAAACTGAACTCAAATTAATAAGATTATTGAGGGTGTGAAGTACTGTAGTACAATGCTACGGTTCTTCGGGTAATCTAAAGTTGAATGCTCATTTCAATGCCTAATCAATTTCTGCTTTTAGAACAATTTACTCTTATATTTAACCAATGTCATGTTATTAAAAAAAAAAAAACAATTTCGGTCACAACGTGCTCTAATAAGGATGGTAAGCTCATTTGCAACCTTATTCTTATGATAACAAAGAAATCGTTCTACAGTTTACCCGAAAATGAAGTGTGACAAAAATTTACTTCATAATAGATGAGCAAAAATAATGTAACAAGTCAATTTGATTTAACCTAATTCTTTATACGTATATAAGTTTAAATTAAGGGTTTAATAGGACATTTGCACAAAGTTCAAATCCTTGGTCAATTATTGTAAGTAATCTTGACATTAGAACTAAAAAACACTCGTAGGAGGATCCAACTTGTATGAATCTCAAATGATCATACATAGCACAAACATCCCAACATATGAAGGCCAAGAAGCTTATATCAATAAGCAAATCGTGCAATCCCCATTTGACTCTATGACATTAGAAGCAATGTAATTCACACACTAATAAGATTACAGAACTCATGGTAGTGAGAGCAAACTTATTGCACACAAAGCGCTCGTCATTTAAAGAATCTGTGACTGCTGAACCCAAGCAGGATAGCGCCATGCTCTGCCAGATGTATACCTCATGAACGTTTCAAAAAACCCGAGCAGCCTATCAGTGAAGGTGACGAACTCAACATTATGGCGAGAATCTTGGAAGCCATCTTACAGGTTAAAGGAAGATCGAAACCTTTATGGCTGGCTTCCACATCACACAGAACTTGGACCAGGAACAAATGGATGTATAATAGATTAGAAACCATTGTTTGATCTGTGAGCATCAGCAGGTTTTTGGCTGGTCTTGCTAATAATGCCTTTCCCAAAATACTCGGCAATCACAGAAAATCCGTCTTTCGCACTTTTAACTTGATGAAAAAACTGGTCTTGATTTTTTGAATTCTGCTCTAAGCTTCTCTTCATTTCCAGGACAGACCGGTACTCAGGAGCACACTCGGGACATTCTTTCTCATTGTCCCCTAGGCAACGCTGATGAAATGAGTGCATACACATGAAATGGACAGCTGGTAGGTCCAGGGTGAAGGTGCAAGCAGTACACTTGCTCAGTTGAAAAATGCGAGCATTTGTCCGGAGATCCTGGATTTCTTTTCTCATTGCTGATGTTTCGTCCTGTAAAGTAAGTGTAGGAGTCAGTGAAAAATTTCATGATCTTTTAAAGAATAGATGCTGCAGCAGTTGCAATCTAGGTTAAACAATCATCTATCTAGTAAACAAAGACTATCCAAGGGCTGTAGATAAATAGTAGAGGCTAAATCTGTGAGTTCAAGAAAGAGCAGCAGATAAATATGTACTTAACACAAATATGAGGATGAATATGAATGTAACAAAATAAACCGAAGGCAACCTGATACTTCTCAATGGCCTTCCTATCTTCCTCAATTTCTTTTGATTCCCTGTCCAACTTTCGGGCCACATAATCTTTAATGACAGATAGTGTGAGGCATGGATTTCTCGACAAGGTTTGAAGAACTACTATTGGAGGCAATATGTCATCTCGTTCAATGTAAGACAAGATTTCTTTTACTTCCTTGGAGCAGTCTTCTCCTAGTTCCCCAAAATACTTCAATACATCAGCCCAGAGACTAGAGTCACCACCCTGGCCTGAATCCCCTAATCTCTTGCAGCATGCAATTAATCCCTTGTGGTCATGTGCCTGCATGTAACAGGTAATGACCTCCTTATAAAGTTTCATCTTCTCATAGATAAACAGCAGCCCTTCTTTGAAGTTAATCATTTCACATAATATTATTGCAAGATCAACATCATAAAGTGGTTCTTCCTGGTCATCCAACCATGCACTTTTAAGCAGTAACAGCCCCTTCTGAAGCCTTTCCTGTCGTTTTTTCTCATCATCTATGGCCTTCAAGTTATCTCTAGCTGTCCCATTAGATACTGATTGGGATGAACTAGCTGCATATGTTAGCCTGTCTTCTTCACTTTCGCCAGACTTTGACATTGATGGAAAGTCCAAATCACGAGACAAGTACAACTCCAAGAGAGTGTTGTGGATTTCCACTTCAGCCGGTGAATCCTTCACTTTGTCAGTATATCTCTCAAGAAACTCCATGAGTGCCTGAGGATTATGGATGAATATATTAAGGAAATCAACAGGTGACGGCAACATAGACATGTATGTTCGGCTTGACGATCCTTTGTTAGCCTGTTCTCCTTCGTCTGTGCATAGCCTCATTAGTATTTCAATTGTTTCCGTAGGCTTGTGCTTGATAAATATTCTTCCATATTCATTTACAGTGACTCCAGCTTGATTTGGTTCAAGGCTATTGACATACTCCAATGCTTCTTCATACCTACCTAGATCTTCAAGCAAAATCTTCAAGTACAGTTCATGCCTCCCAGCCTTCTTCGCAACATACATCGCATGCTCATGGTAATTGGCAGCCCGGCATACCTTTATTGCAGTTTCTTCATCAAACTTATGTTGTCCACTCCCCTCCTCACTTTTAATAAACATATCCAACTTCTCTACATCTTTCAATTTGGTATAACAGTTCAACAAAAGAGTTGTGTGGTCTTTAGATGCAAGCCCTTTCTCATGCAACTTCTCGAGATAATTGGTAAGATTGTAGATCCTTTGCGCATCTAAAAATTTTTGTATAACATATGACGGTTCCAAATGGCCAATAGTTAGGATATACTGAGCCATAGCCTCATCATACTCTCCTTTAACGTACAGATGATCCCCATACTTCCTCAGTACTTCTGCAGTAGCTGCAGCATCCGCTTGCTGGCTCTGAACAAGATTGATAGCAACAGTATACAGATTTTTCTTAAAAAGCATGTCTAGTTTGCTTTCCATATCCTTCTCCCCAATACACAGAGCTGATTTATCTGTCATTATAAGAATAATGTTGCCCCATTCGCACAGCATATGAGACACTTCGTTTACAACTACACTGTGGGCAATCAAATGATTTTTTAGATCATAAATGTTAAATGTACTTTTGTTGGTCTTGTGATCAGCAGTTACACATAAAAGATATCCGCGAAACCACCCAAGAAACTTTTTTTCTCCTTCAAAAGCCCAACAAGGACCACGACCATCAATATCATAGAAATACACTGCCTCAGTTCGACCGATGATGAGTTCCTATTATAAGACAACAGCAAATTGTGTTACTTCTTATTTCCAATGTCAAATTCACTGGCAAGGGGATACAGCATATAAAATATAGATGAATAAAGGGTACCGAACGATCACTCATAGCAACACTGCCAACGCTAGATCCGATATGATCAAGAGTTTGTCTGGAAGGTGGTTGAGCCTGCAGGTTAAACAAGGTAACTGAATTTGAAGTAACAGCAAAAAGCTGGAGGGGTTGACCATCCACAAGAAATCCAAGACCATTGACAGAAGCTTCTCCTTTGTCAGAATGACTAATCTCAAGCTTGAAACGTTTAATGCGTTCACGAGCAATGTCCCCTTGGATGCAGTATATGCAACCGTTGTCTAGTCCTATTGCTATGAGGAGAATAGGTGGAGCTTCCTCAAGAACCAAAAATGAGGTGATCTGCACACAAATGATTACTCCTTAATTTTGTGTGATTTTCTGATTCACTTTCTTCTTCTTGATTTGTGAAATGAAAGGAGAAACTAAAAAAGAACTGCATATCAAGTGAATCAGTCAACATTACCTTTGCTTCCTGGAACTGACTGGTGAATATTCTCAGTATCTGAATGCATTCCGGACTTGATGTACTTGACCCCTCTTCTTGCATCCTGTCGAGGTCAAAAACCTTCAAACAAACTGGTGAAAACTGGGGAGAAATCTGTTCATCTTCTCCAACTGTAACTAGGAAGTTCCGTTTCTGATTATGACAACCAGAAGGACAAGTTAGAATGGACTACATGACAGCAAGCTTTAGATTCGTGTACAATTTGTAAATAAGAACTATAATTAAAAGAAACAATGTATCGTAATAAACTTCTTATTACATCATCACCAACTCTAGTAGTTGAACTTGAATGTACAAAGTTTGTTACTTTAAACCATAAAAAACAGGCTATGCAATCTTTTTGAAGAAACAAACATACCCATTTATGAATAGAACAAGAACATATTCAATTCATTCAAGACATAGATGAAAACTGGTAGCTTAAGCTGTTGAACATTAAAACTAGAAAGTATGTTACTTTTGACCATTGGAATCAAACCAAACAATCTTGATGAAAAACAAACACACACATTTACAATTTAACTACAAACATATTCAATTTCTACAAGAAATAGATGAAATTGGGTACCTATTCAAGATAGATAGCAAAAGAAGCATGAACTTATACTACAAAGTTTGATACTTTTAACCATTCAAAATCTAAGTAGACAATCGTTTTTGGGGGAAAACATATCCATCTACAAATAAAATAACATTACAAAAATTCTACAATGAATTGTTGACATTAGGTACCTTAAATTAATGAAGATAGAGAACAGAAGAAAGCTATACTTGTGTCCATAAAAAATCAAACTAACCAATATTTTTGAAGAAACAAACCTATCTATCTACAAATTATATAAAAACATATCCAAACTGCAAGAAATAGATGATATCATTTCAAATGCTAGTATTTTTTATGAACTATACTATAACATGATAATTATCATTCGAAGTTGCGTGTACTGATCATTATAAATGATGCAAAATCCAACAATTGTAAATCAAACTAGACAATCTTTTTGAAAAAACAAACATACCCATCTTCAGATTAAGTAACAAGACATCATATCTCTGCAATAAATAGATGAAATGGGGCAATTGGGACCTTAAGCTGTTGAAGACAGATGACAGAAGAAGCATGAGCTCTTAAGACTACAAAGTTTGTTATTGCTAACCATTCAAAATTAAACCAACAAAAATCAAATGTACCCAAGAACAAAAATCTGATCTTTTTGACAAAAAAAATGCATACCCATCTATAAAATGAATAATAAAATGTCCAATTTCTGCAAGAAATATATCAAATTGGGTACCTTAAGCTACTTTTAACCAATCAAAATCAAACTATACAATCTCTTCGAGAAAAACAAACACACCATCTACAAATTGAATAAAAACATATCAGATTTCAGCAATCAAATTATACAATCACTTCTTTTGCTGTTGGTTAAAGGTTCACCGAAAAAAACCAAAACGTCAATTAAAAGGAATGAAAGGCAGTATAGGATAGGGTACCTTAAGCTGTTGAAGATAAAGAACAGAAGAGGCATGAGCATGGAAGGAGTAATTGAATTTGAGGCCACGATCGATAAACAAAACGAGACCGTCATCACAACCAAGAACGATCTTACCTCTTCCACTGGAACAGCAGCTTATGTTGCCTTCGATTTCATTGTCGGATGACGTGCATTGTCCCGACAACTTCTCCTCAAAAAATTCGAACTTCCTCCATTGATACATCCTTTGATTGATCTAGGATTCTCTCTCTAGTTCATGTGTAAACTCGAATGTTTTGACTTGGAATTGGTGATTGATTGAGAGTTTGTTACTGTGTGTGTTTAGTTGAGGGGGGGACATGCAAACAAGCCGAGTCAATCCCGAGTTCAAGAACTCATAGTTCGGTTTGGCACACTCGAGTTTAGGCTCGGCTTAGCTCCTTAAGCTTTCAACGAGTCGAGCCAATTTGATCCGGAATCGAAGACTACCTCAATTATTTCAAAATCCTTATTCAATTAAACAACCAAAAATTTAATTTACTTTATCAATCAATTAACTAATTAATACTAAATCCATTTCATAATAATCGAGGTTTGAGAGCTCATGTTCGATGTTTTATCATAAATTAATTTTTGTTCAGTTATTGGGAAAAATAAAAAATGAATATCATTGAGTTAATTCTTAAAAGTATTTTCATATGATTAAAGTTGTGTCTTAAAAAGCATTAAGTCTATAAATAGAAATTAAGGGAGTTATCAGTAAGGCAAGCAAGATTACTAAATTTCAATAGGGGTGACCAATTAATAACAAAATAATACTAATAATATATTAAAATCTTCAAAAAGTAAAAAAAAATCTTGATAACAGTTCTATAATTGAGCTATTGAGACGGCTCAAAGCGAGCGCAAGCAGCAGCTCCATTAAGACTGAGCCAAGCAAGGCATCGGTTAATTCAAGCATGTACAAATATACTCCATATAAATTGTACTCCATTTGCTTTCATTTTAAATGAAGCCTGGAATTATTAGTTAAGTCACTTTACACCTTACTCGACTTATATTGTATTTGATTTCTCTACCTTACAAATTATGTCTAATCATATATACTGGATACAACGATATCAAGCATGGCAGACATTTTGGAAAGATCAGCTTTCGGATAAGAACTCACTAGTTCTACATCCCACGGATATTATTACTTTTACGTCTCTTATAACTTGTTTTCCTCCCTTCAGATCTCATTTTGTTATTCCTTCGAAATCTTTTGCGAGATTCCGCCTAAAAAATAGTATGACTTATATAAATCCTATAGATATCTTGGGTCATGCATGAATATCCTCGATATCTACTTTAGATTGTTATTGTACAACTTGATTTTATGAAAAGAAAAAAAGAAAAAAAATGAAGCCAGAAATTGGAAATTAGGAATCATTGAAAAAATAGAAACTCCTAAATAGATTGGATTTCTTAAAGTTTAGCACAGCCCAGCCCAGGAAGGAAGCTGCATTGTGTACGCTTGGATTGGACCAAACATAGCCCATAAAATCTCGGAGGAGCTTAGGATTTTAGGATTAGTTTTAACTTTTAAGTACTTTTAACATTCATGATCCATTACGAAGGAAATCGTTATACTTTATTTATCTATTAAATCGAATAAGGAATGGGCACACTTTACACTTAACATCATTCGAACATGTAATATATTTTTTTTTTTGTAAATTAGCAATGAATTATATTTATGACTAAGCTACAAAGGTATTACAAATAGTGAATAGAGAAATATAATATGCGATACACTTGTCTCCAACAAGGTTCTAACCTATGGTCTCTTATATGAAAGGTCGGGTCGCATGTTACTAGGCTATTGAGCCATGAACCGAACATGTAACACATTGATTATAAATAAAACGTCAGAATATTTTGTTTCAATACCTTGCCTCATGACCATCCTTTTTAACGGGAAAGTTGCATCTTTTTTTTTTGAAATGTGTAATGTAATTGTAAGAGTAGTCTAGCTTGTTAAGTTAGCTGATACCAGTATAATTGAAAGGTGAGAAACAAAGAAGAATTTGACAACCTGTTTAAGACCATTCACAATAGAAATTTAAGTTTAAATTCAATAAGTGTGGATTATTACAAAATAATAGGAGTGTAAAATTTGAGGTGCAAGTTTGAGGATCAAATGGGTGCAAATGGGTCCTCATGTGTGTGCTGGACTAATAATGTACAATATCTTCTTTTTTGTTTTTCTCTCAATTATTGAATATATTTGCTCAATAATTAATCAAAACCAAAATATTAAAGATATGTCATTATTTTTTATTTTTTGAAATCTATAAATAAAGCCTAAATGTATTTTATTTGGTCACAAAATAATGAATTGTAGAAAGTAGAGAAAATGATGAATAAAACCTTAAAAATAATACTCCTTCCGTCCCTAAAAGATTGTCACATTTTGACTTTTGATGGTCAACAAAACACGATTTAAAACATAAAATCTATTATTCTACATGCGAAAAAATTATAAAAAGTTAATATTTTAAAAATATATATTGAGACGAATCTAACAAAGTCCCACAATAATATATTATTTCTTATCGTTTAATAGGAATTCATGATCAAATTTTATAATGTTTGACTAACAAAAGTCAAAATGTGACAATCTTTTAGGGAAAGAGGTATTTTAAATGAATAATACTTTAAATAATACTACTTGAATGTAGAAAGTGAATATAAATAGATATTAAAATGATGTGACATTGAATAACACCTCAATATTTGCACCCTAGGTGTAATATGTGGATAATCTAAGAAATGCATGTTAAAAATAAAAAAGGTGTACACAAGTGGGTCAATTGGCTGCGTATTGGAGTCAACACTAATTATTTGGAGTGGGTGTCAAGCAAATTTGACTTGGAAGAAAGAGTATTCAGAGGAGCCAAGATAAGATGAAAATCGAACATTATCATCAAGGCCACAAAATACACATATAAATAAATGCATGGCTAATGTTAATCCAACCATATTATAAAATACCTATTCATTTCTTTCTACTTATATCTGTTCCATAAGATTATATTTTCAAGAAAGTTAAATGTTCTCTATTTGTATCATAAATTTTTTGATCAAATAGAATATAAACCAAAAAATGTTTTCTATTAGCAGTCTTCCAAATGAAATGATCAGCAAAATACGAAATGAGAAGCAATCTAACAATATCTCTATCCAATCACCGTTATCATTTATAATCAACCTACATCCTAGATAACCTTAAATATTTCTTCCACGATCTCATGCACTTCCGTTCTTGCATGAGGTTTTGTTAACTTAAAGGAAGGGTACTCAAGGTAGAGAGTATTTTTTTCTTTTTTTTTGTTAATTAGGAATGAATTGAATTTCGAACCAGGACCTTCTGGTCACTAGCAAAAGCCTTTTCCATCAGGCTATTCAATTAACTTTCAAGGTAGAGAGTTGAATTCTCACATCCTTCACAATTTCAGGGTAAGAAAAACCCCATCTTATAATTCTATTTCAATCATTTCTCACTTAATTCACTGTTTATTTAGTCACATTTGACGTTCTTTAGAAGTCCTTCAAATTTTCACTATTTAACACTATAAAATAAGTCACAGTAATTCATTTATTTTAATTTTATAGTAAAAATATTCAACATTTTTAAATAGGCATATTTGTAAATTTAGAAGACTTTTATATACAGTATCTAATACATCTATCACTTACATTTCGAGAAACTAGCATTACATACTCATTATTTGCTAATTATCGATATAAATATGGTCTCAAATAATACTGGGTCTAATTTATTATTGAGTCCTTGATTGTCTAGAAGTTGCAAATGAACCTCAAAGTTACATGCATGTTGCAAACTGGTCCAACAAGTGATGTGAAAAAACGAAGAGTCTTACATTTTGCTTAAACTTGAACCGTTGATTCATAATGGAAACATCGGGACCATAATCATCCATTTTTCATTAATATATAACCGTTCCCACTAAACTTTGTGTAATTTCGAGGATCAATATACAATTTTTTGAATGATTAAGGACCTGAAATTAGTTTAAATGAACTATCTTATACTACTCCTTAGATAGACAATTTCTTCTTTGTTATTGCAATAAATTAAAATTGAGCTAGTTTTAGTTTTTCAGTGTGATTTAGTTTGTTATGCTATTTATTAAAAGTTCTAATAACAGGCCTATGATGCATTGTTGAGAATCACCGACATCGGTTGATATTTATTTATCATGAGAAGAAATGAGATTATGTCTGAGGCCTCATATTATTCTACTCTCTCAAATTCTATTTAAGCTAGAATGTATTTTTACTAAAATAATATTTCCTCCGTCCCTAAAAGATTGTCACATTTTGACTTTTGGTAGTCAACAAAACACGATTTAAAACGTAAATATCTATTACTCTACATGCAAAAAAAATTATAAAAAGTTGATATTTCAGAAATATATATTGAGATGAATCTAACAAGGTCCTACAAGACTATATTATTTCTTATCGTTTAATGAGAATTCATAATCAAATTTTGTTATGTTTGACCAACAAAAGTCAAAATGTGACAATCTTTTAAGGACGAAAGGAGTATTATACTCATGTTGGTAACTTGGTGTTAATAATTTTATCATATATTGAAGTAACTTTCAACTTTTTCTATATCAAAAGATTTGTACCATTAGGTGTTTGTTTGATTTGGACATTAGTCCAACTAATAATGATAATAGTACTATGTCCCATTCAAATGTCAACTTTAACATTCATAATCTGAAATTTTCAATATTACCCCTACATTTGGGGTATGGCATACATGTCAATTTTCAAGACATGCATATATACAATTTAGCCCCTCTACTTAGCACTTAATACTCAAACTCCCTATTTTTTCTTTAACCACTCTAATTAGCCCTTAAATTATTGTTTACTAATCAAGTTTGCTTGTGGCAAAGTAAGCCAAAGGACCAACAAAAGCAGCATTGATATAAGTAGCTGGTTCAGAATGACTATAATCAGTCCGATCATCCGGGAAGAAATCATTCTGATTTGGCCCTCCAACTATTGCTCCAACCAAGATATTCGGGTTCGGATTCGCGGTGTAGAAATACGGTTGAAATCCACCTTCACAACCAAAGGATTGAGGATGAACTGCTACTGAAGGCAATGAGGATCCCCTGTGGTGTACCCTTCTTGGATAGTTTGTTCCAAACCCCACCATGTATGACATTTTTAGTGGATTTTCACCTAGGATGTAGTCCACCTGGAATTACAAACCATAATCAAGCATCCAAAAATCAAATTTAACTCTATGACGATTGGACTATACCACTTGTACTTTTAATAACGTGATCGAGTAAATTAAGAGTTCGAATTATGTTTTTAAACTTTATAGGTACTCCAATTCGAAACAATTCAGACAATATACTAGTATTTATCTTGACATGAATGTAGCCAACCTGTCTTTTAGCAAGCCTTCTTAATGTGTTCTCAGTGACAAGAAGGTTGCCACAATTAAATGTATGTTTCTTGGCTGCCATATACTTAGCATATGTTGTAACCAAGAAAGTTATAGATGTCACATATTGCAAATTGCTCTGCCCTAGCTTATACATTAAACCCCCTGCAATAAAACACAATACATTAATGAGTTATTACAATAACTTTCATAATCTTGAAATAATATATGCTAACTAATTTTAGTGCTTCTTGTAATGACCTTTTGTGTATTGGGTGCTTGAGTATGGAGAATTAGGCAGAATTCTACACATAAAATTCTCAGCATCTTGTTGGAATCTCCCAAAATTGTTGTCACTTCCAACCACGCTTCTCTGTAGAAACAAGTCCAAACAAACAAAAGATTGAGGTGAACATGACCCTTTTAGCTAAAAATGGAAATGCAAGACAAGAAATTGCAGAGAGGTCCATAAATCTTTGACCATTTTCACCCTTTTGTTTTTTCGATTTGAATTGACATCTCAAAAATTAGAGCCTTCTTTTTGTGTCAGCTAAATGGAAGAAAAAATGTGTCCTACTAAATCAAGAAAGTACTCATGTGTACATGAGTATATCACATGGGACATGGAAAACAGAGGTAATATGACTATTGATACTACCAATATCAAAATCTAGAATATAGTAAGACATAATTTGAAAGATTGACGAAGTGGAGAGACACTTATGTGATTCATCGGATCAATAAATAAGATAGTTGTTACGTTTAACATCTAATTTTTTGAAAGTGTAGGGGACCAAAGTGCACGTTTCCACGAGGTTACATCATGATACGCTTTCTTACCCGTGAGAGGAGGACATAAGCTCCGGCATACTTGTTATCCCAACTAAAAATATCAGGAGAATCATTAGCTCCCAAAGAATTGATGAAATTGTAGTAGTAAGGGTTACTAGTTGCCCTATGAAGCCATGCTGCTCCCCACAATAATTCATCCTGAAATAACAAAAACAAAAAAATTCACTAGATTAATATAATTCTAGCAACATTATAATGTTGTTGAGTAACGTTTTTGGTCACGGTAAATTGTAGTGCAACATACCTTATAACCAGAATAAGAGCAATAAAATGGACAAACAGCAGAGCCAAGTGAGTCACTGTATGACCCCCTATACTGAATAGCAAATTGGAACACTTTCTTGGCAGTTGCCAACAACAATTTCGAATATGAACGATCAACTTTCCTGAACACCAACGAGGCGGCAGCCAATGCTGCCGCGGTTTCACCCGCTACATCGGACCCCGGGTTGCTAGCAGATACCGAAAACACAGCTCTGTTGTTGGCCATGTCTTCAGGCCTCTGCCAACACTTGTGGTCGGCATTGGGGTCACCAACACCAACATAGAGCTTGCCGGGTGTGGTTCGGGCGCACTTTAGCAAGTAGTCCGTGGACCAACGGATAGCGGCTCGGGCGCCGTCTAGCTGCGGACCCATCTTCTTGGCATAGTCAAGCACGCTCCATGATAGAAGTGTGGTTGTGTAGGCCATTGGGAAATTAAATTTTACATTGTCTCCAGCATCATAATAACCTCCCACTAAATCAACCTGCCATTTCATACATAATCATAATACTTAAGTTACATGTCACATTATAATTTTCCCATAAAATCATCATTATGTTTTTTTATAATTATAAAAATGCGTCTTAAGTAGACTGATTAACACCACCCAATGTACTTGCTTCTACACATTTCTTGAATTTCTTAAGAAAAAAAAATGTGAGTTAATCGAATAACCTAGTGGAAAAGACTCTTGCTAGTGACCAAAAGGTCATCGATTCGAAACTCCCCCATCGCTAATTTACAAGAAAAAGAAAGAAAAAGAAATAAAAATGTGAAATTAATAAATGTGACATTTAAAATGTGAATTAGGCATATACTCAGCTAGTGGGTATAAATATAATTAACACAAATTGCAAATTAGTGACTTTATTTACATAAAGAAATGTGTCTAAAGAGAGGGGACAAATAATCTATCTGCGCCCCTTTTCAGACAATTTGGACCCCAAAGAAAATTTTGACCACAATAAACCTTAATGGATCTTTCGTACATTTCTCTGTGAAAAAATCCTACCAAATTTTAGTCATGGGAATAATTTGTTATTATGCATTACACATTTATTACTACAATATATCAAATTGATACGGATATTTAACTAGTTGCCGAATCATAACTTTATGTAAAATGATGAAAAGAATATCATATAATTAATACAAGAAAATATAACAAAACTATAAAACTTTAGGGGACGAATCGAATAATTTTTCAGAACCGTTTTCGATAATGAAATAGTGAACTTGGTTCACTAGTGAGTTAAATACTTAAAAGTGTGAAACCGTCACACAAACGACCCCTACAGTAACGACTATATGCATATTTGAAGAAGAAAAATGGTGCATTATTATGGAATTATTATAAAAACCTACATGTGCCATGAAGCCATCGGAGAGGCCGGAGTTGGACCTCCAAGTAATTTGTTGGTCACGAGGAAGTCTACCTGATCTCTGACCTTGGAAAAATACAATGGACTTTGCTAAGGCGTCCCTATAGTTAGGTTTACCTTCCACATTTGCCCACAAAAATGTGCATAATAAAAACACAAGGCAGAGATGAGCAGCTTTTATCCTAAATGCTGCCATTCTAGCTAGACTATGTATGACTTGTTTGGTTGGATGTCTGCATGCTTTTGATTGCCTCATTTATATAGAAGTTTCCCTTCAATAATAACTATATTTTCAATTTATTTTTATTTTTTTGTTTCAGTATCTTTAGCTCCAATCAAGTTAGCGTAAATGTGGGCTTTATATGAAGTGTGTCTTAATCTATTAATTGCTAGTAGTTGACCATATTGTATTTGGGTCTTGGGCGAATGAGGAATTAGAATGTTGATCGAAGATTTATGGGCCATGATTGTTTAATATTCCTTCCGTCCAAAAATAGTTATCAATTTACACATTGATTTAAAAAAATTAAAATTAGTTAAAAAATACATTGAAAAGTAGAAATACAATTATTTGGAAATATATTATTGGTTGGTTGCTAATTTCAATATAAAAAGTAGTCAAAAAATTCATTGAAAATATAAAAGTTCAATTTTCAATGTTAAAACGTCAAGTATTTGAAATAAAAAAATAGTGCCAAATAAAACGTCAACTATTTTGGACGAAAGAGTACTTCATATCTCATTTTTAATTATTGTTTTAGCTATTTATACATAAATAAAGGATAATAAAAAATAGTTAGAAAACATTGAACAAGTAAAATGATAATTATATGAAATTGTATCATTGATTGGTTAATAATTTCATAAGAAAATTAGTACTAGCTCCAAACCAAAATAATTATCGTTTTGACTTTATTAATATTGAACTTTGACCATTTCATAAGAAAATTAGTACCGGCTTCAATCCAAAATAATTGTCATTTGACTTATTAATATTGAACTTTGACCATCAATTACTAATTAATGTGTGAAATACAATTATTTTGGACTGGAGGGAGTAAGAAAGTTCATTAAAAATGTAAAAGTATAATTTTTTATGCTAGGATGATAAGTCTATTTTAATTAAAAATTCATATTACAATGACAAGTAAAAATGAACAAGAGGAGCACCTATTATTTTTTATATATTATAAATTAGCGATGAAATGAGTTTCGAACTTATACCAACTTTTCCACTAGATTATTCCGTTGACAGAGAGGGAGCACCTAGTGTTGATTAGCTCAACTAGGGAGATTAATATCGTTGGGGGAAATTATTATTTCACGAGCAATTTTCCTTGAAAATTAGATGCGCATGCTTGAAATCCTTGATTGTGTTCAGTGTTCACTTGTGAGCTCTTTAGTTTTCATATTTTTTATACGTAATGGTATAAATATATTCAGGAATATTCAATGTAATAAAGAGGAAAACGGCTTTACAAAGGATGGGAATGGTGTTTTTCTCATGATGATGGGCAACAAATAAAGATTAGGATAAGGTAAGTTATGATGTTGCAGTTGAGGCGTTGTACTAAATTTTCGTTCATCAATTCTCATTTAGGATGCACACTTTAAGGTAGTTGTGGGCTTAGGTATGTTCGAATTTGGTTCGAAAAAAGTTAATGTATATATGGTTCGATTTTATTTGATTCGTTGTACAATATTAATAACTAATTTTATTTGACTAAACAAGTACTTATACTACTAATTTCCAACGTTTTATTTTGTAAAGAGAAAGCAGAATATGTTCAACAAGGGAGCACTTCGATCAATGTTGTGGTTTTTGCTTTTTGTAAAGCTAAAAAAAATTGTCCAAGCAATTAGGCAGGATTATCGAGGTCACTCTGGTCAAACTGTCTTTATATGTTTTTAATTAGAAAGGCAATGCAATTAAAACCTTAAGTGATGATTAAATCCGAAACCTATTGATAAAAATTCATGTCAAATATTATTAGGCTAATCTGTTGTGGAAGTGGTTAACGGTGGTTAATGGAAAACCTCAAATCCCCGAGCATCTGACGCACATACCGGCGATCTATCTCATCTCGACTTCCCAGGTCAGAGGGTCGATTCGACTTTTTTTTTAGGCTAATAACCATTGGAGTAATGCACTTGAAACTTAAGTATCTATATTAAAGAATGAACAACAACATACTCGATGTTGTAAGTTTGCTAGGATCATGCTAGACAAATTAACACACATAATGGGAAGTGATGTACTTCGATTTTGTAGCTTGCCCAATAGAGTCTCTCCCTTCGGAGCTTGCTCGGTCCAAAGAAAACCTGCAAAACAAAGGAGGGGCGCACCCCTCCGATTACACTCCGACGCCCAACATTAGTATAATGTGTGATAGGCTTGTAAAAGGAGAAATTAGATTAGCTCATACCTTGTGCCTTGAGGCCCTTTTATAGGGTGAAGGAGGTGGTATCATTTTGGTGTGTGGAGTGATGTGGGATAACAATATACCTTTTGCCTTATATAATTTGGATAGTCTACCCATCTCGAGCTATCATATTGGAGAGCCTATATCTTCTTCATTACTTATCTGATTGACTTGATCTTGATGTTGGCGTAAAGCTCTCCGTATATAGATTCCGAAGATCTATAACTTGTCTAGGATGTATATCGGAATCAGGTCCGAAATGTACGGCAAACAGGCTGGATTCAATATGTATTTTCCGGGGTACATCAGGAAGTAATTAGCAATTGGGAAAAAAGAAATTGATGAAGACAAAATTAGAACTGAAATGGCGGAAAGGTGATTAATGGAGTCTCCTTTTTGAAGAGAAGGCGCGAATGACGCTACGTTTGGTGGCGCCTTCAATTTCGCTATGCCCTCTATAGGGATCCTTCTTGGTCTTTGAGATTTTCAACCCATTCTTTGGATTGGACCTTGGCCCACCGATTCAGGCTCCACCTTTTCTTATTTATTTATTTATATGTGGAGATAAATCATTTTCAATATTTGCTTACGTTTTTTTTTCGAGTCTCGAATGTGTGTTACATTTGTATTAGTAATTCATGGCGTTCGATATATGCTAAATCAATTTGATGTAGATAGATAAAGTTTGTAATTTTATATACCACATTTTATGTTTTGTCATATTCAATATGGGACAAGTCCTCCTTCAATACACTTCCTGCAAGTGAAAACCAGATATTTTATTAATCACGTGGACAAAATTAAAGTACTGACTCATTACCACGTCGATAACAAATCAACTGGTTATAGATCAATATATAAAACTCATAATATAAAAATATAAAACGAATTATCCTTCAATATATTTATTTGAAATTATGTCATGTGTTATGCACTTATAACTATAATTTGTATGGTAACTTACTAAAAAGATAAGAGATATTTATTTGTCTTCATGTTAAACAAGTATTAAGATTAGTTGCAAAATTAGTTAATGAGCAAATAGGAGTTTGATGTGTGAGTTACATGAACCGTAATTTATTAGCACTTGGTAGTTCTTGGAGTATGAGATAAGAGATTCCATCTTTTGGGATCAAAGATTTTAGATTTTAGAGTGAGAAAGCTACTTAGTAGTTAGTACTCAATCTTTCTCAATTTATTTCACCTTCGTATCAAAGTATATATCATCAAAATTGACGAGCATTTTGGCCTATCTGGATTTGAGGTCCAATATACTGTATAATTTACTCCCTAAAATTACTAAATGAATTACTATTATTTTACTTTTTAATGATCAAAATTAACAAATTTTAATATTCTAATTGATTCAATTCATATAGTTTTTGGGTTTTTTCAAAATTATATTGTTAATAGTAAAATAAGGTGAGTATACTATATTTTAATATATACTCTGTAAATTATTACAACATATTATATAATATGTGCTTGCTGAATAATAATTAAAATGACTCATTATATTACTTATACTTATTAAATATTAGTAATAAATAGTTTTTACACTCCATCTTATATCAATTCGAAAATATCTTACTATCATACAATCAGACTGTGTACTATATCATATATATAAACATTTGGCTCTCCAAATTTTAGATTTATTAATTAGGACAAAACCTGACATGATTTGGTGATATTCATTGCTTAAATATTTTCGTAACTTCCCTTTGTTGCTTTTCTATCTGATCACATTTGTAGATTCGTACACGACTCTTTCTCTATATATGATAATAGACAAAATATCGAACAGTTTGATATTTGATTACTGACTATTTCGTTCTAATTGAGTCGCCAATCCTCAATTACTAGATTATGTATATAAAATATAATACCTTCCATCCGCCATCCCTAAATAATTGGTATATTTTAATTTTTCGTGATCAATAAAACACAATTTAAAACATATAAAACGTCATAAAATCTCACACAGTGAATATTAAAACTCGCTGAAATGGCCGAAAATCGCACAGAACGGATGTTAAAAGATCCAAGACACATGAAAATTCCACATTATTGTATGAGCCTAAAGATAGCGAAATAATGAAAGATTTTGTTAGCATAATTCAGGAATGTAGGCTTTTTGGATTAACTGAGTAAATACAAAGCAAACAATCTTGTTATTAATGTCCATATGAACTATGAAGTGAGTGTGACGATAATAATACTTTTCCTTATCTTTTGAGCGATTTAGTTGCAATCTTAAGTCATTGAACTAGCCAAATATTAATACACCACTTTTTTTAAGCATTATTACATATATTCATGCTGCAATGTTGAAAAATTTCTTAGATATTACCCAATACCCATGCCTAAAGTGCATGATAATTTTGGTAAAATGTATAAGAAATTACTATCGTTTGATATACTTTAATAATTATTCTCTCTATCCCTAAATGATTGGTATATTTTGACTTTCATGATCAACAAAACACGATTTAAAACATAAATATCTCTCATTATACATGCGAAAAAATTATAAAAAGTTGATATTTCAAATGTATATATTGAGACGAATCTAACAAGATCCCACATGGCTATATTATTTCTTGTCATTTAATGAGAATTCTTGATCAATTTTTTTAAAATTTGACCACAAAAATCAAAATGTACCTATCATTTAGGGATGGAGAGAGTATTATATTATACTATATACTCCCTCCATCCCTAATTGTTAGGGCTACTTTCCATTTTTAGAAATATAGAAGGAGATATTTTATTGTGAATAAAATTGTTTTTCTTGTTCATACATTATAGAGAATACCGATATTTATAGCTAAACACTAATGTAACAATAATGATGTGGGCTTATGCACTAGGGCTAGGGCTAATTGCCCATTAAATTATTGGCTTATTGGCTTAATGCCTTAAATTAATGACCATTGACAGGTCTTATTATTTTCGTACATGGACATTGTATAATGGACTAAAGTCTGAACACATATGTTCAAATTATTTCGTAGCCCAACAAGATCCATGTTAAGGCCTGCCATGTATAAACTAACTGCACCAGTTCCATAAATTTTGTGTCACCAAGTCCCAAGTCCCAACTCCCAACTCCCAACCCATCCATATATACAACATGGTTTTCGATATTATTTGGCAACACTAACAGTAGAATCAAAAAATAATTAACGAGGATCGTTAGTGTGACATCTTCATGGAGAAAAAGGAGAAAAATGATGATAATGATGTGCTAAAATGGCCCTGTTAAAAACATATAAAATGGCTCAAAAAATTGAAAAAAATGCGGAGTGGTGTTTTTTTAGCAAAAAATATGCGGTTCATTGATCGAATATTAGCAAAACTAAAAAAGGTGATCGAAGTGATAATTTTAGATAAAACGAGTGATCGATGGTGCCATTTGTCATATATTGTTTTTTGTTGGAACTTGGATTTATGAAAAATGAATTTGTACTAGTTTTAAATAATTTAAGTTTTGGATATAATTTCGGTTTTCGGATATAACTGGATCGGACCGGTTATGGATAAATCGGTAACCTAACCGATTTTAACGTACTTGTTCCGGTCTGGTCCATAGCTTTTAACCGAAATGGTTATCGGATCAGTTCTAGTTTGGATGTACTAATTACTGAAAACGAACTTTGTGTTTCGAAATAGTTAACAAATAAGCTCTAATCTCTGATCAGATGAGACATATTTCGTAAATAACTCTGACATTATATCAAAGGTAGCTAGATAATTGTCACCATCATTAAGTTTGAGGGTCCCAACGTTTGAAAGACAATGACATGAATTGCAAATCTAATTTGTGAACAAGAAGCACGAGGCTTGTCCAGTGTTAAAACCAAATGGATACCTAAACTTTTGTGCCCGTGCTGTGCTGAGACGTGTTAAATCTAATGTGCATGATTTATCTTGCAGTCTACTTGAAATAATATAGATCGATCTATTATTGGAAACGAGATGTCCACAATTAATGATACATCCATATACGAAGTAGTCGATGAAGATAGCTAGATAGTTATCGATCAATGGGGATATATAAATCTCCATGTTCTAATATATCAGAGGTGTGGAGGAAAATCAAAACCGAGTCGAACGAATCGGACCGAAAAAAATCGATTTTGTTGGAACCAATCGAAATTGAACCGATTTCCATACCGTCTTTGAGGGAACCGAACCGACGCGGTTCGACTTATGAGATAACCGATAAAATCGAACAGCACCGATGACTAATTTTATGTAGAAAAAATTAAGCTTAGTAAAGGATAATTGGGAAGATTCAACATTCTTTATTGTTAGTATGATATAATTATAGATAAGTGAATATGTTTTAAGCTAATAATATATGGATATATATATATTTAAAAAATGGTATCGCGTGACGAATATGTATACAAATTTCGAAATTGGTTTTAAAATGAGCTCGTTAATCTTATATAGAGTAGAAATATCTTTGAAACTTAATTATGAGTTACATTTAATATAAAATAATACTAATCGCATTTAGATTTGAGTCCAAAATGAATAGTGGTATTACTTATTAGCTAGGAACGAACATACCTTAAATTTCAAAGCCGAAAGTAAGCTCAAATTTAAGTCCAAAACACGAGGCCCAGAACCGAACCGTGCATACTCCTACTCCCAACCTATCTATATATTACTCAAATTTTCAAATGATAGATTATAATGTATCACTCCACCTAATTAATTATCTTATCCATTTAAGCAAATTTGATTTGTTATGCTGTATAGATTAACTAAAATAAATCTTACTAGTAGTAATATGATAACATACACTCAAGTATAGATTTACCCATGCTAATAACGATTCTAATCGAAGGATCAAATTCACTCATATATGACAAATTGTGTGATAACTTGATTACATTTTCATGCAAATATGAAAATCGCACTTCAAAATATCTCAAAGACATCGTCATAATGACTAATACTATATAATTGATTCTTATATCCTCAAATATTTTCACAAATACACAAATTATATTTTATATTCCATGATATATATATATATATTAATTACGGGGTTTAAATTGAACCAAAAAGATTATACAAGACTACATTATATCCAATTTGCATTTTAATTTTGAATTAATGTTAAAATTTCAATTTTGGCCCAAAGTTATAATTTTCCGTCAAATTTTAATGTCGAGGGGCTAAACTACAACTTTCTCTATATAATGTGAGACTACAATATAACTTACACATATTTATTGGAATTAAACGGATAATTTTCTTTATATAACGTACTTATATAGTGCTTGTCATCCGTCAGTTACACTATTTTCTTTTTCAATTTTGATTTTGCCATTTGGGTACTGAAAATCATCCGATATTTCCGCTTTGATGTTCCTTGCATACCATTTTGACGTCATCATAACGTGTCAGAGAGTTGGATAGTTGTAACATTTTGTTATGATATTCTCTATTATACTTTTATTAGATGTGTGTACACAGTCCAGTCTGTGTGCAATTAATTTATTATATTTATAATATATAATTTTTTATTAATGGATAAATATAATATTTCTAGGCTAATACTATTTCTTTTATCTTAATTAAATTTAATTTAATGTGTAAAATAACATTAGATATTAGAAAGAAAAAAAAGCCATTTTTATAAAATGAAGATCAACTTTTTTATGTCTATTAGTAAGTAGTTATTAAACAAAATATTTATATAAAATTATATTCAAAATATAGTTTATTCTCCTAATTTTTTGGAGAATTGAGAACATGGGGCTTCATTTTTTTTAATAACTAATTCATGCCTTCCCATATTATATATGGTAAGATTATTCGACCTTTTTTCAATTTTCTAAATATAGAACCTTAACAAATAATCTTTATAAATGTTATTTGCTATGACCTCCAATTAAAAAAAAATTGGTACTTTTTGCTTTTATGACAAGATTTGGTAATTTTTAATGATAAAATTTACGCTTAGACAAATTTTCGTTTCTAGAAATACAAATGAAAATTATTTTGAATTGGATATAATAGGCTTATAACAACATCATTAAATAATATATGAAGCTTGAAGATTAAAAAAATGGGACAAATTATAGCAATGTAACATATAATATTGCATGTGACGATAATGTTAAATAATAATTTTGAAGGGCAAGTATTCATGATTTTTTCAAATGAAGATTTTCAATAATAGCTTCTCGACAGTTAATATCAAGACGTAATTGTTGATTTGGCGGAATTGAATTTTAATTCTAGATATTTACATGTTGGAGATTAGTCCTAAAAATGGCATAAAGATTATAATAATATAGTCTTAAAAAGTGACAATCATTGCACATTAATCTCTATTGTTTCGAAGACAATACTATCTTAACATTGTTATTGCAGTCAAACAATCGTTTGTGCGCAATTAAATGGCACTCAATGCACTAAACTGAAAAGAGCATCACAACAACATTAATAATTCAACCAAAGAGACAAAGTTACATTTTTGCTATCAAAAGCTTCATAGTTTTACAAATTTTCATCACGAAAAATCATCACTATTTATTTGCATGCACTGAAATAATCTCAAACTAGAACCAGGGAAGTGCAGACCAGACGCCCCAAAAGTAGAAGGAACGGAAGTTGAACAAGCGCCAAGAACCACATTCCTTAAAGTATACCCGGCAGCACTTTCTCTAGAATGGGTCAATCAATCAGAAGTAGCGGCAGCTAATAAAGTTTTTTCCTCCTCCCCTTCAAGGACTTTTTCCGCCACTTTGTCAGCACTATTAGCAAATTTATCAAACTGAATGCAAATAAAAGAGGTAGAATTATAGATTAAGATTTTTAAAGGTTTCATACGTAACATCCGAAAAGTTTTCATCTTTTAAATTATGGAAACGAAATGATTCTGTAATTGTCAAATCAATTTTCTTGTTGAAATAAGTCTAAGTTTTCAACTTTCTTGGAAATATAGAAACTAAAGAAAATTCACTTATGTATTAGTTTAATATAATTACTTCATAACGTTTTGGCAATTTATAGCTATAGCTCACACTTTCAAGGTGTTAGATAATTACAATTGTCTATCCATTTTTTAAATCTAGATTTTAGATATTTTACAAATAATCTTAAATGATGTAAATAAATATTCTACATAAAATTTTAATTATTTGTTAAGATGTTATTTCAAGCTTTTATATAGCATCGATTTAAATACTTTATTTTATTTTAATTTAGTTCATACTTATGATTATATCACGTTTACGTTTATTCAAAAAATTTTAACATATATGCTCTCTCCGTTCTTTTCTATTTGTCTTTCTAGTTATTTGACATAGATTAAGAAAAATAAAAAGTAATTAAAAAGTTGAAACCACATTGAAATTTAAATGACAATCAATTGAAACTACATAATTGATTGGTTAATAACTTCATAAAAAATTAATCAAAAAATATATTGAAAAATGTAAATTAAAATTAATTATGCTAGAAAGACAAGTATTTGGGAAAAAAAGGCTAGAAAGACAAATAAAAAAGAATGGAGGGAGTATAACTTATCTTGATTTTTTAATGTTTTACATCGTTTCTTAAAATATCTCTATAATTTTTCCGAAATGTTTCTTAATTTTATGATTTCGAAACTACGTTTGAAAAAGAATTAGTTTAAGTGTTATTTTAGGCTTAATTTCTGACATCCCGCTGAAGTATCAACAATATTCCAATTAAGGGACTCTAGCAACCCTGTAAGGGAGTGGACCAACTAGACACGAGATGAATAACAACCCCCTCAATTATATTTAGTCTTGCAACGGATTCGAACTCATAATGTATGTAGTTGGAATTTCTCAAACCCGATCACCTCACACTTACCACTAAGCTATGTCTCTCGACTCATCCAGCTTAATTTATTTCCCTTTCAATATAATAAAATGATGAATAAAAAAACCAAGAAATGGGGACAAACACTAACTATAATTCAATAATGTCCCAGAAATTAGTACCAATCGTATGTTTTAAGGGAACTTATATTCGTACCCACATGGTTTCATGGAGTGCGTCTATCTTATATTTCACGAGACCAATAATAATTCATCATTCATGCAACTTGCTTACTTTCATGCCTTTTAATTTTGCAAACTTCGATTTATTCTCAACCCCCATATACTATAAATAACCATAGAATCTATTTAGATTTCAACCAATTCATCACTCACAAATATCAATAATAAAAATGGAAACATCCTATAGATGTGATATAAATTTTATTAGTGTTATTTTTTTCATGTTATTTGTAGGAACAAGTTCAAGCTTCGTACAAACTAGAGGAACAAAATTTGTCCTAAACAATTCTCCATTTGTTTTCAATGGATTTAACTCTTACTGGATGATGCATGTTGCATCTGATCCAACTGAAAGGTACAAGGTTTCCGATGTGTTGAAGGAGGCGGCCGCCACCGGACTAACTGTCTGCCGTACATGGGCATTTTGTGATGGTGGTAGTGAAGCACTTCAACTATCTCCGGGCATTTATGATGAACGAGTGTTTCAGGTTAATTTGATGTAGTTTATTTACTCGATCTATTATAAAAGCATGGACAAATAATCAAGAAAAAACCAAAAGCCTACATATTAAGTGTTCAATTTTTGGTTTTCTCCAGAGATTAAATTGTTATAGTATTTTTTTGAAAAAGTAATGACTAAATATTTGATTTATTTTGCCCCACAATTCAACTATAATCACATTTTTTCTCAGATCAATCATTCACTGGGACTAAAATATGCCACTGACACATATTATCAGAAACCATTTCATCAATTTTCTATTCATTAACTATATTTACATTTCATCTTATACGAAGTAATATTTCTGAAATAGTTATCACTTCATAACACTTAAACCATCCTAGCCATTTTTAATAATGCACGTGTTCCTAACATGTCAAAGGTCAAGAAAATGTTACAAATCTCCATTTTCTTGAATTTAATTTGTAGCAAATATTGTGGATGAGAAAATAATAATAATAAGATGTTAATTCTTCCTCTTGTTGTTTTAGGGACTAGATTTTGTGGTCTCGGAGGCAAAAAAGTATAACATAAAATTGATACTTAGTTTTATAAATAATTATAAAGACTTCGGTGGAAGACCCCAATATGTGGAATGGGCTCGAAATATTGGAGCTAAAGTAAGAGGTGATGATGATTTTTATACCAACTCTGTTGTCAAGGGGTTCTACAAACACAACATTCAGGTAATTAAAAAATTAATAAATTAATAAATGTTGGAGTATATGATTATCAAGAATAATGTTATTTAGTTTAAATTGTGAAACATTTTTTTTGTTTACAGAAACTATTTTCAAGAATGAATAAATTCACTAATGTTGCCTATGGGAATGAGCCAACGATTATGGGATGGGAACTTATAAATGAGCCTCGATGCAAAATTGACTATTCTGGAAAGATGGTAAACGTAAGTTGAATCTTCTTAATTTAGTATGTCATGTATATGCATATAGATTTGGTCAATCGTCAAACGTTTTTAGTTATTACGGTTTTCTTTACGATTCTTTTACAATGTACTCTTATAGAATTAAAAATGGCAATAAAACATGAATAAACGTGACAAATATATATGTTACATCTCATTTCTCTTTTGAACGTTTAAAACATGAATGAATGTGTAATATTTGTCACTTTTAAAGATTATACTGCAACACATGTGACAATATTGAAAATTATTTATTTACTAATTGTGATTGTAAATGTGACAGGCTTGGGTTGAAGAAATGGCAAGTTATGTAAAATCCATCAATAAAAATCAATTGTTATCAGTGGGAATGGAAGGTTTTTATGGAGACTCAATTCCAAGTAGAAAACAATACAATCCTGGATACCAAGTGGGAACTGATTTTATCACTAATCATCTCATCAAGGAGATAGATTTTGCAACTATTCATGCTTACCCTGATGCTTGGTAACTTATTATATTCACATCTATTTTATTTTCATAATATTCATTATTACCTCGTTTTTCATGACAAAATTAAACAATATAAAAATACAATCTTCATTTCAATTTAATTTCAATCCCATTATTTAAATTTACTCGAGAGCGACCATATCACCATACTAATCTTATTTAAATAATGTATTCAGTTTCTAATATTGTACAAATACGTAGTAATAATTTAGTGTATACATCTTTCAATATAAACTGTAATAATAAGTTAGCTAATTTTTTGCTTCAAAAATAAATCGATTATTTATTGTAGAGGTAACTGCTGATTTGGTCTTATATAGTGGATGAAATTGTATTTTGGTCTTAGATAGTTATATTGTTGTCAATTAGTCTGTAAAAGTGACACAAATATTACGATATAGTCTTGAAAATGACAATTGTTGCACACTAGTCGTTATTTTCGTGGATCATACTGCAATATTTGTTACTTTTGAGGACTATATTACAACACTTACACCACTTTTAGGGATTAACTTGTAATATTATAATTGTTTAACACTAAAGTGCAACTGCGTCCCACTATTTTTGACCAAATCGACAACTAACTCGTGTTCTAGCAAAATCTCTATATTAATTTGAAATGGTGGGCCTAAGAAATTTAAGTGACACGTGGTTGATTTTGCAATAGGTTGATTGGAGAAAATGATGGTGAGCAAATGAAATTCATGGAAAGGTGGATAATGAGTCACTCAACAGACTCAAAAACAATATTGAAGAAACCATTAGTGTTTAGTGAATTTGGGAAATCAAATAAAGATCCAGGCTTCAACATACAAACAAGAGATTTATTCATGAGCTCAATATACAAAGATATATATAGTTTGGCACAAAATGGAGGCTTAGCTGGTGGTTTGGTTTGGCAAATACTAGGAAATGAGATGGAACCATATGATGATGGATATGGAATTGTTTTGTCTCAAAATCCATCCACAAGGAATGTTATTTACCAACAATCTAAGCAAATGAGGATCCTTCAACACAATACAAGGCTTGGATAATAAATATTTAATGTCAATTATGATTTTAATTAATCAATACTTAAGCTTGTAAACAATTCTTTTTTTCATTTGAATGACATTAATGAATTAAAGAAAAAAATACAGTGCTTGAGATGTTGGTAGCAATATAGGAATATGTTGAAGATATTAGAACACAAATAAGTTATAGGATTCATTATTTTCGCGGCATTAATTCTTTTTTGTGACTTTAAATTATAATTTGATAATAAAAAAAGTGTTAACAAAGTAAAGAAACAGGACACTAAATAGAATTGAAATTTTGTATGTAGTATCCACAAATAAAACCAACACATTGAGCCGGTTTACTAGACGGGCATACATTAATGATTAATACTACCTCCATCCCTAAATGATTGTCACATTTGACTTTTGTTGGTCAATAAAACACGATTTAAAACATAAATATCTCTTATTCTACATGCGAAAAAATTATAATAAGTTGATATTTCAAAAATATATATTGAGACGAATCTAACGAGGTCCTACAAGACTACATTATTTCTTATCGTTTAATGAGAATTCATGATCAAATTTTATTGTAATTGACCACAAAAGTCAAAATGTGACAATCTTTTAGGGACGGAGGGAGTATATTTTATTACTCCACCCAACTTTTTCCGGAAAGTTTACAATGGCAAATCTACAACTATTAATGAATTAATGGAAGAATCTGATATAAAATATCTATTATTTATAAATATAAATATGAATTAAATTTAATATATAAATATGAACTAAACTAATAATAAAATGAAATATTTTAAAATCAAAGATATAAAAGACTTTAAATAAAAAATTAACTTTTACATAAAATATTTACATCATAAAACTATTTATAATAATAATAAAAAAAACTAAAAGTTCAAATCTAAACAAGTAATAGACAATTGTGATTATCTATATATCAAAAATATGAACTACATGCTATATACTTGTGCTTTAGTGCATCTAAGAAATGAGGAGTACTTTGTTTTGGCAAATTGAATATTGATTACTTCTTGTTTCGCCATCATACAAACAATGGTCATTAAATATGACTTCACAATTAAATATTAAATTAATAAAGCTTTTTAAATAGCACTGAAAAGTCGAATTATGTAAGTGTTATGACATGTCCTGCATTCATATGTCTATCGTGAAATTAAACTTTTCATAAATTTCATTTTCCAATGGATGATTACACCAACTAGATTGATAATAAATATGGCTATGTTACATTTTGTATTGCAATCGGCCAATTATTATAACCACGTCACAATCTGAAAATTATTAATAAATTGTTCTTACTTTTATGTTATGTATATTTAGTTTAAACTGTCAATTTACTACACTTTCTCTTACAGAAGTTTATCTACCGTTTATAATCCATAATAATCTAATAAACGTTATAATTGGACATACGTATTTTGCTACGAAAAATAGACTGAACATTTCATCCAAACTACTTTAGTCTTTGGTAATTGGTAATTTGGTATGCTACATTACATATATTAATCATATTATCATTGACTTCAATATAGAAACAAATGCACAACCTAAATAACTTCTAACATTATATATATATGGATGTAAACAGACGAAATTATAGGGAGTATAGTTGCGTTTGAGTCGAATCATATGTTTGGATTGTTCCAAAATATACTAACCTCACTGAACCTTAGTTTGGTTTGGTTTGAAATGTGCGAACTCAACCGTGCTATTTGCGATCCATGCAAAAAAGTTACGTTCAGTTTCCAAAAAGTTCGATGTCATTGTGCATTTGGGTGGATGAGAGGAAGATAACTGATACGTAAGAGGTAAAGATGTGAAGCAAAAGTAATTTTTATAATTTATGTTAGCCTCAACACTTTCAAGTTTGATCTTAAGAGTATAAATATGGTAAAACTTTATGTTAATATGCAAACAAAATTAAATCAAACAATGTGGTTTGGTGCGCCAAACCTTCAATTTTACCATTTGATCCGATATTTATCAATGACACTAAGTCACGAACTGAATAATGCGAACTGCATCGGACCTTCTACATTCACTCATAGCCCTAATCATAATCATATGTGTAACACTTGCATAACATCGAGATTGAACAATATTTTATGGATAGAAGGTATAGATAGTGAGAAGAGATACCATAAGTAATGAGGAAATACCACACCAGAAGGACAGTATCGATATCCAGAGACTGAATCTTTCAACGTAACTAAAGAACAAGTAGCTGCAAAACAAATTCCAAACTAAATAGATGTTCGAACTACAAGAATATTTCAACAATAAAAGACCAATATTGACATGCCCATTTCTTTCAAATTCACCTGAGCATCCTGATAAGTATGATGATACAAATATATATAGCAGAAGATAAACCATAGAACGCAGAAAAAAGAAAACTCGAAAAGGAGAACTACAATGTGGTACAAGCAAACGTGGCAAAAATGATACAACAAACAATGACATTTCAAGGAGGTAGCTGTCTATGATGCTGGATATATTAACAAGAAATCAATATCTACCGTAATTTTGCAAGTGCAGGTGAATAACCAAAATCTACATTGAGCATGACTATAGCAAATCGAGCAATGGTGGTCGTTCATCCTTAGACTTAACTTGGCTGGACCGAAAACCTGAAGAACCTGCAGGTTGCCCTTGGTTCCCTCTCCCTCTTCCTCTCCCTCTACCAACGGCTGTCATCGGCGGTGGGGCAATTTTGAGTGCAGTTTGATCACCCTTGAATGTAGAGAAAATAGAGCCAAGGTCAGTAGCCTTTCCTGTTGTTAGAGCTGGATTAGCATTGGTTTGCTTCAAGAACCCAAGAGAATCGGTACCACTGCTAGAATTACCCATATTCAATGAGGAAATCCCTTGAGTTTGTCTCATTGCTCCAGTGGTTTTCAGAGTGTTAAAAGCCCATGAACTGCCATCGCTCATCGATGAGCTCAATCCATTAGGAGCGGTTGCATCAGGGAAAGAAGTAACTCCTCCCGTAGGGAATCCATTATCAGAAGACGATGCGGATACATTGGATGATCCAATAGACCGCGGTGGCCAATTGGCAAATGGATCCAAATCATCAAAACTAGCATTCGATGTTCCTTTATTGTCATTTGAATTTATTGTATTACTTGGTAGACCAGTAACTTCTAGCGAAGACCGAGGTGGCCATTCAATATCCACCGCAGGACATGAAGATTGCTGTTGCTGACCAGATCCAGCAGAGGTTACAACATGATTACTGGCAAGATTAGTAGGCTCACTGCTTGTGGTTGTGGAAGGTTTACTAGATGGAATGGTTAAAGAAGGTTGTACAGTCGTTGAAGATCTGGTTGGTGGAATCCAATCTTCATCCCATGAAGGACTTCTTCTTGTAGTAGCTGCTGTAGGTTGTTTGACAGCTTGACTAGGCAATTGTCCATTAGTAGCAGGAGATGATCTTAATTCTTTAACCCCAGTATCAGTCAGAGTCACTCCTCTTTTTTCTTCTATCTTCCTACGACAACAAAACAACCACCACGCGATAATTTATGGAAAAAATAAACAAACAAACAAACAAAGAACAGTTGCAATTCAATCGAGACCATTAATTTCGATTATTCAACAACCAGAAATATAAATCCTCAAAGGCTGTCGCATTTAACATATTAGCTAGTCAGAGTTAACATGAAAAAATTACAAAGCAAGTTGTGGGAGTGAAAACAATTACCTTAGGATGTCCTTGACAAAGGCCATGTATTTAGCAAACTGCTGAACATTTAATTGCTGGGCAATGAGAAGTGGCGTAATAAGTGGAAGAACATGCTCTGCGACAAACTCTATCCCATACTGCAGATTATTAGAGGAAATGAGTTGCACATATTCTGCATATAATTTCAAAAAAATAACGCGATTGTAATAGAATAGACATAACATGATATACCCGCTTTAAAATAGAATTTGCAATCCCGAGGGTACACATGAGAGTTGGAGGAGAACGATCAACAGAAGTACATCGTTGAATTGTCTGTAAGATTTCTAAAACAGCAGGTTTGTCGAGCATCTGGATCATGTCGCTTAAACATAACAACGCATTCACCCTCACCTGCAAAAACAAATTGGTATTACTGCAACAGTTAGCTAACATGTAGCTGATAGCTTTGAAAAATGGGGGTCAAACAACAAATTGTACGGGCAACAACAAACCTTCACAATAAATAAATAAAAATAATCTTCGAATGCGAAAAAGAGATATTTCCCAAATCTCAGAGCAATGAACATGTACTATTAATAATCATCAAAGCCATATACCAGGGATTGGTCTAGCAGCAGGATTCATATCATTTTATTAGGTAGATCTAACGTTCAATCTTCAGAAGTAGTTGTTGTAGATGTTGTTAATGTGATAAGAAGGCAACTCGACACCATGGATCAGTAACCGATGCAGAAAGTTTCACAAATCAAAACCTTTATCAGTACACATTGATGTCCCAGATCCCAACTAGATAGATGTATTAATAATAGATGATGAGATCAATTTGATGACATTAAAAGAAACTTCAGAAAAAGAAGTGCAAAATGAAATGACTATGCTATCCTGCATGCATACCATTCCTTGCCTTTACAAAGGAGTCTCAATGGAACAAACAGTGTTCAAAGGATTCTACGTTGTGGATATATACATATATACAGTAATTGCAATGATAAACATTTAGAATTCAAAAGCCAATCAGCTGAATTTTAACTGACATACCGCAGCAACTGTTGTTCTTAGTGCCAAGCTATGAACACGTGGCAAGACTGCTTGATTGACCAACTGCAACAAATTCAGCAACAGAACCATGTTAGGATTTCAGCAGAATCTTAAAACAACTAAAAACATGGCACTAGTACTGTACTCCTCCATTTATAATATAATCTTCTTCACTCTTGATGATCATCAATTTCATTTTAAATGCATTTATAGAGTAGCCATACAAGATTTTGAGATACAACCTTACTAAAATGTTACTCAATCACATACAATACATATTAAAATATCATGTCAACAAAGTTGTTTATATTTTTATTCCATACTTGTAACTATTTATTTCGAAAAGGTTGAATATCTCTAACATGGGTGTTTTTTACTCTTCGCCGCATATGATTTGAAACATGAAGTTGACTGCATAGAACTATTAAGAAATGTATAAAAATGGAAATAACCTGAGCGTCAAGTTGCTTAGCAAGTGGCACAGCCTTCTTAAGCGCTTCCTCTTGCAAGCGATTGTCATTATCATCATATGCCCGGACAAGCATGGGAAGTACATGTGAAATTAAATGGTCTTGGCTAGCCTGACAATCAAGAACATTCAATAATTGTAACCCAAGAGAAGATAACTTTTAATGAGAGTCCCACTAAAGTTTGAAGTTCACATGCTAAGATTCTATCACACTATAGTAAATTAATCAAATACTTATAATCTAAATATCAATCTGAGTAGCTCATAAGAAATTAGCTTCCACCCCCTAAATTTCATAATGTAAGACATTTCAACTTATTCAAATCTTGAAGTTGACCATCAATATCCTTTTATATATTCTAAGTTTCTAATATACAAAAATAAAAAACTGTATTATTAGATTCGTAATTGAAATTTATATAATATCATTTTTTGGTTGTAATTTTAATCATATAATTACAAGATTGAAGGTCAAAGGTTTTGTCTTGGAAAGTGACAGTGCCTCATAACATGAGACGGAGTGGGTACCTATAACAAATAAATATATCTTCTTAAGATAAACAATAAGGCCACTTGTACATAATTATACATCCAGAAGAGCTTATCTTCTAACTAGCAAGGTCTGAGCTCCGAAGATTTATGTCATGTAAAGTATTAATTCCCAACAAATCGAAGATTTATGTGATGCATGTCCTGAAAACAGCATGGGTCAACATGCCCAATTCAATCACCACAAATATATGGAATACAAGTTTTGTATCCAGAGCATTAGTGAAGTACAACTGTGCATTTACCTTGTTAATAATAAGTTCTGCATGCTTCACTAGAAGCAATAATGTATCTCCTGAAGCGGTACTCAAAACAGGAACAAGGGCTGGCAGCGTAGACAAAGCGAAGTCATTTTTATCCTGCAAAGTGTGGGAGCATCACAACATTATAACAATAACTAGCATGGGTAATGAGAAATAACGCACCATGGCACACGGAAACCCAAAGGGAAGGCGTGGACTTTTTCAAGTCGAGGCACCAATTAAAAAAATACTCTAGGTTTTAAAAATATTGGATGAGAACATGTTAAGTAAGTGAGTTCATAATTAAATGAAAAATAAACCATTAATCATAACTGGCATTTTTGCATCATAGATAAAATATCTTGCTTTTTGAGACTTTTCATAAGAGTGCAAAGTCAGCTTGTACTACAAAGTACTCCCAGACAAATAAAGATTGTTATATGAATGAGTATAGAAGTTGAGAAGCTGGTAGCCTGCTACAGAATGCAGCCAATAATTAGGGAAGTGATACAAATCGAATCACTCCGTAATAAATAGGAGGCCAGTGATCAGGCTACTATGTTAATAAATGGATAAAAATTAAAAAGAGTCAACTTCAATATATAAAAGAATGGTATTCAATGCATCAAAACAGAAAGTGGAAATGCAGAATCAAGTATTTAGGACAATTCACATGATATAATACCTGAGATTCCGCAATGGTTAATACCATGGGAAGAATCATAGGCTGCATGACCAAATTTCTAAGTTCGGCACAAAGAGGAGGGAGAACCTGCAAATCAATGCTCGATTTTGTTAACACCATGAGTTGTACTATTTTGTTTACCTTAATGTTATCAAGGACTAAAGACAAACTCAAAAATAAATCGATTCAGTCAAATCTAACTTTAAGCAACAATGATGGAAATGCCTTCCATTTGATGACTCTATCTCCCACGCATCATTGTCTTCATCTAATTTATTATAGTATAATGTAGAGTTAAGTATTGAGGGGCAGTGCACACACTCAGCAGAAAAACAAAAACATAAAAGACCCAGACCTTATACCGCAATATACGGGAGTCGAAATCTTTCCACATCTCTGACAGTGCCTTTAAGAACTCAGACTTTTGAATGTTGTCTCTCTCCTGAAACCAATGCTCGAAATATCAGAGCAATTCACACCTCTTATCAATGTTATGTGTCTTATACTCTATGTTTACTAGTGACAATCACTTAAAAGAGAAAAAATAATCTCAAAATATTCATACAAGCATGTGATCCAGGAAACGAAGAGCACGCAACCTACTGTCATCCCGGAAGAACGATGAACCTGCACAAAAGAAATATATAAGTGAAACGGAATAGAGTAGTTCACCTAACTCACCCAATCTAATACGTAATAGAGACGTGAAAGGAAGTGGAGAAACTCCAAGACAGTTTTATAGAGAGAAAACATATTCACCATATCATGTTTCAATTGTGACATCTAGTTATCACTTGTCTTATATAGAGAAATCAAAGCATGACAGTGTTCAAGTAAACACCCTTACTTGTAAAATCCAATGCTGTGGGCCTCTCGGTTTCATTGGCAGAAAGTACCCTTTGTAAATCCGACACTAGCTCGGATGGGATGGCAGATAGAGTCTCACGGGACAAATAAGTCAAACTATTCATGTACTGCATGATATTCACAAAATCATTATTTCTAATAGAAGGATAGATAAACAATAAAATTAATAAGAAACACAAATATACAGTCCACTGAATAAGACAAAAGAAATGAGGAATATACCATCTTGACATTGTTATTGCAGTCAAATAATCCTTTGTGCGCAATTAAATGGTACGCAAGGCACCCGAAACTGAAAACATCAGAAGCACAACCAACTGAGGGCGTTTTACTCCGGACAAGCTCAGGAGCTGTGTAGTTCAACGATGGCTGAAGGGGCAAAACTGAATCTTCAACGTCATACTCCTAAAAATATAAAGCACATATTAAGGTGTTTTGAAGCAAATTGAACTTGGAACTCAAAACCTGTGGAAGAATCTCTAAGAGCAAGCTGATATTTTATTTCCTAGCTTTAGGGGCCAAAGATAGCTATGTTAGCCGATGGAAATAACTTTTGGTCACTGTAATTGCAAAGATCACAGGATCATCAAACAATCCTTGTTAGTTTTAGTACATATCCCATTGTGAACAACCTACTCTAAGTTGTCGTGATCTTATATTTTGAGAAAAGAATTTGCGCATTTCCTTCTCATTATTCAACAGAAGATGAAAAATACTGCCATCGCCAACTAATATAACATTATACAACATACTTCTCTCGATCTTTCGACGTCAGTCATTAACCATTTCATAAAATTAATAAACTAGAAAAGACCACATCATATCCCATAACTGCTGTATACCCTCTTCTAGTTTATCTTTTAGGAGAGGGTGTTTCTATCCTCCTGCGTACAGTTTTTTGGTAGAGCATGTATCTTATAATAAACTTATAGTCCTCCATAACGTTTAAGCCGTTTATAGGCCTGACGAAACCACATCCAGCTTCGTACATGAAGTGAAGAGGATAATTGTAAAGCTGACTTAAGTGATTCCCTTACTTGCACATAAATCTTCATAAAAATACAGATGGACAATATACTCACAGCATAGTGAAAAGCTTGCGAATATGACAGATCAGAAGCCTGATCTATAGAAATGGCAAAACCAAACCCACCAAGCTTCCAAGCTCCATTTGAAGTGATGAGGACCGTCTGCAAAGCAATTTTATGCGGCAGAAATTAAGAGCAATGAGCTATCAACAAGGTTACAAGAGATCACCTAGTGAAAGAGCAACTATTTGTAGGTCCCCATCTCTACAAAACTAGGTTTTTAATATCTCTTCAAAGACAAAGAGAGAAGGTTGCCCAGAGGTTAGACATTATTTTGTTTTTGTTTCTATTATTTCTGTAGTTGGCTTACTCCATTTAGTGCAACATCAAATGAAGATATAGAAAGCTTATAAGACTTAAAATCAAGACATCAAGTAGAAGAAACTTTGACTCTAAATTTCCAACTGTTCAAGAAGTTGCAGGCATGCAACGAGAAAAATAAAGCCAAAAATGAAAATTGGTTAGCTGCTTTTCATAGCACTCTAATACAAAAGTTAAAAGCATAAGAGAAAATGAAGAAACAAATTACAATATGCACATATCAAAGAGAGAATAAAAAGAATAGATAGTAGAGACAAGCAGCAAAAATAAAAACCAAAAATTATGGATCCTGACCTCAGGTGAAATGGCTCGATGAATGAGACGAGCATTATTGTGAAGAAAATCCAATGTTTCTGCAATCTGAAGTAGCCCGTGTTTTACCTCCAGTAACCCCATTTCCTGTATTAGAATCCAATTCAAGATGAAAGTCAAATGAGCTCAGAGTACATCAACCAAATTCTGTTAGAAAAGCTTTCACATCTATATGAAGACATAAGTTAACACTAGCAATCATCAATCACCAAAACTTGTTGCAACATGATCTCAGTTTTCGTTCTTTAAAAGCTTTAAACAAGATGTACCAAATATATGCCATTTTTTCATTTATATGGTGGTCATAGCTCTAAAACTCAAAACTACAAAAAGAAGATTAACTAACTATAATACATAAACAAGAAGTAGCAAATATGTGCCAATTTTTTTATACGATCTTTCTGATTACCACTGCAACTCAAATTCTCTAGACCATTATCTTTCTGATTGAATATATTATAACAAAGATCCCTTGCAACGTATATTCAACGCTCAAACATAATATACAACAGTGCACATAAAAGATTACCAGATGCAACTCAGTTCTCTAGATCACTACCTTCCATATAGCCTATTTTAACAACGATGTCTTGCAACATATTTTCAAAGCTCAAACAAATATATGACACTCCAACCAAGCAAAACAAGTTCACTATTTAACATACACAATGCAATTACTATTCAGAATTAATTATTTCAAAGGATACTAATTGTTCCCAAAATGACAACTAAACATCCACTATCCAATTACTATTCAACATTGACCATTCCAAAACATAAACCGTTCAGGTTGAGTTAAGAAAATCTTCACAAAATTCACCATAAAAAATACACAATTTAATCACTATTCAACATTACCATTCCACAACATACTAATCATTTATGAACTCACTATTATACATACATTATCCAGTTACCATTCAACATTGATCATCCGAAGAAATAAAACGCTCAGATAAAAATTAACAAACTAATCATAAAATTCACTACCCAATAACTACTCAAAATTAACCATTCCAAAAAACAAACAATTACCATTCCCTTAAGCTCCTTGGGCACATTATCAATATTATCCACATTCCCCAAGGCATTAGCCGCAGAAGCAAAAAGCGGCTCAGTAACCATCGCCATTGCATTCTTACTCTCCTCAAGCCCCTGCACCACATGCACAACTCCAGGATGTCTCAACCTCACCAATCTCCCCGCATCACCCCTCACAATCTCCAAAAACGCGTCCTCAGCCGCCTTCGTCAACCCGGCTCTCACCCTCGCCTCAGATAAAGCCTTCTTATCAAGCACCCAAACGCACATCGAAGAGTATTGTGCCGCAGCCATATTTCCAGTTCGAGCCTTGGCGTGATAGAGCTTCCATACCAGACCCGGACCGGCAGACCCGATCTGGTGGAGGAGGTCGTATTCCTGGAGCGGTTTGGGTAGACCGGTGACCTCCTGTACGGTGGTTTGGACCGTTTTCTCGAACGCAGCTGAGGCCTTCGCGAAGGCTTGCGTTAGGGTTTTCATATTGAGAGACATGATTAATTCGATTGATTAATTTATTCGATTTCAATTGAATTTGATTTGTAGATCTGGTGGGGTGGGGGGGAGGCAGGGGATGGGGTGGGGGGGGGTAGTGAGTTAATGATGAGATGAAGAGAAACAAAGTGATGTAGGTGGTTTGTTTGATCGTCTTTCTCTCTCTAGATGGGTTGTTTCTCTCTCTAGAGTGTAGGATTGTTTGTGCTTTTGTTGTGTTTGGAGGTGATGACGTGGAGTTTGATTTTTGTGGGACCGATGTATGAGAGTTTGACTTAGGAGATAACACTATAGTGTTATCTTTGAGATAACAAAGGGCATAAGAGTCATTATGCACCTATTTTAGACAATCAAAAAATCTGAAAAAACCATTTGCCCCCTCTCCTAATTCCACACACGCCTCACCAAAATTCAACCTCCCCCTTTCATCGCCCCCCCTTGCAAAAATCACGGAATATCGAATCAATCTTGCGATATAGTTACCGACCAAAATTTCACTACAAACTCTACCAAGAAGCCAAACGATTGAATTCTATAGCAGCCAAACGATTGAATTTTTCAGTAAACACCCAAAATTCACTACAAACCCCAACAAGAAGATGCGAAAAGAGCGCAAAGTCAAAAGAATTAAATTGAATTCAGTGGCATCATCATCAAGACATTCTAGCCCAGGTATAGTTGTAATTTTTGTTTATTGAATTGTAATTGTATCCATGGAATTTGATATGAGTAATTTTATAGTTTTGGTTGCTGCGATTTTTCGGACAAATAATACACTAATCTCTTCTAATTCTGGACATGTGGTATGCAATCAACTGAATTGTGGTTTGTTTTAGGCAAATAGTTAATAAAAATTTGAACTTTCGTACTCCACCGTAAGCGTTATGTAACAATTCACATCATAGTTGGTTTCAATACTTTGAACAATGTATTGTCGTGAATTTTGAATAGAGTAGATTCAATGAAAAGTCCAATTCGTATTTGAATTTGTTGAAATTTTCGGATTTTAAAATACATTTGTTATGCAATTTGAGATCTTTGCATTCTGTGTTAAATTGATAATAATGTTTTCGGATTGATAGTAATGTAAAGTCAAATTCGTGTTTGAATTTGTTAAATTGATACATTTGTTATGCAATTTTCGGATTCCAATAACAATTCAATGTAAAGGAAAATTCTTATGTGTTAATTGATAGTAATGTTTCTGAGATCAATGGCATTTTGTATTAAATGTGTAATGCAATTAGTCAGCTGTGTAAATGTATTTGTTAGGTATGACATTCTGTGGAAAATGCATTCTGGATTCATTAAAGTGCTTATGAATGAATGCAATCTGAACATGTATTTGTGATCTAGGACAATCTGTAAATGTGTTAGTTGTATTCAATTGTATTGAGAATCCATTGACATTGATTTGTAATTGTATAACGATTCCTTTAAATCTGATTTGTGTTTGGATTGTGAGATGGGAACTTCCAATCAATTGTATTTTGAATTCATTTACATGTATGTGTGATTGCATTGTGAACATGCCACTTGAATTCAATATGACTGGGAATGCATTGACATTGTGTTGTTATTGCATTCAGGAATCAGTAAATCTGGTTTGCAATAGCATTGTGACTACTTAAATTGAACTTAAATGCACCTTGAATTCATAAGCATTGATTTGTGATTGAATTGCATATATCACTGTTTACTATTTGTGGAATGATTGTGGTACTCAATTTTTTTTTGTTATGTAACAGATTCGGAAAGTGACGGAATAGGCCCGACACCGTCTTTTGATTTAGGGATAACACTGAAAGAGCAAAGAACAAAGAGGAAGCATGATGTTGCAATAAAGAGGAAGCATGATGTTACTATCATAACACTGTAATGGAATTGAAATAATGCAATTGCAACACATGGGTTTATTAAATGAATGTAACACAATAACAAATATAGTGCATTCGAAGCTGCAAGTCATTGTGTCAATAATGAAATATCAAATAGAAACAAATAACGACGTAGGAATCGCCTTATGTTGTTGAAGATCGTTGTTCCGCTAATATCTCGCGCCTTCTTTATCTATTGAACAAAAGGAAGAAAACAATCAGTGACATGATATTCAATAAGGAAGCAGTTAATAACAAGCTCATTTGACTACAACATAAATTGACTTAATGAACTCAGAATGCAATCACAAAGCAACCTTACTGAAATCAGAATGCAATCAGAAAATTGACTTAATGAATTCAGAATGCAATCAAAAAGAAATCTTAATGAATTCATAATGCAATTACAAAGTAAAGTTAATGAATTCAAAATACAATCACAAAGCAACCTTATTGAATTCAGAATGCAATTACAAAGTAAAGTTAATGAATTCAGAATGCAATCACAAAGCAACCTTATTGAATTCAGAATGCAATCAGCAAATTGACTTAATGAATTCAGAATGCAATCACAAAGAATCCTTAATGAATTCATAATGCAATTACAAAGTAAAGTTAATAAATTCAGAATGCAATCACAAATCAACCGTATTGAATTCAGAATGCAATCACAAAGTAAAGCTAATGAATTCAGAATGCAATCAGAAAATAAAGTTAATGAATTCAGAATGCAATCAGAAAATTGACCTAATGAATCTAGAATGCAATCGGAAAATTGACTTAATAAATTCAGAATGCAATCACAAAGCAATCTTAATGAATTCAATATACAGCTTTAATCGATATACAATTTGGTATTAATCCAATACCGAAAAACGAGGCCAAAATCCCATATAATCATGGAATTTCATAAGTTCAGAAACAACAAGTTCGTCGAAAAAATAAAACAAAAACAATACTTACCATAATTTCATGGAATCTTAAATTAAACCAAACAAAAATTAAATCAAAATAATATTTACCAAATCGTGGATTAGGTCCATCAAAATCCCACGGAAAAAGGGAGATAATATGCAAATAACGAAAACAAACGAAAAATAATATAACAAAAAAATAGGAAAGCAATTAAAGGGGAGAAAAATATGGAAATTAGTTGCATGAAATTTTAAATTAGTTAATCAATTTATATAGAGTTCCAACGGAGAAAATTAAGGCAAAAATAATTGCATGCCATCTGTCATTATTGAGTGATTTATTACTACTACTCTATAATGCCATCATTTTCTATTTCAATTAAATTAAGGCGTAATACGAAAATATCAAATCGAATTAAAGTATATGCATTCCCATGAGATAATTTTATTGGCACAAAACGAAATAATAAATTATATAGCAAAATAAGGAAAAAAAACATTGTATATTATTTAGATTGATTAATTTGCGGAACCTAATAACGATAATAAATTGTAATACCAACTAATAAGGAGTGAAACACGTAAATAGTTACACACTAATAATGAAATGCAATTGAGTTAAGAGCTCATGAAATTATACATTAAAAATGTAATCAGATTATCAGTTCATGGCATTATCAAGTTGTAAAAATAAAAATTATAATGATATTATATGATCGCAAAAAGTAATTCGTGTTAATGAAATACCATAAATTAAATATAATTATGGCATTGTGGTTGCTATAAAAAGGGAAATAAATTTGAGATAAGATGCATGAAAAAATGAATTCAGTTATATTGTGATTGGTATCAACCGACAATCAAATAAAAAGGAAAAATTTATGGAGCAAACCCATAAAATATGGAAGAGTTACGCATGAAATTCGAATTAACAGGAGCATTAATGGGCAAGTGCATGACACTCGCGCGTGTGATTCATTTTATTAATTATAGTTTCTTATTTTCATTTCCATTATTGCCCTCGAGCAATCTCATCCATTAGATCAAACATTAATCAAAATACAGTTATCTAATGGCTAGAAATAGAGTTATCTACAAGATAACATTATTAATGTTATCTTGTAAGAAAAAACTCGATGTATGATTAGTTAGCCAGCAATAAGTGGTTGTTAATATGGTGGCAATTTATATTTAGGCGCCACTTATTTTGTTCTAATTTACTGGGCTCTTCAGTATTTTTATTTCGGAATCCGAATCATTACGGTCTAATTTAGCTATTGAACTCGGCCAAGTCCATCAGGTACATCATGAACCTACTAGTCCATTAAATAATGGGTTGGACTGAGGCTCGTATTTTTTTCTTACAATTCGAGCCTGATCGAGTGGAGCGTTCAAATGGAGCCAATTTTTAATACTAATGTCAGATGTGTGGTTATGTTATACTATTGTTGTTATTAAAAATATTATTATGATCGTTGTAATTAATTTTGTACTGGTCCCTAATCCAAATGTAGTTGTTGTGTAATAAAAACCACCTGCTTGAGTTAAACGGCTACTCGTGTTCCAAATCACAGTGGAAGCCCCTAGCTTCATTTTTAACATATTTTTATATTTTTTTGTGATACTTTACTATTTTTAATTTATTTTGACCCTCCAATTTTATATTTTTCAAAATTGCTCTCCCTAATTTCCATCATGGTTCCGTCCCTGCACATGATAACTTTTCATTTTTTTTTTCATTTGATTATTTATATATGAAAAATTAACTCTCCCTTGTTTCCTTTTTCAGAAAGGATAGACAAAATAATATTTTTGCAACTACTCAATATTTAAGTTTTTACTACTCATAAAAAAATTACCCTATTTAATTACTATAATATTTATATTGGTCAAAATATTTTATTTACATTGTTTGCATTTGTTAATTTTAACATGTGAGTACATATATATAGTTCTTTCGTAACATGTTTTATACTCCCCGTTCCTAAATGATTGGTACATTTTGATTTTTGTGGTCAAACTTTAAAAGATTTAATCATATATTCTCACTAAATGATAAAAATCTAATATGATCATATGAGATCTTGTTAGATTCATCTCAATATATATTTTATAAATATCAACTTTTTATAATTTTTTTCGTACAGAGAACAAGAGATATTTATATTTTAAATCGTGTTTTATTGACAATGAAAAGTCAAAATGTATCCGTCATTTAGACGGATGGAATAATTAATAAGCTACAATATTTGCACTAAACTATCCATATAATAAAATAAAATAATATGCACTAATTATTGTATGTACAAGTAACTAGTTTCAAATAACATGCATTAACACCAAAACGCATTAACCCTCTGGGTGGTTCACTTGGAGGCTGAATTCTGAATTTTAAAATTTGAAAGTGCTCCACTTGAATATTGACATTATTATTGACGTACATAGTAGTCAAAGTCAAAGTCAGAAATCTTGGCGGCTGTATATTGCAAAGAGTACGATCCGAGTATCGAGATACCCGGATCGGCAACTATTGTTTGACTGTTGGCTGCCTATTCAACTTTCAAAATGTCCCAACTCAATTGTCCTACTACCAAAATGGACACTGTTCCAATTTACCAAATTTTGCATGTGCATTTGCTTTTATTACATTCCACGTGGATTCAACAATAGCCATTGATGTAGAAACTTGATTTATTCAAGTCTTGTGATCATCTAAAGGGCATTACCGCATTAGGTTATGCTTCTTTTTGCGCATACCAACGTTATAGATCAACTTATTATCGTAATTTGTAATTATTTATAGTCATGTAATTATTTATTACTGTAATTGAAAATTACTTCGAACACAAGATGGTACTAGAACAACACATGAGTAACAAGACGCGAGCAAGAAGAGAAACGAGACGTGAACTGCATAATCAAATCAAAGAACCATTAAAAATAGGGGTGAATGGACCAAAGATCACTCAAACTCTGAAAGTATCTAATATTTTCAGTTCGATTATTCTCGGTTTAAATGGGCCATGTTAGATCACTCAGCCATAGTTTTTTGGGAAAACTTGGTCACTGGGCAGTATTGAATGATTTTTGGTGCATTTCGTAAGTTTTTAACGAAGACAATTTTGTCAGTTCGCATTTATAGATATTTACTCATCGCCTTTTTATTAAATAATTTTTTATAATTTTTAATTTTTATTATTTATTTATTTTTTAATTAAAAAAAGTTTAAAAGAACTTTTTTTTAATAAGTTAACAAGAAAAAAATAATAATAAACGAATTTTTTTTAGAAACGATGATTAAATGTCTATAAATGTGAACGAACAAAATTGTCCTCGTTAAAAACTAACGAAATGCAACCAAAATCTTTCAAAACGGTCAAATGACCAAAATTTCCCAAAAAAATGCAATTGAATGTTCTAACATAACAATTTAAAATGAGAATGATCGAACCAGAAATATTATATACTTTCACACATCTCTGGTGCCAACCTTTAAAAATATTGATGAAGGTGGGTTACTCGGTCAAAATTCCTTGTATTATACGAGTACCTGGTAATGGGAGGGCCCTCATATTTGACCATAATAATGAGTAACCACACTACTGCACAAGTGGATCAATAAACGAGTGGCACAGAAGCTTCCATATCTAGTAACATGCTCATTATAAATGCACACCTACAAACACACCAAAATCTCCATCCAAATCTCCAAACAACACAATGCTTTCTTTGTCTGCTAAAAACTCAACTGTCATTTTCTTGTTTTTCACTTCACTCGTATACCTTTCCATTTCAGCTTCTGCAAAATGTCATGCAGATGATGAATCTGGCTTACTAGCATTCAAGAAAGGGATCATTTCTGACCCCTCAGGGATGCTCAGTAAGTGGAAATCAGGCACAGATTGCTGCACCTGGCCTGGTGTCTCATGCCAAGACACCAACCGAGTCGCCACCTTAAGTCTTTACGGCCAACTCGATAAGCCGAACGGGTACTTAGCCGGGACAATCTCCCCCTCCCTCTCCAAACTCAAAGAGCTAAATGGTATTTATTTCCAAGATCTCAGAAACATATCCGGGACCTTCCCAACTTTCCTATTTAGTCTCCCGAATATTCGGTATGTCTATATTGAAAACAGCAAATTGTCAGGAAAATTGCCTGAAAATATTGGGAACCTGAGTACACTCATTGCGTTGAGCTTTGCTGGGAACAGATTTTCAGGGCCAATACCGAGTTCAATCGGGGCGTTGAATGAGCTCACCCAGCTCCAACTCGGGCACAATCTCCTCACGGGCACCATTCCAGCTTCCATCAAAGCTCTTAAGAACCTCACAGTTCTGAGTTTAGAATACAACAAACTCTTGGGCAACATTCCGGATATCTTCTCTAACTTCAACAACTTTTATTTTCTAGAGCTATCGCACAACAAATTATCAGGGAATATCCCTCGAAGCGTTGCAACACTAGCACCAAAGTTGCGGTTTCTTGAGCTAGGCTACAACTCATTATCAGGGAAAATTCCTGATTTTCTTGGAAAGTTCCAAGCTCTAGATACCCTGGATCTTTCCTGGAACAAATTTTCCGGGACTGTTCCAAAATCCTTCGCCAATTTGACCAAGATCTTCAACCTAGATTTGTCTCATAACTTCCTAGTGGATCCATTTCCTCAACTGAATGTCAAAGGCATCGAATCATTAGATTTGTCCTACAACAAGTTCAACTTAGTGAGCATCCCGAAATGGGTTACTTCTTCAACGATTATATACTCGTTGAAGCTAGCAAAATGCGGATTGAAGCTAAAATTGGACGATTGGAAGCCTGTTGAAACTTATTTCTATGATTACATTGACCTTTCTGACAATGAGATTACAGGAAGCCCTGTAAAGTTGCTCAACAGGACAGATTATCTGGTGGGGTTTTATGCTTCTGGGAATAAGATGAAGTTCGATTTGGGAAGTTTGAAGATCGTGAAGACATTGAAGGATTTAGACATTTCAAGGAATTTAGTGTTCGGGAAAGTGCCCAAGGATGTTGCTGGATTAAGGATGGTTAATGTTAGCCATAACCATTTATGCGGTCAGCTTCCAGCGACAAAGTTCACTGCTAGTGCATTTGCTGGAAATGATTGTCTCTGTGGTTCTCCTTTGCCTGCTTGCAAAGCTTAAGAAGAGATGAAAATGGAGTTCAATCAGAGGAAAACGATGATACTACATTACCAAGTTCATAAAAGATATTTTAATTGTTCAATTTGTAAGTTATGTGTATTGTTCTGCCCAATAATTTATATGAATCTTGAAAGAGGTAAAATAAATCCTCATAAGTAGTTACATTCGAGATAGGTTCATACTTTAAACACACTGATTACAGTATCACGATAACATTCCATATAAACTTCAAGTTGCCAGAAACGGGCACCATTGAATCATTGATTTACGCCATTTTACACACAAACTGAGATATCCTCTACAAAAGTAGTTATATATGAACAGAGGAATATAATAATGTAACTCAGAAGAAAGTAAAAACCAGTAACTCCTAATGATGAAGAGAAACTAATCATGTATCAAAATATGAGCAGAACGATAAATTAATATGATATACACACCAAATGAAGAATAAATTCTGTCGTGATACTTAATGAAGGTAACATTGATTCATAGGCATAGAGTAAGAGCGCGAGATAACAATACTAAAAGTCTACATATATGTGCCTTTTGTGTATGGGACTGCTAGGTCCTATTTAACTTTCCGTTACACATTTAACTTCTTAATGGAGACCTCTACAATATTCAACCAGACTTCCTCAATTCCGAGGGATGCCTCTCAAAGCAGCTCCCATTTATGGTAAATCGAATGCGGAAGTGAAGCAGAGAAGAGGAGCCTTCTCCACTAATCTTGATGTAATTCCATCAATGGGGACGTGGGGTTTTCATTTTGAAAATTAAAAACAGAAGAAACCTCTAGAGAATATTGATGTAAGAAGTGGAGCAGCAATAGCCTCTGATTTCTGAGCTGGAATTGCTGAACCAGTAATGGCAGACGCAGACTTCGGATAGATCTTTCTCACCATTGGAATTGACAAGTTCCGTGCACTAGGATTTTCGAAATTAGCAGCTAATGCATTGAAAGCTGGAGATCTGCCCCTGACACGAACTCAATCGGGGTTGAAAGATGACACGATTCTAGATCGATGTGGCTTCTCTGGCGCAGCAGAACTTCTTCTATAGGATATAGCAGCTGCCCTTTTGATTGAAAAAGTAAGTTGGAACAAAGAACACCCCCCCCCCCCACCCCCCCACCCACCCAGTTGTTACCTAAAAATGAACTCACCACCCATCCAGCACTTACATCTAAGGACCAGTACTCTTCCCTTTCCACACTGCAGATACTTGCGACCTATTCGCCACCACCAAGACCCGTTGTATTATAGGCCTTCCATCAGGTAATGTCACCTTAAGTGATTGTGAAACCCGTCATCTTCCAAATAAATCATGCAAGAGGTCCGACCCCTTGGCAACATCAATATTGTCATATAATTTTTCCGATCTCTTGTTCTCTTAAGAGCCTCTCCAAGTGAGTTGAGGGCACCAAGCTCTAAAACTATCTAGACAATAAGTACAGGTAGTTCAGTGTACCACTAGATTTGCTCCATTATGGTTTAATGAACCATTAAGATTTGCTCCAGTATATACAACAACTATATATTATAAACTGTTGGAGTCTCGATTATAACTAAAATAGGTCAGAAACGGAGATAAGTAGAAGCTTGGGACATGAACATATCTTGAGTTTCAAATATTGTTCCATAAATTGATAATCACATTACAACGAATAATCTGTACAAATACGTGGAACAAGTGTTTTGATTGAAACAAGACTGGGTACAAAATTTACGCGTAGGCGTCGTGTATCATAATCATAAATTTGGCTACCATAAAGTTGAAAGTACTTCTCCACTTGATCGGTGTGAACATCGCTGCAAACTACAAATCTATAAAACCAAAGAGCACGAACAGGATAGATAGGTGTTCTCAAAGGTCCAACCTTATGAAATTTGATGAAGCATCTTTTGAATGAGGGATTATCAACTAGTACCCATATATCGAAGTATGTAGGATTAGACTTGGAAAAAACAAACATGATGAGTCTAGAGGTACAAAGAAAGATATTCAAATCTGAACGAGTCGAAAGCGAATGATAGAAAGGCGAAGAAGAAGGGGGAGTACTCATCTTACTGAATCTCTGTTGAATCACATCATAGCAAATAATGATGAAATATGAAGTATCATAATCCCATGCTAACCAAAACATGCTAGTTCCATAAGTTGTGGTAGCTTGACAATTAATGTCACCTGGTAACATAATATTTTCAGCTTTCCTCAAAGATAGCTTCTTCCCCAATGTTATAGTTGTTATATCTACGTGTCTAGAATCTTTCGATGGCTCGGTAAAATATATAATTTGGTATTCTTGGGTTTTAGCGAGGTAACAGAATCCCCTAAAGAAATGACGACCACGACCAGGGCCCTCGAAACTAATTGGGGCCGGTGTAACGAATGAAAACTCCCTGGTGGCAGGGTTTAGCAAAACCAAACGTTGCAAACCTATGTCTGCATCTGTTTCGAAGCAGACTATACCATTGCAAACTCCCACAATAAGATCGACACGAACCGGGGAAACCTCAGAATAAACTTCCCATTTGAGTGTTGGATAGCCACCAAATTCAAGATTTTTCCGACCTAGATGAATCGAGATGAACTCGTTGGAACTGATTAAATGGTTCCAGGGCTTGCAAATAGTTTTGAAACGAGTCAATGATTTAACTGGCAATTTAGATAGAATCTCAACAAGCAAATCCGCTGGAATATTAAAGTTACTATCTTCGAAGCTGAGCGCCACGCGATTCACGATTTGATTGTAGTTAGCGCAAGTGTTGTATTGCGCTGCGATAAATTTCAACCCCTTTTCTCGAGCAACCATCTTCAACCTCATCCTATTCAATGATTGAACAAGAAGAATAGCCAAATTCCAATCGATTTTAACCATAATTTTAGTCAAATTATAAACGATTGCAGAAATAACTTTACTCATCTTTCTATATATTATAGGGCTAGATGTTCATGTATGCTTGTTTATCTTTCAGTCCAATATTATATAGTGCTAGTCTGCTAGATCTCATAGAGTCATGACTATAGTTGGGCCTCAAATCTTTGTAGAGCCCACTTTCACCACATAGAATTATCGTTATGCCCCTTACATTCCTTTTTTTTCTTTTCTTTTTCCTTTCAGTAATTGTGGAAAATTTAAGGTTTATTTTTATTTTGGACCCTGAACTATTACGTAAGTTTCAAATTGGACCATGATACTATCATAAGCCTCAAGTTGCCCCTATACTACGTTTTGTCTCATTTTGCCACCTCAAATGCCAATTTAATATTGAATTTCATTTTAAAAGAAGGGAAATTCAGATTATCACATATATCAAACTTTTGGGATGTTTTTACAAATAACTAATGATAGTATCAGGGTCTAATTTGAACCTTATGTGATAGTTCAAGGTCCAAATTGAAAATAATCCTTGGGATTTATTTTTAATTTAATAAGTTTTGTTATTTGTTAATTATGCCCAAAAGTTTAATATATGTGCTATTTCGATTTTGCCCTTATTTTAAAACGAACTTACATCATATTTGGCGTTTTAGGGGGTAAAATGAGACAAACCATAGTATAGGCTCCAATATGAGGCTTAGGATAGTATTAGGGTCCAATTTAAAATTTTCTTCATAGTTCAGGGTCCAAAATAAAAATAAGCCAAAATTTAATTTGGGGCAAAAAAGTAGGGTTGTTTAGTCAAATTGCGGAACCGCTCAAACCGAGTCAAACTCAACCGATATGATAGGTATTAAACTTTTTCGATTCGGTTTTTGGTTTTGACTTTTCAAATCATGCACTAATCGGTTTGGTTTAGTTTTAATTTTTAATAATCCGCAATAATCGAACCTCCATTTAATTTTAAAAATATATTTAAATATATAACAAAATAAGTAAAGTTAAAAATTATACTCTTTCCGTCCAATAATGATTGGTACATTTTGACTTTTGTTGTCAAACTTTAAAAAATTTGATAAAAAATTCTCATCAAACGTTAAAAAATAATATAGTCATGTGGGATCTTGTTACATCCATCTAAATATATATTTTTGAAATATCAACTTTTTATAATTTTTTCTTATGTAATAAAATAGATATTTACGTTTGAAATCATGTTTTGCTAACCATAAAGTCGAAATGTATTAATCATTAAGGGATTGAGGGAGTAATTAAAAGTCAATTAATAATATAAAGAAAGCTAACCTACCTAGATGCGTTGATTACATACTAGGCCAAATGATCGATCCATATTTTATATTACGGCAAGAGTCTATGGGTTCCACTCTAAAACCAATTGGCAATAGAGGGAGTAGTCAAGATCTTATATATTGACCTGGGAGGACACCGATATCCGATGTGGGTAATGCTGTTAACGAGCCAGGTTCGAGCGAGTAACGGGTTATTCAGCCGGGTTTTTATTTGACCGAGTCGGGTAATTACCCTATTCTAAAGAGCCGGGTAACGAGCCGGGTGAAGAGCGGGTCCGGGTTATCCCCGAATTTCTATTTAAAATTTTTATTTTTGGGGTTCTCTTCAACAATATTTCATTGTTGAGATGCAAATATGAAAATTCTTTTCAATACTAATTTTATATTGGTCATTTGAAGTTCACTATGATTAAAGTATAACATATATTACATATAAATATACAATATAAAAAATAAACGAGCGGGTAATAGAGCGGACTCGGGTTTTTTGATTCGGGTATCGAGTAAAGAAAATTACTCGAGTATCGCTCGATATGAATACGAGCGGGTAACGGACCCGGGTTTTCCCACTTCAACCGACGCCGGTCCAAGCCTTGGCCAGCAACTCAAGCCCCATGCCCCCACCCAGTAACAAACTGGATCAGGCCCGGCCCTCCAGCAGTCTACCAACATCCAACCATTCTTGGTCTCAGACCTTCCTCACTCTATACTCAGGCCTATTCTGTCACAGATGTAGAGCAGTCCATGCACACTTTGGGGCTCCATACACCGGATTCAGATTGGTACCTTGACACGGGTGCCACCTCTCACTTAACTTCTGATCGAGGTACGCTTCCTAATTATTTTAATTCGAGCAATCATAATGTCGTCGTTGGAAATGGTCATTCTGTTCCAGTAAAAGGTCATGGTCACACTACTTTACCACCACCATATCCACCCTTGCAACTAAATAACGTCTTACACGTCCCTCACATAATTAAAAACCTTGTTTCCGTTCGTAAATTCACAACCGATAATTATGTTACCATTGAATTTGACCTATTTGGCTTTTCTGTGAAAGAAATTCAGACGGGTGCTCAGATCCTACGATGTAACAGGGGACCTCTACCCATTCACTATTCCCACTTCACCATTCCCAAGCACGCGTCATAACTCATCTCATTATTTACTTTCCAATTCTAGCTTATGGCATAATCGTCTAGGTCGTCCGGGCTCACCTGTCTTTGATGCCCTCCGCAAGTCTATTTCAATCAAATGTAATCGTTGTAATTCATTCTGTCAATCTTGTATTCTCCGGAAACAACATCGGTGGATTACACGTGTCTCAATAACTTGGGTCTGGCTCTGATACAGTGATAGTAATATTATTGTTTGATTGATTAATATTACATAGAGTGTAGGCATCTATTTATACACAAGACGCTAGGTAGAATTTACATGTGGGCAAGACCCGATACAAGACGGTTAAGTGTTAACCTAGGAATACAATAATACAATCCAGACAATAATACATGTACGCTAATAAACCCGAATAAGATAGATAGGTGTTCCCAAAGGTCCAACCTTTGAAAATTTGATGAAACGTTTCTTTTCTTTGAGACATGATCAACTAGTATCCATATATCCAAGTATGTCGGATTAGACTTTAAAAAACAAATTCAGATTTATGAAGTAAGCCAAACAAATCTAAACAAGTCAAAAGCGAAGGATAGAAAGGTGAAGAAAAAAGGCGAGTACTCATCTTAGCGAATCTCTGTTGAATCTCATCATCTCAAGGTCCTTTAAAAAGCGATTGAACCGGAATGTTTTTTCCAAGTTAGGATTTTTTCGACCGAACTCGTTGGAATCGATTAAAAGTTTCCAGGGCTTGCAAACAGTTCTGAAACGAGCCAATGATTTAACTGGCAATTTAGATAGAATCTCAACAAGCAAATCCGCTGGAATATTAATGTTACTATCTTCGAAGCTGAGCGCCACGCGATTCACAATTCGATTGTAATCAGTACAAGTGTTGTATTGAGCTGCAATAAATTTCAACCCCTTTTCTCGAAACACCATATTCGACCTCGTCCCATTCAATGATCTTTCAACAAGAATAGTCAAATCCCAATCGAGTTGAACAATAATTCTACTCAAATCATAAGCGATTGCATAAATAATTTTACTCATTTTTCTATATCTTGTGTAAGCTTTAGTTTGAAGTCAAATGTATGAAGAGTTCTGAGTTCGGAACTTCGGATAGCTATCAACTCCTAATTGTATGGCAGTTTTGTTGTAATGTTGGCAGTATACATATCTACTTCAGTACTTGGGCCTCAACTCTTTCAACACTCTCAAATCAGCTCCCATGAACGGACGAGACATTGTAAATCGAACGCTAGTACATATTGCTCCTCAATTAAACTTCCTCAAATTTTACATTTATAATAAGGGTAAGGTAGTCATTTCACTATTTTAAAAAAAATAATTTGGGTGTGTTTAGAACAGTTCACCAAATAAGAGGAGTCTTTCTCTTCATCATTATAATAAAGAGTGTTGTTATTGGTTCGGGTATCCGCTCTTCAGTGAAATGGATCGATAGGTTACCGGTTCTTTCCGGTATGGACCGATAATTATATAGGATACATTTGAACCGGTACCAAGCCGATAACTTATCGGCTGGATATCGGTCTGGACTAGACCGGACAAATAACAAATCAATACATGTTATCGGAAACTCTATCAGATATACTGCTAGAAATCAACATATTTCCAGCAGCATTAAAAAAAAAAGTATATATAACCTTTGAAACATGTGTGAGGGTTCCCTAAACTAAACAACAAGAGAGGATCAAGAGTGGCAATTAAATATTACGGCCCTTATGAAAACAATGAGACATGTTCACATAAAGTTCAATATAAAGTCGACTCAATTCTTAACAACGCTTTTTATCCGTTAATCTTTATATAATTTAATTAATTTGATTCAACAAAAATAACTCTCGAAATTATTGATACAGGTAGTGGATATGATCGATATTAGTTATGAATTTTCTTTAAGAATGATTGCATAATGAGTTAATCGACAACATTATGATTGCAAAAAAAATGGTTGCATAATAAAGGAAGGAATAGTATGCAATGAGATGGCCTTCATATTTGACCATGGACCAGTAGTACCCAAACTATTATACAAGTTGATGAATCAACGAGTGGTACAGAAGTTTCCATATCGAGTAATCTTTTGTAACATGCTCATTATAAATACACAACCAGAATCACACCAATAATTGCAATTCAAACAATAAACAACACAATGCCTTCTTCATCTGCTAAAATCTCCACTCGCATTTTCTTGTTTTTCATTTTACTCATCCAACTTTCCATTTCAGCTTCTGCAAAATGTCATGCAGACGACGAATCGGGCTTACTGGCTTTTAAGAAAGGGATCATTTCTGACCCCATAGGGCTTCTGAGTGAATGGATATCAGGCACAGATTGCTGCACCTGGCCTGGTGTATCATGCCAAGGCACTAACCGAGTCACCTCATTAAGAATTTATGGCCAACCCGGTATACCAAATGGGTATATAACCGGAACAATCTCCCCCTCCCTCTCAAAACTCAAACAACTAAATGATATCACTTTCCAAGATCTCAACATTTCCGGGCCTTTCCCAAGTTTCCTTTTCAGTCTCCCGAACATTCAATATGTTCACATTCAAAACACCAAGTTGTCAGGAAAATTACCTGAGAATATTGGGAACCTGAGAACACTCATTACATTGACATTGGCTTTTAACAGATTTTCAGGGCCGATACCAAGTTCAATCGGGGGATTAACTCACCTCACGCAACTCATCTCCGGGCACAATGTCCTAACAGGCACCATTCCAGCTTCTATAAAAGCTCTGAAGAACCTCACAATTCTGAGTTTAGAATATAATCAGCTCTCGGGAGCCATTCCAGATATCTTCAGTGAGTTCAACAACTTCAATAGTCTTGATCTATCACACAACAAATTATCAGGGAAAATCCCTGGAAGCATTGTAGCACTGGCACCAGAGTTGGAGACTCTTAGGATAGGCCATAATGCTTTGTACGGGAAAATCCCTGATTTTCTTGGGAAGCTCCAAGCTTTAACTACCCTGGATCTTTCCTCGAACAAATTTTACGGAACTGTTCCAGAAAGCTTCACCAATTTGAGCAAGATCGCCATCCTTGATTTGTCTCATAACTCCCTGGTTGATCCGTTTCCTCAACTCAATGTCAAAGATATCGAATCATTAGATTTGTCTTACAACAAATTCAATCTAGTGAACATCCCAAAATGGGTTACTTCTTCAACAAGGATATACACATTGAAGCTAGGAAAATGTGGTTTGAAGCTTAAATTGGATGACTGGAATCCTGTTGAAACTTACTATTATGGTTACATTGATCTTTCAGAAAATGAGATTACAGGGAGCCCTGTTAAGTTGCTCAACAGGACAGATTATTTGGTCGAGTTTTATGCTGCTGGAAATATGTTGAAGTTCGATTTGGGAAGCCTTAAGATTGTGAACACTTTGAAGGATTTGGACATTTCCAGGAATTTGGTGTTTGGAAAAGTGCCCAAGGCTATTGCTGGATTGAGAATGGTTAATGTTAGCCACAACCATTTATGTGGTCAGCTTCCAGCGACGGAGTTTGCTGCTAGTGCGTTTGCTGGAAACAAGTGTCTCTGTGGTTCTCCATTGCCGGCTTGTAAAGCTTAGGAAATGATGAAAATGGAGTTCTATATGATGAAAATGGAGTTCTATAGAAGACCCTGGTAATACCACATTACCAAGTTCATGATGTAACCATAAAAGTTGAAGGACTAGAAATATTTAGGAGTTCAATTTGTGAGTTATATGAAATTATCTGCATAATAATTTATCTGTTCACATTTTTTAAGATGGTGTTACACAATTTTAGCAGGACGAAAAAATAATAGTCGAACACACTTTTTCTATGATATTTATATATATCTTCAACGAGGTAAAATAAATTCTCATCCGATACTTACATTCAAGATAGATACATACACACACGATTACACTAGATAATAATATTACATAATATGAACTTCAAGTTGCCACAAACTGGCAATCTGGCACCATTGATTTACGCCTTCTAACATACATAATCAACTTACCTTAGGCTCACCACAGGCCAAGGTGTCACTCCGACTGCTGGTAGTGAGGGGCGAATGATGGGTACTCTCTTAACAACGGAAAAGGCTTCATTAAGACGAGCAGCACGACTCATGAACTGTGATATCTTCTGCAACGAGAGAATTTACATATGAACAGAAGAATACAGTAACAGAACTCAATAAATGAAAAAAGTATAACAAATAACTCCTGATGATGAAGAGGAACGGATTGCATGGCTAAATGAGAGAAGAATGACAAGTTAATATGATATCCACACAAAATGAAGAATAAATATTACCACAATACTTACTGTAGGGAAAAATGATAAAGTCATGAACTGGACAAGTATTTTCAGGTGTTAATCCAATTGGAGCATAATTTGTCTTTTACAATTCAAAAATTTGAGAATATATTGGTTTCCTTTTCCATTATTTTGTATAATTGTGCGTCTTAAGGGGCCTCTGTAATGTTCAACCAGGCTTCTTTCAGTTCTGAGGGATGCCTCCGAAAGCAGCTCCCATGAATGAACGAGGCATTATAAATCAAATGCTGAAGTGAAGCAGATAAAAGGAGTCTCTCACTTAATTATTATAAATAGCCTTTGAAGTATCTCTCTATATAAAATTCAAAACTTTATGTTCTCTTCAACAAATTTAATCTAGTGCAAAAACTTCTTCTCCTGTACTTAATTAATATTATGCCAATATTTGATCTGGTATTTCTGCCATCAGACATAGAAGATGATTCTAATCCTGGAGTTTCTGATAAGCCTATAATGTTAAAGAGTTCAATGGAAGAGATATATCAAATTGTAAAAATTATTCATGACGGGTGCTGCTCAGTGTTCCTAAAGTCTATTCACAAACCCTTTGATTTTAATCTAGTTTAAAAATACAGATAAAGAAATCCTGAGTCCAGACGTTCATAAAACTGACATGAAGCAGTTCTCCTGATCCTGATTGTTAATTTTTTCCATATAGGCTTCCAAGTTCATTTTAATTGAAGTCGAAGATTGAAAATGATGCAGCCTTCACAATCAATATTAGCAGAAAAAATGTAACAAAGCCAATAACCTTGCAGTCCAAAAACAGAACAAGGAAAACTGCAAAGATACTTGAGTGATTATCTTCATGAATTTGGAATCAGATAATCAACAATCGAAAGCAGACATTTATTAGCAACATAAAAGAAAACGCAGTAAGCATGCTGTAAATTCACTGACCTTATCATCCAAAGTGACTCTAGGTCCTGAAGCCCTGCTCTTCTTCTTCATCTTATACAACCTTCTCCCTAAAATAACGAACCCCATAATCGCAGCAGCAACAGAAACTGTCCAGACAGGACCCTTGAAAACACAGTATCTCAAGAACTCTATTGGAAGCTTCCACCATACCGCACCCCTCTTCTCCTCAACTCTATTCACTTCAGTTTCACCCTTTTCTTCAGTTTCCTCTCTTCCACTATCCTCCTCCCCCAAAATCGCATCTTTTTGCATACCCAACTCATCACTTCCTTGAACACCCTCAAGCCTCAACGCACCAGAACTAACTCCTCCAGAATTAGGCAAATTCTCATCAATTTCAGCAGCCATATGCTCAACTCCATCAAACCCATGTTGAAAAATCCCATCTTGATCATTTTCCACAAAACCAACATCAGATTTCCCCTCAAACCCACCTTGCAAAATCCCATCTTGATCATTTTGAACAAAACCAACATCATATTTCTCCTCAAATTCCACAAACCTTTTACCATCAGAGCGATCACTGCTCGAATCAGACCAAGACTCAGCAGAGTGTTTCATCTGATACTGAGTTTCGAAAGCTGGATCAATCCAACTGGGATTATCCGAGCTCTTAGATGATACTTCACTATCAACTCTATCATCACTTACAACAAACTTTTTCTTAGAATCCAAAGAAAAGTAGTTAATCTGAATCATACCTTCAGAATCACCAGAAAAATCACAACTTTCGTCCGCCTCAGCCACATCACCGATAAAAGCTGCAGACTCAGTGTCCACGTTGTGGTGAAGAACCTCCCAATCTTGAAATTCACCACCTTCAGCTTCCATGCTCAAACCAAATAGAAAAAGGTATAATAACCAAAATGGAAAATCAAGACTTATGAAGCCTAAAACTGAAACTACTAGTAGTCAGAATTTGATGTAGTGGTTTAAGAATTACTTTGATAATAAATTTTGCGAATTTAACCTCCACAACTATGTTTTTAAAATGAAAAGTCAAGAGGTGAACAATAAAATAAAATTATTAGTAGTTCCGAATTCATAAATTAGTATAGTGATTAGTCACCCATTTATAATTTATAAATTATAATAATAGAAGTGAAAATTAAACTTTGCCCTTTAATTTTGTTTTTAATAATTACTAATAGTTGTTAAATGAAAGTGAAAATAGGGAAAAAGGGATATTTGATTGATGGAATGAGAGAGGAAGAGGAAAGAATGGTTGGGAATAAAGAATCTAAGAGAACCACAACACAATCCAAGAGGTAGTTCATCGGTTGATCCAATCAATTTTGTCATGGTATGGCCTTGCTTTATCGGTTGTCCTAACATGATATGGAGTTAATCGAATAAATTAATGAAAAAGTTATTGTCAGTGATTAAATGGTTATGGGTGAAAAATTTATGAGTTCAAAATTCACATTATCACTAATTTAAGAAAAAATTTGTTGTGACAACATGGCATAGAGAGATCCAAAAAATAGAGTTAATTCAATAGCATGAAACTCACCTCATCGCTAATTTATATACCTTTTCAAAATTATTTTGACTTCAAGTTCATAAGACGACATTTTAAATTTTGAACTAAAATAAATTATTTCCTTCTCCTCATTCTATCAAGTTGGGTAGTAATTCGCTCATTTAAGACGACAATTTTCTTTAATTGAATCATACCCAATAATTGAGTATGTCTTTTATGTATTTAATAACGAGCGAGTATCGGCTGTCCCGGACAATTAACACATAAAAATGCAAAAGGCTTTACCCGAGTACTCGAGTAGAATGTTACTCTACTCTCTCCGATGTTGAAACCTATTTGGGCTCGATTATCGATCGAACAAACAACCGAGTCGGGTTGGTGATGGACTAAGCCAGCTCACGAGGTTAGTGTTGGGCAACACTATACTTATACTGTGTATAACAGATCAGGTTAGTCTTGGACTACATAAACAAAACCCTCAGGCCTCAACAGCCCAAAGAATTAACCAATCAAGTTATCAAGAAAAACAATCATCTGTAACTCCAACTTGAGCTCCTTTTGATTTTTCGAATTCATGATTGTGTAATTATTTGGAACAAAATCAGCAAGAAATAATGTCGGGAATCGCAATAGTTTTGGATCTACTCAGGAAAAATCCGAACTTTATTACAACAACTCAGCAATCACTCCACTCCTCCAGCTTCCTCTCTTCCACTTTCGCCGCCTCCTCCGCCGCAGCAATCGTCGCCGGCGCCACCCCTTTTACCTCCTCCGCTTTTTTCGGGTACCCTTTTCTCCCCTTAGTCATAAAGTCGTATTCTTTTATTATTTTAGTAGACATATTATATTATATATACATATTTGAGGAAAAATATATATTTATGTGTTCTTTAAAGAATATTTAAGTATGAATGAAGGGGAGTGTAGTGGTTATTAATCACTGAATTGATCATCTGCATTTGTTGGGATTTGAGAAGTTTTTTGATCATCTGACTTTAAGATATAGGCCAAGGTAGAGGTGAAGGGAGACATTGTATTTACTTGGTTAATCCCGCTTAGTGGGGTAAGTTTTAGTTTGATTTGGTTGAATTTGTCTGACTTTTAGAGATGAGCCAATGTTGAGGTGAATGGATACCTCCTAATTATTTGGTTAGGCCCGCTTAGTGGGATAAGTCTTAGTTTGATCTAGTTTTGATTTGACGAATATATTTGACTTTCATGTTTCAGTTACGTTGTAGGAGGTGTAATGGTTTGATAAATTTAATGTATTACTGGGCTAAATTTCTGTGTATAGTCATCTATATATCTTGTCTCCAAGCTTTGGTTGTGAATAAGTAAAAATTTCTAATGGATGCTTCATACTTGGAAATTACCAGTCTTCTTAGTTTGAGTAGACAGCTTTCCCTGAAGTAAGGGTGTTTTGTGCGGAATCCTGATGTAAGGTTGTGTTTCTTTTTGTGTGGATTGGAATGTTAGAAATAGGCTTCCTTCAAGTCCATACAGAAAGCAAACACAAGCTAAAAGAATGTTTCATAATTGAGTTGAGCATGTATAGAGTCTCAAGAAATTTCTTCAACATTGAGCAATAGGCAACAGATATTCAAATGCTATGTAAATCGACATCCCAAAACAGGAAAGCTGAAGCGAAGATGTCTTAGTTTTAAAATTTGCCTTCAGAAAAAGTACTTGTTACTATTGCTGTTTTACTTCTGTTTACTATCAGTTTTACCAAGTCTATATACCCTGACGGTGGATTTTTCTGTAGAGGATTTCCTCGTGTTGCTCATTGTGATTTTGGTGCCGCAAATGAAGAGTACATTCCAAGTCTACATAGCGCAACAGGAGTTACCTTCCGGAAAGATTCTTTTGTGTACCCCACTAAGGAGTACAATATTGAGTTAAAACCATTATTCTCAGCATTTCAATGGAAAACCTTTGCAGTGACATCTTTGAGGTCATTCCTATTATTTTATTTGCCTCTTCTGGAGCCCCGAGCAAATACAGAAGATGATGATGACGACTTCCTGACAGACAATGTTGAGGAGAGACATGTTGATTTAGTTGTTCCTTTCAAGAAGTCGGTTAAGCAAATAGCTCGTGAGGTAGCTCTAATGAAATTCTTTTGGATTATCTCAGTTGACTCTTATTATTTTTAATATAAACCTTATTATTCGTCAAAGTAATGTGATTAAGATTGGTACATTATTTTCAATGTTTTCTATTTGAGAGAAAATTGAAAATTTTATCTGGCCAAATGCATGTTCTTAATAATTGATTGCATGATTTTTATTTTTAAAAACAATATTAAGATCATTCCTTGGGGTTCAGAGTTGGATGAATTTTTTCATAAGATTGAAATAAGTATAGATTTAGCTTGCTTTGATGTAAAGACGTAGTTGCTGGAAGTTTTTTACTTTGTCTGTTTAACTGTTTAAGCTCCCAGTAGTGTCTAACTTATGTTGTTGATGATGTTCTCAGCTTTAAGTTAATTTTGCTGATGTATGATAGTCTGATGTCATGTTGTCCACTTTCACTATGTCTTGTAAACTTGGTTTTACTTGTCTTCTACAACAACGCCTGACAATATGTTTGATGGAAGTCCTGTGGTTTCTTGGTATTTTTGTTAAACGAGTATGTATGGTAGTGTTCTTGTGATTGGTGTATCAGTTCCTTCTGAAGATGCTAGTTTCAGTTGCTCCCCTCTTGACAACTTTCCTTATGTAATAGAAATTTTAAAGTTTCTATCTCTGAAACCATCATTAATTTACTTAATTATGTAGCACGAGAAATGTCATTAATTTAAATACTCTCTTATGCAACAGACTACTGTTGTGACCACTAGACGAGTATTAGAAAGGCTTGCGGTGCAGAATGTGTCGCAGAGATTAGCATGGAAACTTCTCAAAGGTACTTCCTATGATGTGTTGAAAACATCGTGTATATCGATTATATCAATTGATATGGTTATAACATTAGCTTGGGTTTTTATCTATTTCCTAGATGTGCCTAAATCAGCAGTGCGCAAGGCTCAGCGAGGGATGCCATTTCATGTTTACATGTTTACTGTCAGCCGAACTACGCTCAGAGGTGAAGTATCCATCAGTTGGCCTTCATCCATTATATAGTATAGGATATGTGTCGAATTAAACTCAGTTATAATCCCTCATATTTTTCAACAGGACACTTCCTTGGAGTTCTAGCATCTTGGGTGGTTCAAGTTGGATTAGATGCCTATAGATTCTTTTCTAGAATCTTCAGCTCTAAAGCAGAAACTGTTAGAGCTGACAAGGAGGAACAACTCCAGCTTCTAGGACAGAAGATTTATATTACAACAATCAGGTGTGGTGCATCTCTCATTTTCGCATCTATTGGGGCTGGAATAGGTGCCAAGCTCCTTCGTCCTGCTACCGGTCAATGGATAGGTACATGTCCTACACCTCCATCGCGCATCTGTTATAATTAATGACTGACGCAACTATATAGCATGGCATGTAAACCAATTCTGTTAAAACTATCATTTGTTTTTTCTCAACAACTAATTTGCAGGCTGCACTGCTGGGGATTTGATGGGACCAATCTTCGTGACGTTTTGCTTCGACAAAGTATTCCCAGCGGCGATCTAATGACTTCTGTATTCATTAAATTATAACCCACGATTGAAACTTGTTTGAAAAGCCATCAGTGCAGAAGGAAGAAGTGATGCTTGCCTTGGAGTTGGAGTTTTTCTTTTCCTTTTTTGCATTACATTAGCCGACAAATACATATAATTCTTCACGGACACTTTCTGTTAAGACCATTTTTTCTCTAAACAACCATAATGTTTTCTACATTTCTCTTCTTCTTTTTTTGGGTCTCTATATTAGAGACCATGTAACAAAGGTGGATATTAAATGATGTTGAGTAGTTTTGTTTATTTCTTCATTTTTGTTTTTTTTTAAAACCCCACCCAACGCCCCCTTACACCTTCTAACCACTAAGTCATTTGATATTCTCATATTTATTGTTTAATTTTGCATTTGCTAACAATTAGGCTCATGACATTGGATAAATGAACCTATAACACGCCCCCTTTAACGAACAATCCTTTTTCAATAGATAATTGTTCATCTTAAACCTATAAATTAGTACTCCCTTCTTTTTCATTTTAAGTTTTACACTACAAAAATTGATTATTACACTCCATTTTCTCTATTTTATCCTTCAATTTACTCTATAAAAGTTTACAAAAAGTGATAAAGTGGAGTGTAGTTATGAAATTTAGAGTGTAAAATCAAAGACCTTCTTTTTTAACTTGTTGTTTTAGCAAAAAAAAAAGAATTATTTTTATTTACATGTCATTTAACAATTTTAAGACACTTTGATTTAATTTTTCTATTGTAACCTTGTCATAAGTGAGTATGAATTATATTTGTCTTTTAATATTTTTCCTATAAAAAACATGAATATGTAGTAAAAATTATGAGAAATTTAATTGTTGTGGCAAATTTTAAAACGATAATTAGGAAAAACTGGAGAAGTAATTTCTAATGGTACTTCAAGAGCCCAGCAAAATAGGATTAGAGGAGATGAAATAGTAGTATGCAGCGTTACCTAATTGTCGCAGGGGGTTATTACAAACATCTAATTCACAACAAATATGTAGTTACAATTCACACCAATACGCTCGTCACATGTATTTGATCAAATAGTTCGGGTTGACACTAAAATGTTTTTTGGCACCGAGTCAACCAGGTATTCGATTTGATGGCTAACAGCAGCAAAAACTAATTCCAGGCACCAGAGTAAACATCCACAGGGTGAAAACCCCCAATCGTGTGTTTCCACAGTGGGGCGCACAAAAAAAACAACCCACCACGTAAAACACACGGGCAGTGGTGGTGCACAAATACGAGGAAATAGTACCACCAAACTGCCAAAGTGAAGCCTTGTACTGAACTTTTAAGAGATGCAATGCTTTTATGATAAGGAAACACAGCAGTAGAAGATGTGACTAACTAAAAAATTAAATCATAGCAAAGCTGAAAAATACTCGACTTAACGTTTCAAGAAACAACCTCTTAAAATATAATATTTCAAAATTTAGACAATGTGAGAAGACTACAAAGGATCCAAAAGAGTAGAAGACTCCAATCACAAGCTGCTTAGAAAAGAGACGTTCCCTTTCCTTTCTTATCTCCACCAATCTCGAAGTGCTTGCACCTCTGTGACAAGAAACATCAAACATTGCATCAGAGTGGGAAATGGAAGACAGGAACAGGTAAAGATTATGATGAACAGACAAGGATGAAATCGAACCTTAATAGCATGCTGAGACATGTGCTTGCAGCTTTGACATTGCAACCTCAGAACAATCTTCTTGGTTGTCTTTGCCTGGCGGAAAAAGACAATATATCAGACCACGGACATGTAATAAACCGGAAGACAGATATCATGAAACTGGTCATTTATAAACCAGCTGGGAACAGACCTTTTTGTGGAAAACTGGCTTGGTCTGTCCACCATAACCAGACTGCTTTCGGTCATAACGACGCTTTCCCTGAGCAGCAATGCTATCTTTGCCCTTCTTGTACTGAGTGACCTTATGCAAGGTGTGCTTCTTGCACTCCTTAGACTTGCAGTATGTCTTCTTGGTCTTTGGAACGTTAACCTACATAAACGAGAGTTAGAGACACATAAGAAACTAAACTACTAAACATCCAAATATTACAAACATCTTACTTCACCACTTCACAAAGCATCCACATATATGTTTAACATCTCATTCAATAGTTTGCATATCAACCATTATTTCCAGACCTTGCATTATTATACAAAATCATACTGGGATGTTTCATACATGCATTTGAAACTTCCCACACACGAGTAAATGAAATTTCTGAATAACAAAAGGCGATGAATTGCTGTACAGGTTTGAATGTGAAAATTTATTATAATCATTTCATGACGTTAGTTACTATAACAACATTCAACACAATCATCTCTTGCTATCCGAAATTCCGAAGCAATGTTACATTAAACAGCCCGATTCAAATTCTTTTTAAATGTTAAGTTTATCCCAAATTATTTAAGGATGATATATTCATGTCACATATTTCATCAAAATTTAGTAAATATACATAATCTACCCTAATCTAAAAACTTATTTGTTCTCACATATTTGGCTCCGCCCCGGAATTTTCCGAATGGAACCATAGATTACTTATCTACTACACAAATCAGTGAACTACACATTACAACATTAACATCTTGCTAACAACTCTATATATTTTACAAACTAACAAATAATTTCAGTAGTTATCATATGTACGAAATTTCATCGAAAATGAACCGAAATGTACAAAATTCACAAAAAAAAAAAGTTGTTGAGCTTACCATGGTTGACCACGAGGAAGATGCAAACAGGCTGCGATTCGAAGGATCTGCAAACCCTAATGTATGAATATAGTTATATAACAAATTAACAATGGGTTGTTCATTTTGGGCTTTATTGGGTCCAGCACATAGTATCATACATCCTGTTGGGCTTATATGGGTTTATATATTTACAAGGTCGTTAGTCCGTTACTAATGATCAGACCCGAATAGTATGATTCAAAACTCACTCAATCACTAATTATAAAAAGTTAGTAAATTTTACTTTATAAAATATAGCTATCAAAACTTTAATAGTCTTAAAATGAAATATGATTTAAAAAGAAAGAAAAATTGGACAGGTCATGGCTATGGTTGCCCCGAGCAATGATATGCCCTTGTTTGCAAGCACAAAATTTGGATGTAGTACATGTTTTTTGTAAAATTTTCGGTGATATATTGTACATGGCAAATAATTTTCACATACTTATATCGATTTTTAATTAAGGTGAATTTGTTGGCCTGAAATTTATTTTAAATGACATTAAAAATAAATTATGATGTTTATTTGAAACATTACTTTTTACTTATTAATCATATCTTATCTAAAAACGAACTATCTGAATCCTTTTTTTCGAAATTATTGAACCTTTTTACGAAATAAGGCAAAACTTTACGGCACTAATCTTCGGTACTCACAAATTAAGTCAACCGTCGCTTTAAACTTCCCACTTTATTTATATCGACAACTTATTGCTCCATTAGTATATGAATAATTTGTTATATTACAAGTGTATTTACTCAATTCTTGCTAAAAAAATACTTACCACCCAATTTTTAAGTTGCGACATGCAAGCACCTATTATGTAAATTTTCAAATCATTTTATTTCTCTATTATTTTTATATAATGATTAGTTTAATTTCAAGCACACAAACTTGAGTTAAGTCATTTATTTGGAATTTTTGTATAGAGCAAGTATGATGACACGTGCTGCAATTACAGACACAGAGACTATAGTCTCAACCGCATCAAATAAATTGGATTCTATAATATTCTAATATCACCCTATCAAAAATCCAATATCCACCACCAGAATCACAAATGATCAACAAATCTAAACACAAAGACTCCATTTTTATTTCTCAAACTATACAACTAGCAAAATGCCCTCAATCTCTTGCACCAAAACAACAATTTGCCTCAATCTTTATTCCCCTTTATTACATCACCGTCTCTCTCCGACAAGCTCACAATTTTCTACATGTTCTGTTTCATCATTTTTGTCTAAATTCAATTCAAAGAGGTTTCATTTATTGAGACCATGTTCTTCACTCAAAGAGACCAAGAAAAAGCAGACCCTTTCAAAATCTGCAGCTAATAATCCTCCAGAGAGTTTCAAGGGTATATTTAAGCTAAACCCAAAAGGGGATAATATTAATAATAGCAATAACGACGATGATGATGGAGATGGTGATAGTGGTGCAATTAAAGGTACCATTTTGGCTGGTCTTTTGCTTGTGGGAGTTGTTGGCGGATTTGGCAGTGTTGGGTACATTTATAGGGACCAGATAAATGTTTTCTTGAACCAATTTTCGGGCTTCATTGAAGGTAAATTTCACTATTGGGAGTATATGATATTGTTGTTAAGTCTTTCTCGATCTCATATTGGTTGATTAAAACTTCCCGTGTGAGTTAATCGAATAGCCCAGTGGAAAAGGCTATTGCTAGTGACTAGTAGTGACTAGAAGGTCTTGGCTTCGAAATTCACCTCATCGCTAATTTACAAAAAAAACTTCCCATGTGCTAATAGAAAACCGCGTGTACCCATTGTTAAAAGATATGTACAAATGTGTTCTCTTTTGTCCATTTGATTGGAATTGTTCATATTTCAATAGGGAAGAGTACACAGGTTTCTGGAAAACTTATCTGTGTAGGAGCTAGTATATACTGCTAACTTCTTCACAAACTTTATACCTTAGATGGTCTTTGAGTTGAAAAGTGAGCTTCTTCAATGTTACACTAATCCATTTCAAAATAAAGTATCTTGGGAACCTTGTGATCCAATAGTTTCAGACTGCCCCTCCTTAGCCACAGGTAAGGGCAAGACTGGTTCGAAGTTGCCCTGCCCTTCCCCTGTCCTGCATATAACTGGAGCCTAATGCACGGACTGCTGTTTCGTTATATCAAATTTAGAGGACTTGGAAGCTCTTAGAAAAGTTTAATATACGTTGCTTACAGTTTATTTGGTGTTTCTGTCATGAACCATGATACATTCTATTTATTTTTCAGAAAATGGATATTCCTAAGACTTTCACTGCGTGCAGGTTATGGGCCTGCTGGATATGCTATCTTTGTGGCAGTTTATGCAGGTTTAGAAGTAAGATAAAAGTCTATCTTCACTTGAGTCTATATATATTTGCTTTATTGCTAGCTGGTGAACTTCCCTGAGTCTGTGCATAAGTGAGATTGAATACTAAGTACTGTGTATATGCCATAATATCCATGTATAAGGGATAAGACCTAATAACCTGAATTCCTGCTTTACATTAGTGATTGCACATGTGATTAATTATTCAGACAGTTTTTCAGGCAGAACTTACTTTTGTTCTGTGTCAAAAACTGATTATTTGTGGAATTGAATTAGAATTTTCCTTCTTGTTTTAGACCGGCTATGCATGTTTCTCTTGTCATGTTCAAGCTTGAAAGGCTTTCTGATTGTGTTTCTTCTGGCAGGTGCTTGCAATACCAGCTATCCCATTAACTATGTCAGCTGGTCTTTTGTTTGGAACTGTTACTGGAACAATTATTGTCTCCATTAGTGGAACTGTAAGTTCGTGATTTGCATGCATAAAGAGTTAGACTAAATGTTAGAGACCTTATATGACTCTGTCGATTTGTTTTAGGTGGCAGCAAGCGTTGCTTTTTTGATTGCCAGATATTTTGCCCGTGATCGAATTCTAAAGCTGGTTGAAGGAAATAAAAAATTCCTTGCGATAGATAAAGCCATTGGAGAAAATGGTTTTCGAGTTGTGACTCTTCTCCGCTTGAGCCCACTCTTGCCATTTTCACTTGGAAACTATCTTTATGGACTTACCTCAGTGAAGTTTGTGCCATATGTATTGGGAAGGTCAGCATCATGCTTAGTTTGTGATTTTAAGTTTTAGACTTATACTTAAGGGATGTTGATCTTTTTAATGGCTCAAATTTCTGCGGTAATTGTTGTATTTTTTTACTTGAGGGACAAGCAGGCAATGACTCTCTTAAATCATGTGACAACCCCAATATAGACCAAGTGTTGTCCATCTGGTGGAATGAGCTATATGAATCTAGCCAGACTACCGTTCCTTAGTACTTAGTAGAGACATGCTGCCTCCTAACCATAATATGATATTAGCGTGCATCTTTAATCCTTAGTAGAGATATCATATTTGAAATAGTTGGAGTAGTTTGTGTAAAGTAGGGCTTCTTCGGGGTGTCTAAATCTGATTGATTTTTCTGGTCATGATAAGATGACCTTACTCCATTGTTATGCACAATTTTCAGTCTTGTAGAAAGTGAAAACATCTTACCTATATCTATATGCAGTTGGCTAGGGATGCTCCCAGGGTCATGGGCTTACGTCAGTGCTGGTGCATTTGGCCGAGCAATTATTGTGAGTGTTTATGAAGTTTTTTTTAAAAGTATTTTCTTCCTACTTTACCAAAGATATTATTGAAATATGTAACTGTAACTACTAACAATCAAAACGAGAAACGAAGGAGATATGGATCATAACTCAATGGTTCTGAATAATAGAGTCATTTGTAGTTTTTACCAAAAATTTTACCACTGTGATTGAAATTATATTTAAGATATATAGTAGTTAAATACTACAATATGTTCTCTACAACACTTAATTGTATAATTCTTCAGCAAGAAGAGTCTGAACTTGGTTTGCCTGGAGGAAACGGTCAGCTAGTGACGCTCGGATTGGGATTACTAGCAACCGCTCTTGCAGCAGCATATGTAACAAGACTAGCTAAGGTATATAGTGTTAAAGCCTTCTGACTCAGAATATCGCTATTCATTATGTTGGGTGGCTGCTGTGTTCCACATTTTCTTTTACTGGCAAGCTTCATGACTGCTTACTTATCCATGTTCTTGATGCAGGATGCTGTGAAAGATATTGATGATTAGACAACGGTGGTCTGATTTAGGTCGAGTACTTACCAAATTGCAAAACATGTAATATCATCATCTTGTATAAAATGAAATCAGATCATATAGGAGATGTTTTACTACCAAGTTTTGGCTTTTGAAGTATAATGCATCAACTTAGATCAGATAGGTAAATCTTGTGGCATTGTACTTCATTTCCAGCTTTTCTATTGAAGATTTTAAGGGGCGTGGCGGTGGGGAGTGTCGATTGATTACCAAAGTGCTAAACTAGCAATATCTATCATCTTTTATACAAATGAGATCAGATCATAAAGGCATAATAAGGTGCACCGAGATGACCCGTGTGAGTATCAGATTGTCCGTTACATTTTGTGTTACACTTGATTATAATCACAGACATCATGCAACTCAATATCATGAAATAGATTGTGGTCCTTGCATTTCTGCAGTACTTCCTGTGGGCACATACATGAGAAAAGCAGCTGAAAAACCATTAAATCTTGAAAGAAGCTTGGGAAGCTGCAGTAACAAAAGAATGCAATTATCAATCATCATCTGTTTTGTTTTTGTGTTGTGTTGTCATATAACAAGAAATATCTTGAGAATAATGCATCTGCATTTAGATTGCTTTGAGCAAAACTACAGAAGTAGGCAACATGCAAAATCATGGCAAGACAAGTGTCCACATTACATGAATTTGTCAAAAGTTGTGAATTTGCCCTCACAACTTCAATGGATGCAAAAAAGTTCATATATTCTCCCTCAAAAGGATGGAGGTTATGAGTTAATTGAATAGCCTAGTAGAAAAAGCTTTTGTTAGTGACCAAAAGGTCCTGGATTCGAAATTTACATTCATCGCTAATTTACAAAAAAAAAAGAAAAAGTAAAAAGGATGGAGGTTGTAAATGGATAACTAATATATTTAGTTCCTAAATCTGCAAACTATTTTTCTTAAATAGATTCTTTTCTGGGGTTTTATTTTATTAAATTTTATATAAAAAAAAAGTGGGGAAAAAGTTATATTTATAATATAAATTCAAATTTCATACAAAATGAAGAAATATTAGCAAAACGGATGGAGAATTCCAAGGCAATGGTGAAATGGTAAAGATTTTGGGTAAGTAGTATCACGTCTTGCCTTTTTTGTAACATGTGACTTCGAATTTTTTATAAGGCAGAATTTGTTGTGGAAATGATTAATGAATAATTTCAAATTTCTAACCATAGACACACATTCCATAATTTATCTCCTCACAATTTCTCAAAGGAACGATAGGTCGGTTCAACTTTTTTTAATTAAAAGGGGCGGAGGAAATAGTTATCGTCACATTTGAGATGTTGGTTTCTTGTAGTGGCGCTCACATGGAGAAAGACTGCCACGAATCGCCTACATGCAAACGTGTCTCTAATTCCCCTTTCACCTAATTCCAAATGGCACAATATTATTGATTAAGGAATCTTATATAAGTCCTCAACATACACTCCAAAAGAGACTAGCACAAATTTGCAAACCCTTTCATCAATATTTCTCAAAGTTAATTGTAATTGTAATATACAACTGCACAAATTGTATGATCATGGAGTGGTCTCAGCAAAATGCAATGGGAGCTTACTTAAACACTGTAGAATTGGTACAGTTTTTTCTTTTTCTTTTACTATTCGTTTATATATTTTTGAAATATTAACTTGTTATAAATTTTTAACGTGTTAAAACGAGATATTTATATTTTAAATTATATTTTTGGTAACCTTAAAAAGGCATAATCAAATAGGTAAAAGAAGTTGGAAAACATTCTAACTGGTTGCTTTGATTACTCTATTATTTCAGTGGAAGAGCCATGGGCATGAAGCAAGTATTCTTGGAAAATTTCCAAAATCATTTGAACCAAAATGCATGGAATTTATATCAGCTTTAGCAGCTGGAAATGGAGCCAAACTATTACTACAAGTCACCTCTCAAGGTGCTAACCCAACAACACTTGCTTTAGCTGTTGCTGCTAAACAAACTGGAGGCAAAATCATCTGCATTCTTCCTCAACACAAATACCTCCAACAAAGTTTCATGTTGCTTCAAAACTATGATCATCTCAAAGATGGGATCAAATTTGTTGTGGGAAATCCTAGTGTAGTTGTAAAACAGTTTAAGAGAGTTGACTTTATGGTGGTTGACTCAATGTATGCTGATGTTTTGGATATGTGGAAGACTGTTGACTTTAATAATATGAGAGGTTATTCAGTGGTGAGTATGGCAAGCAAGGTTGGTGATGGAGGGAAGTTTAGATCTATTGGAGAAATACTTAAGGAAGTGAAGGGTGTTCAATGTGTTACTTTGCCTATAGGTGAAGGTGTGGAGTTGACAAAAGTTTCTGGATCTTGTTGTAGATATGAGAGCAAGAGATGCAAGAGGTTCCTTGTAACATTTCAAAATAAGTAAATTATGATTAGATTAGTGGAGTAGTTGAACTTGTAATCGAAAGATTGTCTATCAATATTTTTTTGATCGAGTCTGTCACACATGATCTGCTGCCTTGTGTAATTTAGTTTGCAGTCTACAACATCGGTCCAACTCGAGTATACCCAAGCTGTACTTGACTATAACGGTTGTCAAACAAGCATATGCTTCATAGCGGCTATGGATAAATTGATTACAAAAAAGTAAATATTTTTGTTATCTTAAGCTCAAGTTCTGTATTATGTCAATAATATATATTCAGTAGCCAATGCCAAATAAATAATAGTTTATTTTAGAATGATCACACTTTGTTAGATAATTATTGTTTTGAGAAAAGTTGATAAAAGAAAAAATGATTCCATCCAGTATAATTTTATGATTATTAGTTAGTCTCTAATGACTTTTTATGATTACTAAACAAATTGTTAAAAGGGCATGTTGGATAAAAATTTGCTTATATGCAAACCATGAAAAAAATATCATATTATTCTTTATTTTTCCTTCAGAAAATGTTTGTGTAAGAAGTTCTTTGGCTTAATCAAACCAAAACAGTGTTTTTTTTATAAAAGAATTTATTATTTGAATTTACTATTTTACCCTATGTGAAGTCCCTCAGTTATTATACTTTTAAATAGGGAGGCATAATTGTAATTTTACACCCTAAATTCACTATTTGGGTGTGCGTATAAGAGACCAGATAAATTATGAAGAGGGTCATTTTCAATACTCCTAGTTTTTCTTCAAAAGAAAATGAAAATTCAAGAAACAAATGTTATTGGTTGATATTTCCCTCCACAATAGGAAGGTATATATATGCAATCCAAAACCCAAAAAGAGAAGGAAAAAAAAACAGTTGGAAAAATGTTTGAACTTCTTTCAGACAAGAAACAAGAAACCTAAACTTTCTTCAAGAATATGTCCAAATCTAATTCCTCTTCTCTAAACCCTTCTAACCTCTCTTCAATACAAATCCACATTTTTTTATGTGTACTGATGAACCTTTTATTAGGGGAATATTGAATTGTGTGTTTTCATTATACATATTGTGGATTTAGCATCAAATTTGATTTTTTTTTTTTGGTGGGCAATAATAATTCTTGGATCTTTCCAGTTTTCTGGGGCTATATTGATTTTTTTTCTTCTGCAAGAATCATCAAGAATCAACGAAGGCCAGGTGCTTTTCACATTTACGTAAACAATTTGTGAAGTGATTTTTTATTTTTAGTTGGTTTTATTTCTCAAACTGTGAATTTAAAGGTAATATACATACGAATTTTGTTAGGAATTCCGATGGTTGGTTATATTATGACATTTAATATTTGTAACTTTTTGGATAGTCCCTGCATTCCAAGAAGATTGTATAGTTTTGTAGTTTAATGGTCGAGTTATTAGAATCTTTAGTGTTTTTATGTATGTGGTATATATTTGGTGAAAATGTACTTCATATGCTTTTATTTTAGTTTAATTTACTTTTAAAATCTGATAATGTTGATTCGAATCAATGTTAATGATCAATCAAGCCTACAATTTTTCTTGATTTTGACCATTGAAAATCAAACTGGACAGTGTTTCTTGGGTCTGCTAATATTTAGTGAAAAATATGCACTTACATAATTTAAGATAGATATGATAACTTTGATTTTATGGTTTTGTTTGTTTTAACGACTAAAAAAAAACCTTGTTATATCGCTAATTAACAAAAAGAATAAAAAAAAGAAAAATAAAACCTTGTGAGTTTTGGTATGGAGGTAGTATCTTTTCAATTGTGTTATTACTGATATACAGAATTAGTGTCAGGTGATATCTCCACGAAATTTTTTTATGTTGCATGCATGTATAGAGTGAATTGATGTTGGTAGTTCCCTTAGATAGTTCTAGAAGCAAGGTCATGTTAAGGAGTAGCACACCCTTTGAATTGGTTGCATCGCAAGTTGTGAAGACTCAACTTGTGGGCATTACTTGTTTGTGATACTGTTTTTCGATAGAATGAATTCTCTCCGATTCTTGCTTGCTTCGTTTCATTTTACTATATGTGGTTCACAGGCTCATAATTCTCGCCGATGTTGAAGGTCTTGCTATACGACGACAAAGAGGTGGGGTCTGTCATCTGTAGAATTCGATGTTACCCACTCACTCTAACCTTACATCTAAATTTGAGCCCAGCAGATAAAGCATTAGTTATTGATAAATGAACACTAGGGAGCAAATGGGAACAAAGGAGGAAACCTCACAAGATATGCTAAAGAATTCACCATCTAATATAAGGAGATTAGCAGATGAGATTGAGCAATATGAAGGTCGAAAAAAGTATCTTGCTCAAACAATGAGTCCATCAGATGGTGGTGATGTCAAGTGGTACTTCTGCAAGGTTCCGTTGGCTGAAAATCGTGAGATTACAATCTGGATAAAATCTTTGCTTTTGTTACCTTTCATACGTTTTTTTCATTTATTTTGGTACAGTTTTATATCATACGTGCTTGATACTTAGGGGTGAAAACAATAAAGTCAACTGTACAAAACACATAATGTTGCACCAGTGGGCTGCAGCTATAGCTCATACCAGACAGCCCACCAGTATATGCAACTTATAACTGCCACTCTTGGTAGTCCTTTTTGTGTTACGAAGAACTAAGCAAATCAACCTTTTTCTGTCTTTCCAGAATCTTGAAAACTAAACACAATATGGAAATCTCAATTTGACCTGAAAATATATAATTAATATACCTAATTACCCAAAAGAGAGGAAGGAAAAAGTGCATATATTTTACATCATGTTAATCAAGGTCGTACAGAAATACTGATTGGATAATTAGTCATGCTTGGGTTAGGTATCCAGTAGGCCAGTATAGTATCTGTGGTCATATGATATGTGAATGAGAACAGTAGAAAGGATTTAGTTGAAGAGAGATAAAAACTAATATGAGAACCCATTAATTACTTAAAACAAAATGATGTTGCAAATATCGTTAGGTGTGTCAAGGTTCCGAAACACAACAAAAGGGAGAGTATAAGCACCAGAATGTAAATTTTGCTACTTCTATCTGATATTATTTTGCCTTTTGGTTTGCCAGAGTTAGCTGCATCAGTTCCTGCCACAGAGATAGTCGGAAAGGGTGACTACTTCCGTTTTGGTATGAGAGATTCACTTGCAATAGAGGCATCCTTCTTACAGGTTTGATTATCACCTTTTGTCTGCCGTTGGGAGGTTTGAACCAAGAACATTCTGCTATTAATGTCTGAACACTAATGGATTTCATTTGCAGAGAGAGGACGAGTTGCTGTCCTGCTGGTGGGAAGAGTATGCAGAGTGTAGTGAAGGCCCAATGTGCAGCTCTGGCATTTCCTCCAAGGCAAATCCACACTTTGAGGGAATTTCTCTAGAAAGCACTAGGTCATCCCATCTCTTAGAACTCGAAGAAGAAAGAGTTGGTGTTCCTGTTAAAGGAGGGTTGTATGAGGTAATCCTTTCTGAGAGTGTACATTGTGCTCTGTTTATATATGTTCAATGATATAACTCATCAGTTTCCTAATTTTTTAATTTGGTACCATGTTGTCCAGAAAGAGATGATCTGTTTAAAGTGATTTGAATCTGGTTCTCAATACATGACATTCTTATGGTGAATAGATGGAAGAAAAATGTGGAGGCGTTAGCTTTCTCTAAACAAATAAAGAATAGCTTAATTTAAGCACTAGGTACAAGTAGATGGTTGAAACAGAGAATTGCATCCGGTATTCCTGTCATTGGACTGAATGGCTGTTTAGTTTGTTTACTCTTCAGAGATGTTTATGTTGTTATATTTTGCCTGTAATTCCTTTGAACATGAATGTGAAGACCAGTTTTGTTCACTTGTAGTGGAACATTGTTTCTTTTCTCTGGTTAAGAGTCCTTAACAAAAAGTTGTGTGATGCTACATTACAGGTAGATTTGGCAAAGAGACACTGCTTTCCTGTTTACTGGAATGGTGAAAATCGGCGAGTATTACGAGGTCACTGGTTTGCTCGTAAAGGAGGATTTGATTGGCTTCCATTACGTGAAGATATCTCAGAGCAATTGGAGTTTGCGTACCGGAGCCGGGTGTGCTTCATAACTGAGAATTACATTTAATTTTGATATGCATACATATTTTTAGCCATTACGAGTATATATATAGAAATTTACACCTCCACTTCATTTCAATTGACGTTGTTTTCTTTTTGAGCTAATGATTAAAAACTATGATAACATAGTAATTATATTATGATTTTTTTTAATGAAAAGTAATGTGATGAAAATGATTCTAAAACAAAATCCAGTGATGTTAATTTATGTTTATTAAAATAATAAATAAAAATATACATGCTCAAAGGCCAAAGCCAAGTCTCAAAAAGCGAAAGGAGGGAGTATATGACATTTTGAAGCAAATATGCACCCTAGCCATATGTTTTGGTTCCTAATTTACAAGCATAAGTTTTACAGCGTCTATCGATGCCTTAGACAATACTTTTCCCCTTAAATTGTTTCTGTCTTCTTCTACCGCCGTTTTCTTCCATTCATATTTCATGTGCGTGCTATGTCGAAAAGATTTATTCTTTTGCTCTTAGTATCAATATACGGAAACCTCGTCTCTTCTTTCGCCCTTTTGGTTTCTCTTCAATTAACAAATTCAGCAACTGTTGTAACATCATCCTTCAATTAAGGGTCCATGTCCTTAATTCTTTACACCATTTGATATCATGCAACACTATAAAATATCGATGTTACTCTCAGGTCTGGCGTCGAAGGACTTTTCAGCCATCTGGATTATTTGCAGCTCGTGTTGATTTGCAAGGCTCCACTCCTGTAAGACATTTTAGTTCTATCTCTAATAGATCACTAATTCGCTGAAGAATGATATTCATAGTTCTCTCTGGGTGTAGGGCCTCAATGCACTATTTACTGGAGAAGATGATTCATGGGATGCCAGGCTAAGTGTTGATGCCTCAGGCTTTTCAAATGTTATAAATGTTGGAGGACAAAGCATACAATTGAGGCGTGGATATTCCCCATCTCAATCTCTTAAACCAACACAGGTTTCTTTATTGCTATTTGTATCTCCTTCATTTGTATGCTAACACTGTTTCCATTTGATGTTGGCCAAAGTAGAAAAGAGAAGATGGAAACATAAACTTCATTATTTAAGTCAAATGAAAACATAAAGAGTTATTATTAATAAACAAACCCTTTGTCAAGTCAGGCACTATCTTGAAGTGATGTCAGCCAATTCTAGTGAAGTCACGGACTATCTCGAGGAATTTAATGCACCCAAATCATTTTGCCCTTGTTCCTAGTGAATCTCTTTTTGGAAGGAAAGATTAAAATTTTCTCATTCTCATGGCCCCTCTTTCTAGGATCTCATTAGATGAGAGAATCAGCCTCATCACTAAAACCATTTTCTTTTTTGTTTTAGTGACTACTTATATCACTTTGATTTGCTACATTAGGGTTGTTTATGTGCTATTATTTTCCTTCATAAGCTAATGGGATTTTCTACTAAAGTTCATGCTTGCTTGTCAGGATGAATTACGTCAGCAGAGGGAGGAAGAAATGGATGATTATTGTTCACAGGCATGTCTTCCCAGAAACATTCATGTGTGCTTTTATTAGTTGGAGATGTTAAATTTATCTGTTAGTGTCAAAGTCGACCTAGTTGAGCCAAATGGCCTGTTGAGTGCTCTGCAGTGTTTGGTGCATGAGATTGATTGCAAAACTGTCCAAATTGCCCAGATGATGCCGATCTTCATTATCCCCATTTATGTGGTAGTTCAGTTTTCAAATTTGTAGTAGTGTCACTTGTCAAAGGCAGCTGTCATTTAATCAGGAACTAGAGAGTTTAAAGGAATTTGTGTGTGTTCCAAATATGTGCATCTGAACAATAATTCTTATCAGGAACTAGAGAGTTTAAAGGAATTTGTGTGCGTGTTCCAAACATGCGCATCTGAATAATAGATGTTTGATAAGTCATTGAACTATGTAACAGTAAAAAAATTGATCATATTGTGGGTTGATTATGCTGTTCCAAAATTACTATTCATATTGAAGTATGCAAGATGTATATGCTGAACTGTTGGTTGGATGAAAGAAATGTTGGTTTTGTTGATCAGGTCCCCGTTCGACACTTGGTTTTTATGGTTCATGGTATTGGTCAACGGTTGGGTAAATCAAGTTTAGTGGATGATGTTACATATTTTCGGCATATTACTTCAAGCCTTGCTGAACAACACTTAACTCCATACCAGCGTGCCACCCAAAGAGTCCTATATATTCCATGTCAGGTGGTAACTGCATGCCTTTAACCTTTTTTTGCTTCCTCATACTGTTTCATTCTACACATACAAATTTTAGATGTCAAAATATAAAGCAGGACGAGGCTGTGAAGTAACTGTGAATATACGGTATATTGGGAACCCATTGAATTACTCATTAAGTGAAAACATTTCGGTACTTTGAAGGAGAATGTACTTTTGTTTTATCTTTTCCTTTTCCAGGAAGGCCCTTATAACTCCTTAAATAAAACTTGTCGGCAGGTGCTAGCAATAGAGCTGCAACTTGCCATTGCCTTTTAAAAATTGATTGCTGGGATTTGTTATTACAACAAGACAATTACTCTAATGCATGTTTATCTGTTGTGTATTATCTCTCTTACCAGTGGCGGAGAGGTCTGAAGCTTGGTGGTGAAGCAGCAGTTGAGACAATTACTTTAGATGGGGTACGTGGATTGCGCGTCATGTTGAGTGCAACTGTTCATGATGTGCTGTATTACATGAGTCCCATTTACTGCCAGGAGATCATCGACTCGGTATTATTAGCTGAACTTATGCTGGTTTTTCTTTATTGTGTTCCCTGTATTCCCTCTTATTCCCTTCGCTAGCCTGGTAACGGGGATCTATGGGCATCTGGTATTGATTAGAATAGCCTCATTCTTTATATACATTGCAGTCCATCAGAATGTCAGATATGAAAAACTATTTTTCCATAACTCTAATATCTTAAAATATGGGGAGTAATTTGGACTTTTTGTTGTTAGCTTGTTGCAAATAGGAAGACAATAAATGAAAAGAAAAGCATTGAGGCTGTTGATGTGGTTTTATGTATCTTTAGCTACCCTGTGAAGTTTAGGTAGTATAATGGGACATCTTAATTTATTCCACTATATCCGTAGCCGAGGATATATCATTTTTATCTCCGTAGGACATGCAAACGTTAGTTATGTTACATGTTAGTAGGAATAGTGTTGGAAGTAAACTAGTAAAGGGTAGCTTAGCCATTTGGTTATTCACTTTTACTACTATATATGTGTTGTATGGGTTCATTTGGCTTGTAAGGACAACATACGTCCAGCACTCTCCTAAACCCTCTCTTCTCTCTAACAATTATCTTTAAGCTTTAGCTTTCCTCTGCAAGTTCAAAAAACATTCAAATTTTGACTAATCTCTACATCAAATTTTGTGGCACACTTAACATGTGTATGTTGTTTTTAGAAGTTTTAAGTGTATATTGCTTGTTCTTATCATTTCTTGAATTATATGATCATTAATTCTGCTCTGGCCAGGTGTCAACCCAATTGAATCGATTATATTTGAAATTTCTCAAGAGGAATCCTGGATATGATGGGAAGGTATTAGCTATATTAATCATACAACACATACCAATATTCTCCCAAGTTAATTTTTTTGTTACATTCAGAAGATTCCTGAAAAATGGTTCAGTAACTAATATTTAAAAACTAAGCGTTGCTCTCTTGCTCATGGCCAAAAGGTCTGGGTTCAAAACTCACCTCATCGCTGATTATAAATGAATAGGAAAACAAAAACAAAAATGACCATTGTTATGTTGGTGATAATTGCAGGTTTCTATATGGGGTCACTCCTTAGGAAGTGTACTTTCTTATGATATCCTCTGCCATCAAGAGACACTGTCCTCTCCGTTCCCAATGGAGTGGATGTTCAAGGAACATGATAGGAATGGACACTTGGCCTCCAGTTTGAACAACCAAACTTCTGAAACGAACTTTATTTCCAACCATAAAGTAGAGAACCTTAGTAATGATCAACAAGAGCATATGATAAGTGATGAAGTAGACGGAGCTGACATTGGTCTTCTTCAGCCAGAACTAGGGACCTTTATGTCAGAAAACACTCAGGAAACTTTTATCCCTCTGGATCCTCCAGAATCATCAGATGCAGATGAACCTTCTACTGATAGTGATAGCAAGCTTAAAGAAAATTGCTTGGTGGCAGATGAAAGTAGTAATGGTGACTCTTTTGACTTTAGTGATCCAATTTCTTCTGAAGGCAATAGGATAAATGAACCTCCCTGCTCGAGATCTGAAGCCACTGAACCAGAAGAAAAAAGAATTGGACAACAAATCCCCAAGGATCAAGAAATTCCTGATTGCGAAAAAGGAACTACAATAAAATCATTACTCGACGAGGTGGTGATATAATTTTTTCCTGTGTTTACTACTGCGAAATCTTATGTAATCCTTGAAGGTTGATCCTTTTTAAATTTGCAGATTGAAATGCTAAAAGAGAAAATTAAAACCTTAAAAGGAAAAGGTGCATTTTCTCAAATTGCCTTTGAGGATTTTAATTCCAATGTCTTAATTGCATTTTCGATAAAATTTATTATTTTTTTCGAACATGTGGTGTGTTCTACAACTAGAACATGACAACATCACACCTACATCAACAAGCAGATTTGCTCCGGAGCCACAGAGAACACTCTGGAAATGTAATTCACGGAAAAGCTACACTCCGTACATAAATTATACAAAATTAGCATTCAAGGTCAGCTTCGTCTATTTCTTGTCTCTAATTGTTGTTCTTGTGGTCTTACCATTTAAGTGATAACATGGCACATTGTTAAAGGAGTACATGTGATTAGAATGATGTAAATTGCATGTTCCTTCGGTATTGCATATTTTCATTTTTGCGGACTATTCATTTCTCAAACGTGATTTGCAGATAGTTTACTTTTTCGTTTGTCTGTTTGTTTATAAACTGATATGCCTGCACTAAACTGATACGTTTTCATGCATCATTTTTTGTTTGTAAGTAAATTTAAACTACTAAGTGGCCCTTCGATGTCTTCTTACTCATTCAATATTGTATTCCAGGTTGATAACTTTTTTGCAGTTGGATCTCCTCTCGGTGTCTTTCTCTCACTTCGCAATATTCGTATTGGGAATGGTAATCAGCAAAACTCATATGCTTCAATATACATCTGTTCTCATTTGTTTCATATCTATGACACATATCCTTTGCTTATGACACAATGGCTATTCAACTGTTTCATATTATCTAAGTAAACTCATATCGTTTTTTTTATTTCCTTGAATTTGCCTCCGCTTTCACCATGTTCATATTGTGATTGTTAACAAAACTCATATTCCTACATTTTCCATCCGTACGTTCAGCATTTTTTCTTATTTATCTTCCAGATGGGTGGTTTCCACATCTATTAGCAATGTCTTTTCTTATGGTAGAATGACTGTTTGCTGTTGTACATTTTCTAAGTCAACCATGTAAACCCAAAATGGCAATTTATTTTTTCTTCAACACTGTTGTGTATTTCATTTTCTCATGTCCTATGGAGTGAAAGATGTTATATTCGCAGGCTCTTAGATATAATGGTATAAATCAAAATGGCCTATTTCACTACATACTGTGAAGTAGTAGAGAACTCGGGTCAATCTGTAAACACCCTCGTTGAAGTCCCCCCCTCCCACCCCCACCATCGCCAAGTGAAGAACATGCTTGATGTTTTTATGTTAACTCATTTTGAAATTATTTTTTGTTGGTGCTAGGTGAGGGACATGATTATTGGGAAGAAGAAAATATAAATGAAGAGATGCCTGCTTGTCGTCAAATGTTCAACATCTTTCATCCATTTGATCCAGTAGCATATAGGTACTAAAATCCTCTACTTGCATATATCACTTATAAATTGTTTCTTCCTTGTGTTTGTCCTTTGTTCTGTGATTTCTGATGGTGTTATGTGTTCTCAGAATAGAACCACTTGTATGTAAAGAATACATAGATAAACGTCCCGTCATTATTCCGTATCACAGAGGAGGGAAGCGGCTGCATATCGGACTTCAGGTTATAGCCCTATCTGAAGTGTCCCACTTACAAAAGTTTTCATCTTCCATGCTTGATACTGGCATATTGCTATGCAGGAATTCACTGAAGAGCTAGTTTCACGGTCTCGGTCTGTTAGGAATCATATAAGCTCCGTTACGGTTTGTACCTTCTTTGTTCATTTTTTTTGTTTGGGGGGGGGGGGGGGGGGTTGAGATAACATCGCTGATTTGCAACATGCATTTGCCTTGTTGTTTTTCTTTTTACACGCCCCCTATTGAGAGAGGAGGTCCCATGTTTGGATATCATTTTAGTATTTAGAATCCTCCATAATATTGATGTTAAAACAATGTCATGTATGGACTATAGTTACCAGTAGATTATTGATGTATAGTCGCTAAAACATGTACTTATTGATAATTTGAGCCAGCATGTGATGCATTGTCTTGTAAAATTTCCCTTTTAACTTTATGATTAAAAATATTTGAGGGAAGATATAAATCAGTTTTGGCAGGCCTCTTTTGTAGTTTGATAATTTATCAGCAACAATAAGTATCGATAGGCTCATGAATTCATAAATGGACCTTGAACCTTTTCTGTTAGTATTATTTTCTGTCCAAGAGTTTAATACCATTCCCACGTGATATTGGAGGTCTAAAGTATGCTCTTTCGTAGGTAAAACTGCTGACATATTGTCAATCTACGAATGCTGATGGGATCGAAGGTACTTAGCGACATACTTAATTTCTCATTTTCTTCATCCTCAGTCTGTTTAACGTGTGGTCATTCGCTAGGATGTATGTTTTGAACTGCGTATTTCAACATATTAAGAATTTAAAAACTCATTTTCTTTAAATCAGGTTAAGGTTGGTTTGGATCAATTTATTTCATTAAGTAATTATGTCAAAAAATCCAAACAGGATCTAGGTTCTTCACACGGCAACTTGATAACTAAGCCAATGTTCCAATAATTAGGTGAATGGGCCTGAGATATAAAAATATTTCTTTCCCTACTTCACCTCCATTTTTAAGGGGCACTAATATAGATTACTAAATGAAGGTTAATATCGCAGATGGATCTGATAATGACGAAGAGGTAGAAGAGAGATCATATGGATCACTTATGATTGAGAAACTAACTGGAGCGGAGGATGGTCGAATAGATCATGTGTTACAGGTATGTTCTTTGATTTACATGTTTTGTTATTAACTTGTATCGTTATACCTATTTGAAACTTGATTACTTTCCTCGAAATGTGGCGAACTTTTCTTTGAAATGCAAGCATTCTTTTTCATTGTAAATAATTTTGTTATAATCTTCAACGAGTATATGAAGGCAGTATATTTTTCTTCCTGCTAATGGGACGTTATGTATCTGTTTAATTGTTAATGTTTGTTACTCCATACGGTGCGTGCCAAAACATGATTAATGGTCTCCTGTGCTGGTGCAGGATAAAACTTTTCGACATCCATATATATCAGCTATTGGATCTCACACGTAAGCACCAATCTTTATATTGATATTTAATATGGACTGGATTTTCTTTGACAACTTCTGGATCAAGTGAAGTATACGTCAGGATAGCTATCTCGTTTTTTTTTTTTTTTACTTTTCACTCGAAGTGATGTCAAATTATCAATATTCTAGTTGCTAAGATATAGGGATTAGGAAGATGATAACATAACATAAGACATATTTGGAAAACATGCCCTTTAATTTGCCTCTTCATCTGAATTTGGTTTTTGTTACTTCACAGTAATTACTGGCGAGATTATGATACTGCTCTTTTCATGCTGAAACACCTCTACCGGGAAATTCCAGAAGAACCATCATCAAACGATGAAGCTACTTCGGGAGTTGAGACCTGTTATGGACGTTGGTCTGCTCAAAGAGATTTAGCTGATGAGAAACTTCCACTGACATTTGGTGATAAAATCCTCGTCAGGAACTTTTCTCAAAAAGCTAAGAGAGCCATGAAGCGCTGACATATTACGTTTGTGCATAACCATATACCTTGATGATTATCTAACTGGCTATAGGATGGTATGACCAGAGACTGACTGGTTAGGAACTTACATTGACATTTTCTGATTATGTATCAAGAACTCTTCTCGAAAAGCGAAGAGATCATGAAGCACAGGTATAATATTATTCAAAATTAGTTGACTTACTGCTAGACCCTTAAAAGTCTGATTCTTTTAGTTGTAGTCCTGAGTTTGATATCTGTAGTTGTAGCTCTGAGCTTTGAAGCATGCTTACTGTATATATTGTGTTTCCTCTGTATCGATTTGTGCATTTGGGGTTGACTGTCACTTGTTGTGAACATCCCAACACCCTTATCTACCAACTACTCCCTCGATCTCAAAAAGACTGTCTACTTTCAAATTTTGATGTTCGGCTTTGTAAACTTTGAACTCATTTACACTCCCCGCCCTCCCGAGGGGATAAACTGATCAAGTTTGGCTCGCCATAGCTGATACATGTTTTCCCTCTCGGGCTTGCTGACTACAACTTACAACACTGCAAAAATACATAAATATGAATATATTCTATGCTTTTGAAACGGTTCTGGTTAGCAGGGTAGGGGGATCGGGTACGAGTGTACGACATACTCTTACCTTGTGGTTACAGAGATACTGTTTCCAAATAGACCCAAAACATAAAACATTGCAAATGTTAGAGATCTAAAACCCTTGTGATATAAGGTAATGCTGCTGGTTCTTTGATTAGTTGGACAACTTGCCATTATTTTAAAATATCGATACTGTTACAATTCTTTTGCTTTTTACTCAAACATTTAGTCACATTGATCAATTTGATCCATGTTTTTCTTCTGCGAAATTCCATTTATTTCATGGAAAAATATAATTACTGTTACGCAAAACATCAAGGTGAAGCATGTAGAAGGGGAATTTATCTTCATATAATATTGCATAACTAATAAATTTTCAACTCTTATAAGTTTATAGAAACGTTCCTAAAAATCATTCTTTAGAACATAATCCATCCTCATTAAAACAAATGTATATATGCCACCTAAATACAAATTTAAAGCATTATAACGTAACTGATTGATTTATTAGATGGAAGATGCTGGTTATCGATAATGTAACTAAATGGTCATTCTAGTATCAAATAATATCATCATTTCCTCTTAAAGTTGATTTGAAACAATATAAATAAATCTTCCAATAAAATGAAAAAAAAAAATTCTTGCAAAATGATGAATTGAGTTGCATGTATATATAGAGGTGAGTTGGATATGCCTTCTCATAGTTCAACCGTTAGCGTGACGATTTCACAATTTTTAGAAGTGAGGTGAATGTCCTTACTTTTAATTACATATCATTTATTAGTTTTAGCTAAGGCAAATGATAATGCGAGAGAAATTTTCATAATGCGAGAGCAAAACTATGTTCAATTCCTTTTATGTCATTTGATTCATTGACTTATAATTACAATATTAATTGTTAACGATAGATACTTATTATATTTCTATATGAATATGAAAACATGGACAAATTTTATAATTATTAACAATTAAAATTAGGATGAAAATATAGTTTGATGATATAAAAAGAATTGAGCATGATTTTGCTCTGATTATAAAAATTATTTTTGCATTATCATGGCTTTAGATAAGGAAATAAAGAAATTCTTTTCTCTCTTTATTTCGTTATCTAAATTGACAAGTGAATACTCTTTTAATTAATTACATAACATTTGACAATGTTTGTGCTTTTGTCTCAATGATTTTGACTTCCATAGAACCGTATCCTTGTGTTCACGTGAGAACCATCTCTCTTGGGACCTTACTGATATTTATTGTCTCTCATCTCATCTCATCTCATCTTTCCCCATGTTTTTGTATGTTACATCATTTTCTTCCCTACCTTAGCTTTTTATTATTATCCAATCTCCTTCTATTATGTTGAGAATATGGAATCCATAACATATGAAAAAGAGATTTATTGTTTTTACTATCGTAATTGATGAGGTGGGCCTGCCAAATAATAATAGTAATAATAATAATTTGATGAGGTATAATTCAGGTGCGTTTGTCTAGTTTTTTGTGAAGGGATATCGATGAATAATGGATATTTTTGTCTTTTTAAGACTCTTTAAGTAAAGAGAGATAAAAATAGTACTCCGTATTACACAGTTCAATATTCATATTTATTAAAACTAGAATTGTGTTCGATAAAAATGACAAAATAAGTGAAAATACTCGTGAAGAAATAAGGATGTGATAATTAGCTAAAATGACACTAATAAGAGAAAATAACAAAAAAATAACTCAAAATATAGAGGTCTGTGTCCTGATTTGGTGAAAAGTGCATAATAAGTTTCTCCATAGGGGACAAAACCAATCATATACGGCCATAGGGATTAGGAACATCATCAAAAACTCATCATACATTTGAATTGACGACTACATATATTATTGCCTCTTCGCAACTAAAAGATTAAGTTTGATTTTTCTATACTTCACAACTTCAGTTAAAAAATATTACTATAATCAATGCTGACAGAAGAGTAAATGGAAAATCATACTAATATTTTTTATATAATTTTTCAAAAAATATTATATAACATATTAAAAAATGATCTCAAAGTTCAAAATACTCAACACATCAAAACAAGAAAGTGAACAACTTTTTAAGGATGAGGGAGTGGTATTATATTCACTATATTTAATTAGAAATTATTAGTGTGTTTCTATTATTAAAAGCAATTATTTAATTTTATGCGACTAATAATAATTATATAAATAAAATTTCATTTATAGCATAATCTAAACAAAGTACACACTACACGCTAAGGTTTGATTTGTATATATCTTCTGTAAATGTTTCAAAGGCAAATCAGAACAAAATAAACTGTATTAGTCTGTTAGATGTTTAGATTATTGATGGGTTATTTTAAAACCTTAGCCTATTATTATTAGCTTAATTATATATCAAGATATGTACCCATATATTCTTATAATTTTCATAAACAATATGATACCTTAAGAATTGATGAAAGTACATATATATATATATATACACTACTCAAACGAAACAATATATATAGCACTTTCAAACCTGTTACATACCTTTTACATACACACAGACGACAAATCTTCACTTTACAATACAACACAAACAAAAACAAAAGCTCACATATATAACCTAATACTCACACTCACCTACCTAAGAATTTGACATACAATGATAAAATACCATTTATTATATATTACAATCGCAACCCAGCAAATATGTTCCATGACATACCTGAATGATTAAGATCGATAAAACGATAACACACCACACCACACCACACCACACAACCATTTATGCGCATAGGGGATCATCTAAGCTCGCTACTCGTGCTCGAAGCTTTTCCTTAACACGAGCAGGCTCAGTTTGTTTTGAATTGTTTTATTTGATTATTAAGTGCCTAGCAACGTTAGGCCGCGTTGCGGACGTGGAAGATGTTGGGGTTCTTAACGACAATATCATACATGTATATAGAGGTGAATTTTGAGAAATCTCGAGGGAGAGAAATTAGGTCAATTGAGGAGTGTTTGTGGTATTGTATGAGGTCAGGGTCACCACCATAGTACCTTTCCCATCCTAGGTTACTCAAGATTTGCTCAAGAGAGGAATAAGAAGACACAATTTCACCTGTTGGTAAATGTACCAACACTTTCTTTCTTGATGAGGATGATGAGCTTGATGGTTGTTGTCTTCCTTCTCCTTGTTCGGCCGCCCCCGGGTTTTCAACCAAGCGAATAACTCCATTCCTAAATAGCCAAACTCCAGACATTTCTTAAAAAAATTAAAGATAATATATATATAAGAATAGATATAGAAGTTGTAGAATGTTGAGAAGGTTTTTGGTGTGGAGAATGTAGAATGGAGAGGGGGTATTTATATGTTTGAATGGGCAGATGAAACAAGATAAAAATACTCTATCCAAATATGGGCACTATAGCTTTTTCTAAAATCAAGATATAATTGGGACCCATATTCTTTTTTCGGCTAATGAGGGAGGGGATATTGATGCCCTTGTGATTTGATTAGGGCATGCAAACGAACTACTCCCATCTTTCGAGTGGGTTCATGAGAATCTTGTTTTTGTGAACACAAATTAAATTTTATACTAGTACTATTTATTTAGTTTTTGTAGAATATAATATTTCTTTTAATGAAAATAATTTTAAAAACATTATTGGCAAATCAAGGTGTGTCTGTGTGACCACTTAAATCACATGTCAAGCATGTGAATATATAACAATTAAACATCATAATATATAAGTAGTATATTAGTATATAGTATGTATAATAACATAACTCATATATATTGCTTGCCACAATTAATCTCCAGAATTACTCATATAGATATAGTTGAATTTGTTGATATTGGAATTAAATAACGAACCGAATATCCTAGCTAAGATGGAGACTTCATAGACTAATAATACGTATAAGGAATAAAAACTATAATTCATTATATTACTTTTGATAAAAAAAAATTAGATAATTCACAATATATTATCATAATAGAAATGTAGCAGTACATTGGTTAGAGATGATTCTCTCACTAGTTTGATGCTAAGTCGCCTCTTTCCTTGAATTTACAAGTTTACGTTTGTATTGATGTTTCATGATTATTGTAATGTATTATTCGTATTAATAAAAAAAGGATAGTTGTGGAGGTGAGATTCCAAAAAACTGCTCCATTCCGTGCTTATGAAAACATTTTACAACGATTTAACCAGTACATGTGAAAGATATACATCGAACACAAGATATATTGAAGGTAATTGTCGGATGTGCATGCTTGAGCTGGCTATGGTATTCCAAATATTATTGCTTGTAGTGTGTATATGGGATTGGTATTTGTTGATGGGGTGATATGTTTTTTACGTTTTAAATCGTGTTTTGTTGATTATGTAAAATTCAAAATGTGACAAGCATTTAAGAATGGAGGGAGACAGACCATTATTGTCTTTCATAATATTTTATCAGAGCCGACTCTTGTGTGTTAACTAATCTCAATTCTATCACCTAATCATTATTATCTTGTTCTCATTTAAGATCGACCACATAGTATACTTTAGTTCACCATGAATAGTGCATCTCATTTTTTACAAATACTAAGATCATATTTAAATATTTTAGATTGAGCAGTGTTTTAAATCGATATAAATTTGAAATGGATGTTTAAAATATTTTTGTGTATTGAAAACACAAATGTTAATTTTTAAATTAATTTTCTTATTTACATCTATATAACTTTTTCAAGATTATGTTGATATGTAGTTGGAGAAGTTCGGTTCGAAAATTTTGATTCGAGATTGTGTTGATATGTAGTTCGATCCAAACTTGAACCCCTCACCTTTATGTTTGAACCAAATTGCACATATTTACTTCCTTTTTTAATTTTCTTCATATTTTATCAAGAATATTCGCATTTTTATTCGAATTTTTTGAATCAAATAAAACTTCAAATTTTTTCAGTTTGAACTCGAATCCAACCTTGGAATTTCTAATATCGAACCCCGATAATGTAAAGATAGATGGGCAAAGGTGAGGTGTTAGATATTCTGTATGCTAAAGTTATCCAAGTTGCAGCAATGTTTGAAAGTTCAACAGCATGCAAAGCCGCACATATTATGTAATAAGAATCAGGAGATGATGAAAGGACCACATACATACATGCATACATACACATACACAATCTCCTTCTCTCGTGTTCCATTAGGCGATTCATACACTTCATCTTCTGTATCCCTTATGGATATACATATTGTGAGCAAACCTATGTGCTTTATTTGTTACTCACATGTAATCACATGGACCTAAAATGGTCCTTATGCCTTTTCAACACTGCCTCTTATGAAAAGTTTGTTACATCAGCGATGACGTTTAAACTCAAGATCTCCTACTTGAAAACTTTGGTTAGATGTCACTAGAGTATTGAATCGTTAACGAATATTCTTCTCCTTTATGAAATAATACCAACATTATACTTATTAATTAGACTATCCACCATAGATAATATTTTAACAAGAATACTATTCTTGAGTTCTTGTTACATCAAATTATTTATTTACTATTTGATCAAATATATTCAATAACTTTTACGAGTCATCAATACATTAAGAATACTCCTATAATACTCCCTCAAATATGTGAGGTTGGGAGTCTTATTATATATATATAAATTATAGCTTCTAAGTGAAAAAATGTAGCAAATGTAGTTCTTAAAATTGTTAAATATAATATGTGATGTAAGCCAGAACATGTATGCCAATGTCAATGTTCACATCTTATACCAAACTAAACTAGTTTTATTTCCACCAAAGTACTAAAGCTACTGCATCCTCTGAGATCTCCTTCCCCACGGTAGGATCACTTGCCGTCCCAGGCCCCTGTAAATCGGCGAAAAGGAATGTCGCTGATGACAAACATGGAAATATTATTTTGTTTGAGATGTCTTTACATCTAAATGTGTCAACCCTACAGTAGCAGGACTTTTCAGTTGATCGAGTTGCTTCTTACCCCGACGGAGTAAATACTCGATATAGAGAAAACTTTTGCGGTCTACTTGCTTGGCATTTTGACGAAACTCGGCTGATACAATTCTCTCGATCTGGCTTCTTTCTTCAGGTGGTTTGGAGCGAGCTGTTCGTAAGAATCCTCGGTACAGAGCAAGCACTTGCTTCTGCATCCCAGAAAGTCTTGGAGCGCTAGAAGTTCCCATTTTGTCACAAGTTACTACTCTTCTTGTGAAACTTTTGGACACGTCTAACAAGGTAGTACAAAGCTATACTCAATTAGACCTGGCAATCGAGATAAAAAGTTGTATCAGTCACTAAGAATGAATCTGCCAACATATCATAAACTACAATCAGAATCGAATTATTAACAAACTTATTCAAACGAGTATATGAACTATGAACAGAAAAAAAGGACGTCGCAACGACACAATTGCAAAGTTCAGCCAATAGTTTCTAACTGTTATCTATAGCCTTATTCACACAAACTGAACTGCTATTATTAGCGAAGCTGATGAAGAAAATACACAGAAGTGAGAATTACAACTCTATGATAAAAACTAAAAACTAATATGAGTTCAAATAACTGAACAAGAAAAGCTATTGAAAGCAGGGTTCCGCTCTAATACCAATTCATTATTCAATGAATGTGGAATAGCCTACTCCAACTTGCAGATAACATGTGGACATAAGGGTAGTTCTACTAGTATGTTAAAAAACATGGTTGCTAACTGGGGGGAAGACCAAAATCTACTTTAAAAAATTTGCCTTATCAATTTGGTCTAGATTCCTTTCCAATAAGAATGGGTACATAGCTACAGAAAATACCATACAATCGTTTTATTCACATCCATATCTCTCGTGTAATCTCAAGGAATACTTTTGGATCTACTGGATCAACAACTACAGCAGTGGTGCATGATCACTTGCCAGTTGCCACTAGTTATTTTCTTTACATCCAAAAAAAAGAGGTCATTGAAACATATCACTCCGAAATGAGACAGGAAACATCTATCAACATTTGCAATATTTCTGATGCAAGGGGAGATCTTCACCAATCTGATGCAAATGCTAGAAATCTCAATTCCTCTCCAAAAGAAAAAAAGTAATATTTCTGTTCAAAATGTAGATGACCCACTTAACTGTTCTCAGTCAATGAACTCGATCTTTTACTAAATTTTTATAACTAAACTATATTCTAAGATGAAATATATACAATGTTGTAATAGTCTGGATGTCTTTTAAAATAAAATTCTAGTTCCTTCTAAGAAGAGTATACCAAGTTGTATTAACTTGTAAGATCAAATATTTGACGAAAAGAAGTTCATCCAATAAAAACAGTTCGTTCACAATTTTCCAAATTAATGCAGCAGATAAATAGATATAATTCAAATGACTAAGTGAGACATTCATACACAACATCTCCGTTCTACCAAAAGCTAAAACAATGTTATGTTTGCACAAATAACTAAAATTCAATTTCTTGGTCTGTATTTTCAATTTTTCGGAACTTACTAAGTTTTTCCAAATTCCAACCAACCTTGATATGTATATGCAATTAAAACGTAAGGAATAAGAAACAACAAACACAATAGAATGAACTAAAGGTTAAATAACAAGTTCAGAGTTTTACTCCTTTAACTCAAAGTAAAATGTAAATGCAATTACAATGAATATCAGATTGTTTCTTCAACTAGCTAAATAAAGAGTACTAAAACCAAACCAAACCAAATACGACGCCTCCAAACATCCTAAATAAGGAGTACTAAATTCTTGAAGAAAAAACAGGATGGACTTTGTTATGAAAAAAGGTCTAAACTTTGCTTAGAGAAAAGAACTTAATCTGACAAGTTCATCCAAGGATGTTTTGAAATCAACTTTCCATCCTTCTGAAAACAAAACCCATTTCTCAAATGATTCCAAAGGAGCAAATATCTTTGTTATATGGAAAAAGTTTATTATCTTAATACAATCACACAACTCAATCTAATTTAAAAACCATTTTACAGATTATCAGAAAACCAAAAACCCATTGGCAAGAATCAATAGAAGTCTTGATTCTGGTGATCTAATTATAAAATGAAGGGAAGAAGAAGGTGAAATGTGACGAACCGAAAGAGGTGACGTGGAAGCTAAACGGCCGTATTGTAATAACAAGTGTTGTCTGGTTGATGATGATACTCTGCTAATGGCGGATTCTTCATCAATCGGAGAAGTTGGGGTACATGGGTTTATTTCATGAGCTCAAAATTGAGAATTTTCCATTTCAATGTATTTTTTTCACACTTTTCATTTTATCCATCAGATCATCATTACACACACCCAAATAGTGTTTATTGTACCTTAAAATGTATATTTAACTTCCTCACCTACTACATTTTCAAATAGAAGGATAGAATTGTCATTTTATACTACAAAAACTTTCTATTTGGATATGAGTATAACAGATCAAATATAGTACGTTTAGATTGGAATGAAAAGTATCGCTCTCATTTTTAGAAATTATCCTAAGATAATGAGAAAAAAACAAAAATAGTAAGGCTTTTTTTCATCTGGGCACCTGAACTTCTGATTTTATAACAAATAGGCACCTGGTGAACTTTTTATAACAAGTAGGCACCTGAGACCAAAATTTGGTACATGAACTTTTGGTTTTATGAGAGAACAAATGAGAGACTTTTTAGACATCAAATGTGCTGCAGGTCGAGATGAAAAAAGTGAGGAAAATAATCTTTCAAAAACTAATGAAGTAACTCAAATGAGAGACTTTTTAGACATCATGATCATATTCGGTTGGTTTAAACATGAGTGATCTAAATTAGAAGTCATTTGCCATCAATTAGAAATAACGCAATGAATATCTACTTTATAAAGTCGAGTAATGAACGTTGTTGTAAGGTCCAAGAAATACTTTTAAGCCAATTTTGATCGATAATCCGATAATCAATCATGCACGTAACTAAGTCAGGATTTATTGAGTTAAATAAGGAGTAAATATTTACGTGCTCCTATGATATTCAATTTGACCATATTAGTTTTGGCAGTTACTAACTAAAGCTTGAGCGAGTATCAGGTTATCCAATCAAGTTATGTTACTATGTTATTTTCGGACATGGAGCAAGAGATTGTTCCCTAGTTCAACTCAATTAGTCTTAAGTTCGCAACATTAGTAATAAATTTTATCAAAAAATGTTTCAGTTATAAAAATATAGATTAATATACTATTAAAATTTTTTTTTATATATTTAATCGAGCGGTTTCGAGTATTAGGTACAAAATGACACTTGCATCCAACTCTGATGACATATCAAATAAATTATCGAGTTGAATATCGAACAATAGGAAAGTACTTTGAGCCCAGGTCGGAACCTATTTGGGGCATAAAACATAAACAAACAAACAAATCAATAGAAACCTTCAAATACCGAAACAGAATAAACCATTCCCACCAGCATCATTCATCGCGCACACATTGCACAACACTTCCAACAAGAATACATTTAATCGTGACGGTGATCACAGGCGGCGTTAAATCTGAGAAGAAAATGGAGTCATCATCAAGTCCGTCAAATCTAACGGCGCTTCCAGAAGATTCCTCGGAGGAAGCCCAAATTAAAGAAATCGAATCTCTTCCAAAGCCACCCTCCTCCTTCTCATCCCCTCCTCATCGCCCTGCTGTACAGTAAGCTCCATTCGTTTCCCAACACTCTACGATATATACTTGTATATTATTATATGTGATACATGTTTTGTTTATAAATCAAATTTGTAAGCAAAAAACATTTCAAACATCACTATTTTAAATAGTGTAATAGATAGTGTCACAAGAAATCTAATGTACGATCTAAATACACTAATTGACACATATAATGTGGATTATTTGAAATATATTTTACCAAATATTATAATATATATATATATATATATATATATATATATATATATATATATATATATATATGTATATATTACTTAAGCTTGAAGCGAAGAATCTAAGTTCAAAATTGGACAGTCTTTTTGTTCGGAGCAAGTATATATGTATGTATTCGAAAATCATAACATGTATGTAAATATACATTTAGTTAGACTTATGCAGTTGGGTAATTAGCCAGCTGTTTGTGGTATTGAGCGATTTTTCTCCCAAGTCGGACTTGATAGTCAATGGCAAACTGGATATTTAATGGTGTCGGTTTTTTCGGGGAGAGTACTGAGGTTAATCGGTCCATTGACAGCCCTAGCTAGGAGTATTGCATGTCTAGCACTTTGAAAGTTAGAGTATCCAATGTCTGATGAAGATTCACTGCAATATATGCTTAACTTATTGCTTTTCAAGAAAGGTTTTGACTAGGTTGATAGTGGTAGCTGATGGTGCTGTATGAAGCTTAAGTTATTAGAATTTATTGATTAACTAGTTTGATGGCGTATTTCAAATTGCTTATGGGCTTACATCGAGAGAGGTAATAATTGGATAATGAGGTGTGGACACTGGCATTCACATTCCAATATGGAATTCAGTCTCTTAGATAAGAAGTTTGGAGCTATAAGAAAGAGTAACATTTTGTGCATAAGAATTATAAACTTCCATTAACTTTAGTCATTTGTTCTTAAAGGAGTTCTTCAGAGAAATACGCACCTTTGGATTGGGTAGGCTATTTTGACGAGGAGGAAGATGTTTGCATTCCTGAATCAACAGATGTTAGTTTGCATATTCCCATTTTCCCTCTAATTACCTTCTATCTGGTTATTTATTACCTGTTGTTTTCTGATATTAGATGTCATTCCAGGTATTCCATGTTTATAAGGCAGGGAAGGAAGGGCCAGTTGTCTTTTGTCTGCATGGGGGAGGTTATTCAGGGTAATTTTCATTTTCATTTCTTGCTTATTCTTATGTGCTTAATTGGTCGTGTTATCTTGCTGCTGTCATATGATGATTCTTTTAGTGATGTGGTCAAATGCTTTAAAAATTTGCTAAACATAAACTTTTGGTCCTGAAACTGATAACCCTGAATCCAAATTACAGAAATCTAAGGCATGAGAAAACAATTTCATAATTTACATTTTTTTTCTGTGATACTGTTGACTATCGATATCATTAGAAATCCATAAGCGCATTAATAGAGACTATACTGGTAGATATGTGTCACACTTCACTGAACGATTGCATAGTTCTTTTCATTCTCATCCCATGCTTAATGTAAGTGCGTAAGTTATTGGGCCTTGAAGACTTTGCTGTGTGCAAAGAGAACAATGTTTTAACAAATAGATAGTGGTGCATACAATTTACCTCTATTGTTGAAATTCACTTGCTTCATAATCTTTTTCTGTTTTTAGTGTATCATGCTATCAGCTGTCCTCTCAGAGAAAATAACTTACACCCTTTCAATTGACAGGCTCTCCTTTGCACTGTCAGCTGAAATCATTAAAGAAAAAGCTCGCATAGTGGCATTGGACTTAAGGGGGCATGGAAAGTCATCCACCGACAATGAACTGGATCTGTCTATTGAGGTATATTCAACTAAGTGAACTTGCTTAAATACCACTAATTGTTGTTTGGAATGCTCACATCTGCAATCATATTCTATTAGTCCATGTGCAATGACGTGCTGGCTGTTTTGAAGGCTATGTATGGTGATTCTCCTCCGGCTATTGTGCTCGTTGGTCACAGGTTCCACCCCGTTTATTTGACATCTGCCACCAAGATATTTATTTCTTATATATTACTACCTCCATTTCAAGATACAAGACTTCTTCGTTTTCCAGTGTCTAACTTTGATTAGCAATAACTAATTAATTACAATATAAAAAGTTGTAAAAAGTTACTTTTATGAAAATACTCTTCAATTTAAATTTATCGATATTAATTTTATTTTTTGAACTAAAGAATAATAAGTAATTGACGGTCAAAGTTGGACATGCAAAAACGAAAACGTCCCACATTATGAAATGGAGGGAGTAGTATTTATTGGTAAGAAAATACAGTTACTCAGTTTGAAAACACAACCGCCTCTATAAGGGAAGCTACCATGACCATAGTATTTCTTTATAGACGAAGATTGTCATAAATAAATAAAATGTAGGCAATTTATTACAATGAAGATGTAAAACCCCTATTTGATAGGTATTCACACTTGGCTTCCATGTGCCAAGTCCTGTACTGGTTTGTCAATATGGGCAGCTTTTGTGGTTGTGATGCAAATCAAGTTCTGTTGGCAGATGGATAACGGGTTCAAATCAACTACGTAGATTATATTTAAGATCTTATGCAATAGCAACCAGTTATAAACATTATATATGTCTTACCTTCATACTCAGCATATTTATTTCCTCTTGATCTCTTCACAATGCATATGTAAGAGACTAAGAGGGCCGTTTGAGTAGGATTTTCTCTTTCCTTTATCTCACTAGCAGCAGGGGTTTGTTTTCATAGATTGCTATACGTGTGGCATGTTAGACGGAATAGAATATAAAATACATAAATCATGAGCACTTCATCAAACACCCTTTAAGATTCTAGCAGCCACAGATCGTATTGCTTAACTTTATTCTTATTGCCTGCAGAAACAACTTTCATGGTATGAATTGATCAGTCAGTATTTGAGCTGGATTAGGCATTTCACCTGATTGCCTTACAACTCAACTCTGTCGAATTTATTTTCTCACTACAGTCTATAGCACCCTTTCGTATTGTCAAATTATTATTGCATGTCCTTTTAACTGCATTTCTTCCTTTTCATTTTAACTACAATATTTCAGTATGGGAGGAGCTGTAGCTGTCCATGTTGCTGCAAAAAAAGTACTCTCTACATTGCATGGTTTGGTGGTAGTAGATGTCGTGGAGGTTTGTTCCTTAGGACTTTTTAACTTATTTTAGATGTCACCTTTCTGGTGCTTCTACTAAAATGAGTACCAGGTTTAACTGTTTAATGTTGGTTGAATCTCAGGGGACTGCAATGGCCTCACTTATGCACATGCAAAAGATTTTGTCAAACAGAACGCAGCATTTTCCAACAGTTGAAAAAGCGGTATATAATTTTCGCCTATTTAATCATAATTGACACTTTTCATTCTTTTTTGTTCAAGGGACACTGTATAAAGAGTGATTATAAAATAAAGAGGGACACTTCAAATACATCTATTGGAGTTACAAGAGTAAACCTTCTTAGCGATTAATGGTTACAACTTGTTTTCTTTGCTGGGCTAAAATAGATTTCTAATTTTGACATTATCAATATTTTATCAAGCATCCTACTCTGTCATATAATATAGAATTCTAAAGTATGATGTTAATCCTTCCAATTTCTTGTGGATTCTTGCTTTTCACATTAAGATACCAGCAAACAGCAATGCGTCTTCTGAAATATGATAATTAATAAACCAAAATCAATCAGAGCTGCAATTAAATATTTAGTGGTGAGTTGGCTATGTTAATCGATTGTTGCTAGTTCCTTGGTGAACACCATCTGAATTCTAATTAAGGTAAGGTGTTTTAAGGCTAAAAGAATTTAAAAAACTGAAGAAAATTTTGAGTTTGTCAAAGCATCAAAACTATCTTGAGTCTAGCTGTATAATAGCATGGTGCTAAACATCGTTAAACTAAAATGTAAATGTTCTTCTTGATATCTTGACTGTCCTCTTCAACTCATAAGGTGTTTCTATCAGTTCTTCATTATGTAAGCTTTCTTTATATAAATTGTCATAGTTGCCTTACGACTTTATTATATAGGTTGAATGGAGTGTCAGAGGAGGTTCATTGAGAAACGTTGAATCAGCTCGGTTATCAATTCCGAGCACCTTAAAGTATGATGATTCAAGGAAATGGTGAGCATCATTATTTAAGTTGTGTTCATAATACTCAATGTTGTAATAGTGTTAAGGTCTTAAATCTTACTCTCTCTCTCTTTTTTATGCTGTTAAGTTACACTCACCGAGCCAAGCTGGAAAAAACAGAACAGCATTGGAGAGGATGGTAAGAGAGATTTCCGATAATGTTTATCCTTTCAAGTAGATTGTGTACCTTGTTACAAACTTCTTAGGAACGTGGTCAAATATGCTATATATGGAATTGGCTTCGTTCTTATGATACTTCTAGGGGCATGAGGTTTCTCTGGTTACTGGACTTCCATTTAGTTCTGAAATGAAATTGTTAGTGTAGTTTGAGATTATTTTTTGTCTCATGGAATTCTTGGGATATTGGTAACACAATCATATAATAGAAAAAGTTAATTGTCTTTTCTCAGGTATGAAGGCCTTTCGGATAAATTTTTGTCAAGTCCGGTGCCGAAAATCTTGCTTTTGGCTGGAACTGATCGATTAGACAGGTTATTTTTTCTCTTTTTCTTTTTCTTTTGACTTCACTTCTCATTATTATAGAGTATCATAAAGCTGCAACACCATTTCTTTTCCTTATACTTTTGTGCATACTTATGGATGAGTATAAAAATTAAATTGATTGGCGTTGTTAATATTATGTATTGGTGTACTTTGATATTCAGTGGTGGACACTATTGAATTTATTTGATATAATTGTTGGACTGTTTGAGTTTTGATGACTGTCATCACATACATATGCATCTGATATTGGTTCTAAGCCACACAACGTTTAAAAAGTTGAACTATATATTCGGCTAGCTTGCCTTAGTTAGATGATTCTTTGATTACTATCTTCTTCTTGTGTGCCCCTTCAAGGCCAATGGTACCATGTGAGATGATGTGAGGGATTAGTAGTCGAATCTACTAGTTGGACAGGTGAACTACATGGAATTGCTCCTTAAAATGAAATCACATGCACAACTAATGAACCTTTCATCTTGACCTGTTGAATTTTGCTATAGACTATCATCTTGGTTTGTAATAAAGGTTTGTTTAGGCTTTCATGTATGAAAAAGCACCCTTCCTTAAATCTTGTTCTCTCGGGTGTACCACCTAACCCTGTTTGTTGAAGTGTCAAGACCGTGAATGTTTGTTGAAGTGTCAAGACCGTGAATGTTTGTTGATGCATTTTTTCTATCATATTGGTTCAGGACTCTGACAATAGGTCAAATGCAAGGAAAATTTCAGATGGTACTCGTCAGGCACACTGGCCATGCCATACAGGTCTGGTATATGCTGACTCCAATTTTTTTGGCTCGTCTACATATATCTCAATGTTTTTACTATCTGTTGTAGGAGGATGTGCCAGATGAATTTGCTTCACTGATACTCAATTTCATCTCTCGTAATAAAATTGGGCCTCATGGTGTTGAGGTTGGTACTTTGAACTTCTGTATATACATTCCAGTGCATTGCTACTACGTACCAAATAAATTAAACCAATCGCAACCACTAAGTGGGGAAGTACCAAATTGGAAAAAAAAATTAAGGGTAGGATTCTCTTCTGAGTTCTGTCTATGTAAAGGGTCCTGTTTTGGTAGTCAATAGAATTCCTTTTTCATTAATGAAACATTGACACTGCTTCATACTTTGAATTTTCAAATTTGCCCCTTATTTACAATAAATTGACAATAGGTAAAACTACTGCAACTGCTTTAACATATGGCATCGTAGAAATGCAAATTTTATCTGTGCTTTTTGTAGCTTTCTGAGATGTTAAGTATGACATCAGAAATGTCATAGTACTACATTGCAATATTAGAAAAGTTTTTCCATTTACTCTATTGTAAGGGATACTGCAATTCGGGTTCCCTGATATCTCATAATTTTTTGGAAGCTATAGGCGATCGGGCCTGGAAGGTGTGGATAGATTAAGGAGACTTCACCGCCATAAATATTAACTAATTAGTAACAAATAAGCCTCTTGCACCAAATAGGATGAAAGAATTTGTTGTTAAATTATAAGGAGTATATTATTTAACCGTAATGGGTAGTCTTTCACGTGATGTTCCCTCTTAAGTTGAACTTTAGCTGCATGGTGCAATAGATTTATGACCAGTTATTTCTTCTTAAACTTATCCACTAATCATGCATTGAACTCTCAAGCCCACAACTCTGTTACATTTTACTTGTCGTGTATATTAAGGCAATTATTTCCTTTTGCCTGCTGTATCTGATAATTGTTTTGTTGTAATTACTGCTTGCAGATACCTGGCCTCCCCAAGCCATCTGAGCCTAAAGCTTAAATAATATGAAGAAAAGGCGCAGTGAGCTCTGCTAACTGTTGCGTGATCCCAGTATTCTTCAGCTGAGTGGCTTACACGATCGCCCATATGTATCGTCCCCTGATCTCCAAGAGGTGCTGAAAGCCACTTTTGCGTGGTGATATCTACAGTGTTGATATTCCCGCAGTTCAAAGTTTATCGTGTGGCTCATGTTAATACTCATTAGTATAGGATGGTATTCTCTGAGGGAAGTTTAGAAATACATTTATATGGATCGGAGATCAATATTGTCAACGAAGTCTTTACATATGTGAAGGAAAGATAGAACCAAAATGAAGAAATAGTGGCACATAACAGACCAAAACACCCTCATATATGGCTATAGCCCAATATACAATAAAAAAAAATGAAGAGTGGCCAAACCCAAAAACCCAAATCGATAAAAAAAAAAATTATGAAATAGAGTATCAGTGTATCAGCAAGTCGGCTAAATTTATGCAAATTAGTCCAGGTGTTGTACTGCATTTTCATCCATGCAATGATCAATCTTGCATTACACGCAAACACATCCAAATATCAAGGTAGTTAGTAAAACAGGGAATGCGCGTGCACGGTACTCGCGGTCATCATACCTACGCCGCTTTAGGCGCTTGTACCATGCGCTTCGTTTCTTGTACGCTTGCACAGTAAACACGCGTGACATGCAGTCCAGGCTGGGGTGACTTGGTTTTTCTTTCCGTCCCATGCATTGTTTACTTGTACCTGTGCTTCGTTTGATTGTACCTCATTGTCATCAATACTTCGCTGCTTCGCAAGGTTGTACCTTTCTGCATTGGAGTTGTACATTCTACAGTACAAAAAATATCTACCAACCTTTAAAACCTAAATTTCTGGATCCTTCTAGCCCCCTTTAAATAAAATTATTACACACTCTTTCCATTCCCTCAATCTCTCAAACCCTCTCCCTCCCCTTTTTGGAGCCCCGCCGCTGTCTCCACCACGTCCACCCCTCTTTCCCAGATCTACTTCCCTGATCTACTTTTTTAAAAGGTATGTTTATGAATTTAATTTTCATAACATGAATTTAATTTCTCCAATCTTGAATTTAATTTCTCAGATGTATTAAATTTCAATTTTATAATTTTGAGATTAAACTTTTGTGTTTGTTGATTTGATTTTTTTAACTTTTATTTTGAGATTTACTGATATTTTTCAATTGACTGATATGATTAGAGTATTAAAATTGGGATGTCTGATGAAGTATTGCTTGATGCTCCTTGCTCAGGATGGGTGTGCTTTCTAAGGGGTGTAATTGCACAATAAATCCATCTAATTGCTATTTTGGAATTTGAGTTCTTCTTAAAAAATTTCTGATTTGTGGGTTGTTTGTTGTTCCAATGTGTAACACTTGTTCTTAATTCAAGCTACATTACTTTGCTACACATACAAGGGCTCTTATTGCACAATAATTCAGTTCCATAGTTCAACAATCTGTTGCGACTTTGGAATACGGTTCATGTTCAATAGTTCTTGCATTATTCAGTTCGTTTTCTTGTAATTTTTTACTGTAATCTTACGATAAGAATATTCAGACTAATTCAATTGCAACTGTTAATTCAATTTGGGTCAAATGATATGAATGTTATCATGTATAGCTTCAATCAGCTGATGAATATAGACTGTAAATGGTGTGATCGAATGCTTGCTTTCCGTTTTAACTATTGCTTTTTTTTAATGCAGTCATGATATTGTTTTGTTGGCACGACACTTGCTGCTGAGTTTGGACTGCTAGCTACCAGTGTGATCGATTAGCATGGGCTATCAGGTATTACTGAATTCACTTTTGGTTTACTTGTATGAGTTTGGACGGTTAAAATTGCTTTATAGGCCCCATGATTGAATGCTAATTATTCGGAGAAGTGCACAATTGCAGATTCCTTCACCCTTTCTTCGGTTATGTATTAGATTTTTTATTTTACGAACCGATGAAACAAGATGGATTGGGATACATTCTCCCAAAGAGTGCGATCATGCCAAAAAGGTTTCATGGGGGACCTGACGAGATGAGACAAGGCCGAGGTGAATTTCATGAATTTCCGTCATCTTGCATCTGCAAAAAGCCATCCACGAATAGTACGGAAGCCAACGACATGGATCGTTACCTCCAGTAATTCATCTGATGCAAAATATATCCATGAGATTAATTTGAATGACAAATATATTGGTGAATTTGAGAAGGCAGATAAAGTCGCATTTGCTCATGATGGTGCCATGCCCTTTAAGCACACAAACACTACATGCATGGATTTCTTATAGCGAGTATTATAGCCTGGAATCTACATTTTTCATCATCCGGGAGTTTGAAGCACAATTCGAGTAAGAAATCCGAACTCTAAATCTCAACCACCACATCTTGCCTGCTATTGGCATTTCTGTTTTGGCAAAGTGAATCCATGCACATGTGCTTTATGTTACTTCTTGTGAGGGCCATGGTTTATATGTATTTTGGGAAGTAATGCAAGATTCAGGAGGCTCGATGTTAGTATTCGCGAACGGGCGAGGCCTTCATAAAGCATTTGCATATAAGTGCAGATCCACAGGAGAATTCTTCCAGTTTTAGCTCGTTAGCTTAAGGTAGTATCACTTTTGATCATGTACTTCCAATTTTAATAATGTAAGTTTAGATGATGTATACTTTATTTAGTCCACGTACATTCAAAGTTCACAAATTGTAATCTTACTAAATACCATAATTTATTGTAATTGTAAAATAAATACTTTTATTATATCAATTGTAAGTCGGTCGTCTTCTTTAGTGCTTTGCTGCTTGCAACTTGCTATGAACTGAGCAGCTTGGTGCCCACTTGATATCAGCAGCACACCTTTGTTTCCACTCAATATTGATTTGTTATCTTCATTTTAGTATTATCTTTGTTTCACTTGCACAAAAGGTATTGTGCTTGTGTATAGGTAAAATCATATAGTTATTTCTAATATACCTTCGTTTCTCTTTGTTTCGGCTTTACACATTTTGTATCTTCAGAAAGAGAAGGAAATTTATTTGAAAGAATGGGATTCCCAGAAATATTCTCTGACCGAGGGCAGGTTGGTCCTTTGAAAGTCGAGAAAAGATGCAGAGTACCACCCGTGATCATTTTCAAAAGATATTTAATGAGCATGAAAAGCTAAAGACATAGCTAGAAACTGAATAGAAAGAGCTTGAGGCGAGGGGGTAAAGAGCTGGAACAACGTGAGGTGCAACATGAATATGACAAAAGAAAGCTTACTGAGGAGCTTGAACAGGTGCATACATTTTTTTCATCTTTCTTGTGTGTTCAATTGTATATTTCGATGACTACCCTTCTAATCGGATGAATGATTTGTAAATTAGTTTCATCTATGATATAAGTCTACTATATTGATCTTCCTCCCATGAACAATTTTTTTAAAATTCAAATGATGTTTTTTGTTGCTCTTATGAAATACAATTATTAAATTACACTACTCAATTAGTAATACTCTTTCATTGCCATTGTGTATTATCTGTGCTAAATTGGTTGCAATATTGATAGCGTTATTTGTGGTCGTTGATTTGATATTATCCATTTCATTCCGAGTAATCTTATTGGTTGTGACTCTGATAGCATTCTTTTTAGCTGTTCATTAGTTAATCTTCATTCTATTTTTTGTTATCTTGTGCTTCCAAGTATATGCACTTAATAAATTTGAATTTTGTGCTGTTGTGTATGAATCTGTGTGGTTCTATGCTTCATCATGAAACTCTTTAAGTGCAGTATCATGAGTTGAATTATTACACAAGTCTACAAATACCTTAATACCGAAATAAAACGTTGATGAATGTATTGTTAGCTAACTCATCGTCTATAATTACTATCATTGCAGACAAAAATACTGGACTAATTTAAATGTGTTCATAAACAAAAACTGAGTATGCTATTTATCAAATACAGGCCACTGGTGATGATGTGTCAGTATTCTGTCCCTATCGAAGCTGGTACTGCTTGATGTTCAGGTCTTTTTTTTTATTTTTATGTTATTAAAGTTTTGTAATCTTCCTCATTACATATTCTTAACTAACTGCAAAACATATAGGATCAAAATATGATCTCAGCACCTTAAAAGATGAACTCGAAGGTAAAACCTATCAGATGTTGTTGCGAAGAACTTTCGATAGCCAAAATGAAAATAAAAAGGAGATGGTTCTCGCTGCCTACTATGAGGATAACATCCATACAACCCAAGGATATGCTGAACAAAAACTCTCCAATACTGATGGTACAGAAAAGAAGAAAAGCACGGTGCAATAACTTCACTATGTCCGATATCGCCTTTGAAATATGAGAGATATCAAGCTAAATGCTGGGTACGCCACCTACAATGAGTTGTGTCTATATGTAGACATACCTTTATATAGCAAGTGCAGTATTGTTAATTACAATTACATTTATTCTTAACAAGTTCTCCGACAAAGAAATTACTAATGCTCAAAGATGACAAACCGATGGTGTTAGAAGCAGCAATTGGTCTATCTGAGCATGACCAAACAAAAGGCAGTTTCCGAGTACTTGCAAGGTCAAACAGAAGCTTATCATATTGAATGTCCCATATCGAAGGTGTATATTTTTATAGATGTTAAGCGCCGTGTATTGGATGTCCCATATTCAAGGTGTATATATATTTAATGTCTGATATTCAAGGTGCATATGTTTTCATAGAAGTAAAGCACCATGTATTCATACCTTAAATTCAAAATGTATTTATAATTAGTTAGTCCTAATCAGAAATAAACACATGCCCGTCGTTAGACGGGCACCTCTTACTAGTGGATAATTAAAGCCCCAGTCAAACGAATCGCCCAACATTTCTTAGTCTCATCCAAACCTCAATTACTAGCAGATTCATGAACCTATCTACAGGGCACACAACTACTAACTATAAGATCCTTCTGTGTCTTTCAGAAGCTCCACAACTTCAGGAGGAATATCAAGAAATTGAAAAATGGTTATTACTACAGGCATTGCCTCCGAGGATTGGACCGAAGCTCCCCCGGATGACATTGTCAACGGGGTAATAGACTACGAAGGCCGCCCGGTTATACCATCTGGACGAGGCAACTGGAAATCTGCAACTCTCATAATATGTAACAAATTATATAAACTTTCACGTTTACTCAGTACTAATTACTTCGCGTTATGTTATCTTATTAATTACCAATTTGTATGTCCTTTCCTGTTATACGTACTGTTATTACATGCATGTGCACTAGATTAGTACTATGAAATAAAATTTGTAGATTTTAAATTATTTCAAGTGTAATTGTATACTCAGTAATAAACAGAGTAATGAAGCTGAGTGAACAAAATTCAGGTGTGGGAATGAGTGAAAGGTTTGCATATTATGGAATATGTTCAAATCTGATGAACTACTTGAGTGGTCCTCTTGGTCAATCAACTGCTGCTGCAGCTGCTAATGTAAATACATGGGTTGGAAGTGGTTCACTTCTCCCACTTGTGGGTGCTTTTCTTGCCGACTCCTTCCTCGGTCGATTCTGGACCATTGTCCTTTCTTCTATCCTCTATGTATTTGTAAGTCATAGTTCTTGTCACTCGATGTTTGGATTGGCGTGAACCTAGATTAACGAGTTTAACATATTATCATGACAGCGGTTTGGTGTGGTTACTTGCAGGCACTTGGATTGTTGACATTATCAGCTATATGGGATAATTTGCAACAACAACCATTTCTTTTCTTCTCCTCACTCTATCTAGTGGCAATCAGTCAAGCTGCCCATAATCCTTGCATTATAGCTTTTGGTGCTGACCAGTTTGATGTTCAACACCCTCAAAAAAGCTTAAGCAAGACTTCATTTTTCAATTGGTGGTCTTTTGGAGTAACTATTGGTCCTTTAACAACATTAGTATTCTTGAATTATATTCAAGATAATATTAGTTGGGCACTTGGATTTGGCATCCCTTGTATTGGTGTTGCAATTTCACTCACTCTATTTCTACTTGGATGCAAGAATTATAGATATGCTATCAAAGTGGAAGAAAAATCCATGCTACAAAGACTCGAGAGGTTACTGGCCAAGGTTGCTACATATTGGAAACAAACTCCTTGTGAAATATTTGATGAGGAAAGAGCTCTAGGATCACAAGTACCTCACTTGCACTCCAAGAAATTCGAGTAAGAATGTGATGAATTCGTTAGGACTAAGACCTTTAAATATATCACAATACTTGATGCAATAGTACACACATCACAATATAAACTTTTTTTAGGCGTGAAATGACTATTATGTCCCGTATCCGGAAGTGTAGCCGTGACGGAGTTTACTTGAGGGCAAAATGGTCATTTCACCCCTGAACAGGCACTATTCTGGTTTGTGTATACTGTATAGTAGAATCAATAACTCCCTCACCAACACATAATTATAGTTCCACCATAGTAATTGCTAATGTTTACCACTAGACGAAACAATATTTGCGATAGCAAGTCCGCCCTGCACCCACCCCGAGTATATGCTTATATGATCATGGAATTTTGAGGAATATAATTGTGGGAAGTGCACTTATGATTGTATTTTTTACAGGTTCCTAAACCAAACTCTTCTTGCACAAGGCACAAATACAACAGAGCAGCAAGAAATATTAATTGGTGAAAATGAAGAAGCCAAAGGACTTTTAAGGTTGTTTCCAATATGGTTGACATCATTAGGATATGGTATAGTGAGTGCACAAACATCCACATTTTTCACAGAACAAGCAAAAACAATGAACACAACTTTTATATCAAAACTCCAACTCCCTCCTGCTTCACTCCAATACTTAATTGGCATCTCAGTCATCATCTCTATCCCCATTTATGACTTCATATTTCTACCAATTGCAAGATCAGTAACTAAAAACTCCTCAGGCATCACAAAGCTGCAACGGGTCGGGATCGGAATGGTCATCTGCAGTGTTTCAATGATCATTGCTGGTTTTGTGGAGTATACAAGGCTTGAAACAGGTCTTTTGAGTGATTTTCTTGAATTTCCAATGAGCTTCTGGTGGTTGGTGCCTCAGTATATACTAATTGGGATTTCAAATGTGTTCACTGGGATTGGTTTGCAAGAACTCTTCTATGATCAAGTGCCATGTGAATTGAAAAGTATAGGATTATCTTTGTTCATCAGTATATTTGGCACAGGCTGTTTCTTGAGCAGTTTCTTGATTTCCAGCATACAATATTTCACTAGTAAAGGAGGAAATTATGGATGGTTTCCTGATGATCTAAACATGGGTCATCTTGATTATTTCTATTGGCTACTTGCAGGGATTAACTCATTAGGATTTGTCATTTATGTAACATATGCTCAATCCTTCCGTAACGGAAACCCGTAATCGTTATTCGTTAAGTACGCATTAGGTAGACCTATAGTCACTATTAGTTAAGTATGCATTAGGTAGATCGAAGTAATAATTCACATACAGGTTGAAAATAAATACATAATACATCTAGATGAGGTGATGTAGGTCCATATGCCAACTAATAGTTGAAATTAAGTTGAGCTCATAATCACATATCCATTTTCACAATATATATGTGACCCAGTGGGATTATTATTAGCTCCTTTGGCTTGTTTTAATGCCACAAATCATTAATCTTCCAACTAACATACACATGCAATATTTCCAATGTCAAATCCAATTGAATCTTCTTTATCTATATTCATACATGGAACATATAATTGAAAATCAAATGTTGAATTTGGATGAGCTTGTTAGCTCATCATTTGTCACATCTATCAAATAAATGTTACCTCTATCTAGTAACCTCATGTTTTGCAATTCCACTCGAGACTTGTTGCGGTTATATCTATGGTTTACAATGTTAGCTAACAACTAGTTACGGGTAAGGGTTGTTAAGTTAGTAGAGTAGGTGAGCTTGTGGCCCTAAAGTCATTAGTTCGATTTCCTCTATCAACACCTTCTTGATCGAGCCTATCACATGATGACACAAGGCTTTGCTAATGTGATTTACCTAACTGACGTGATTTGCATGTTGTTATGTCAACTCTAAATCTACCTTATACGATATGTTATTCATTTTGGCGTGCCTTTTTTCTTGATTACATCTTTTTTTTTTTCATTCTACATGTAAAATAATTAAAGTATCTTCTCTTGATTCAATGAATTGAATTGATGATGATTTTACTTAACCTACATAAGTTATATATAGTATATTTTGTGAGTTTGATTTGCCCCCATCAACTAACGTTTAGCTGCTTTTTCGAAAGATGAACACATTACACATGCATGCTTCTCAACGGAACTCGACAAACTGGCCCCCTTTCAACATTACAATTTACTACCAACAAATTTGTATTCATGGACTTCCAGATAATTGCACCAACGTGTTTTCAAGTTTCATGACTTAGTTTATTTAGAATATGAGATAATTCAAAAAATAATTATTCTTTGACACATTAGATTATTTTTTCATCACATATAATTAAATATTCTCAAATATTTTTTCACTTGACAGTGGAGAGTATTTTAGAAAATAAGTCAATTTTCTCTTTCCTCCATATCACCAACATACGCCCTACCATATATATTGCTTCTCTATTCATGTGAAAATATGTCAAAATGGAGCAATATTTGAAGTGCTTCAAATAATTAAAATATTTGTGAAAGAAAAAATTAACTTAAAAAAATTCAATCGAAATAGACTAGTTTAAGCATAAAAAGAAAAAGAACACTTAATACGTGACATGTGTCACATGCTGGGTGGCTATTTTCTTATTACACATTCTCAATTATCCTCAAATAATTAAATTATCTCCACTCCATCATAACTTGGCATTACATTCCAGTTATTCCTTACTTTTCTGCTACATTAGTATTTTTTTCTTCTTAGTTGTCTATTATTAATATATGATTCATTTGACACTTATTAAATTTGACTATAAATAAATAAAATAAAAACGAAACCACCTGTTAATTTGTTATTTGTGCATTTATATAGGTAAGCTTAGGTATAACTTGTTTTGATAAAGAAAAGGACAGCAAAGCAAATCAGCCAACGGGTTTAGATAGCTTTCTACCATAAAAGACGGAAATTAAAGCCCCACCTAAATATATATTTTGTTGATTACAATTACAAATTTCGTTCTCACAGAATATCATCATAATTCATATCATAAAATATTAAATTAAAGTAATAACCCTTGATTAAGCCGGCTCTTACATAGTCTAATAACGATGATGTCATAATCAAAGTCTTTGGAATAAGCAATAATAAAGAATAAATTAAATTAAGGATGATTAGTATTTGGCAGGCTGTTATACTAAGTGGGCAACAAATATACTCTTACAAGATCTTTACACGTTCTGCTGTTTATGACAATCATGTCACCCTGTCCTCTGCTGGATTTTTTATTAAATTTTGTGTTAATTAATCTCTTATTCATCAATTAAATACTCATTCTCTCAATTTCTTTTTTGGAACTTTGTAAATTGTTGATGATAACTTGATGGTAAGGTCAAAAGTTGCATTAACTTTTATGATAAACGGAAAGAAATAACAATCAAGATTTTCAATTCTTTTTCTTTTTTGATGATAGGAAAGGATTGATCAAGACCAAAGTTTTTATATGTCATATTAAAAGTCATTTTTTATTTTTTTATTATTCCTTCCGTCCCTAAATTATTGGTGCATTTTAATTTTTGTAATTAAACTTTAAAATTTTTAATCAAGAATTCTCATGAAATGATAAGAAATAATGTAGTCATGTGAAATCTTGTTTGATTCGTCTCAACATATATTTTGAAATATCAATTTTTTATAATTTTCTTACATGTAAAATAAAAGATATTTACGTTCACGTTGTTCATTTTAGTTTTTCGACGCCCACTTCCAACGTAAAAAGAAAGGATTAAACGTAGAGTTGTATATGAAGAAAAAATATTCGTGATTAGTTCTACTCTGTATAATTTTAACTATGATTTACTTATCTGTAATTGCATGATTTATTTATCTTGTTTATACGAAACGTGAAAACGTTATAGGTTACATAAAATTGATTATGTTGTAATTATATTTCCAATACAATGTGAGATGCTCTATAATCTGCCGGCTGTTGACTTAAAGTGTTGCACCTTACTAATTTGAACAATACACAATATGGTTGATTGCTTGAACCTATTTTGGGAAATGGAGGTATCTATATCAATGAAAATGACCATGAAGTTCACAACGTGTTCACAACGATCTCTTCCTCTTTGATTATTCGCAATGAAAGTGATATTAGGATAAGATAGATATCCAAATTAAAATAAATAAATAAGTTTAGGTTGCTTGTCACTCACACAAATTAATGAAATCATCATGGTATTAATGACATCAACATTTTTAGTTGATAATCAATACATTAATCAAAACTTCCTCCAATTTTTTAGTTATCGTTTTAGACTTTGACACAATAATTAAGAATCTTGTATTCTTACTTGTATATCTCTTTTATTATAGGAATAAACAATACTATATCAAATTCCAAAAAAAGATATTCATACTCACTTAATGACAAGCTCATAATAAAAAAGATAAATTAAAAGGTGTGTTGAAAATGTAAAACGACAGGTAAATATAACAAGAAAAAAATTGATAAAAAGACAAGTAATAAAAAAATGGACAGAAAACATGATTACTCCCTTTGTCTTTTTTAATTGTCATTCGAGCAACTTTTACTTTAATTAGTAACAATTATTTATTAAAGAATGATATTTTACATATATGTCCGTAATCAATAAATAAAATAATACTCCATCCGATTGTTTAGTTGTCGATTTAGCTAACAACTAAAAACAAAATGGAAGAAGTAATGTCTTAAGCTAATAAATTTCGTGTTATGAATCTAAATTTCATGTGCATCAATAATTATGTGAGTATTAATTATGGCTAAGATTTTTATAATCAACCATTCTATATGAGAAAGAAGAAAAGAATGAGTTTGTAAAGTTGGACGAATAATTCCTAATTTCCTACAAATACATAAAAACAAGACAAATTGTCACCGTTAGTGGGGAAAACGGGTAAAGAAGGGAAAGTATGAGGATTCCAAATTAAAATAATAAATGTTGATGGAAGCCAACAAAGAATGATTTCAACAAGATTATTAGATTTAGTACAGTGCATATACATGCATCCAGCTAGGATTCGAGGTTGGATCCCTAATTCAGGTCAGAATATTAACAATTGTAGTATAGAATTTTTGTTTTAATTATTAGTAGTCTCCATGATTATTACATATTTTAAAAAGATTGTACTTTTGAACATTTTAAAAATATTTAATATAATTATTATTTTTACATAAATTAAAACATAATAAACTCTCTTTTTTTCCTTGAAATAATTATATATATTATGTACTCCACAGTTCAAGAGCATAATTTTTTTTTTGCAATGAATTTTATATCGAAGTTCGAGTATTAATATTATCTCACGTAAGTTAATGTACTTAAATGGAGTATTAATAAAAAAAAGTATATAAGGGTATAGATGAAAATGTTTGGAAAAGTGAAGTTTTTTTAATTTATTTTGTGTGGAATATTTTTTAAAAAAAATTTTGATTGGAGAAAATATTAATTCAGGAGAGAGTAATATATTGTTCTTTTAATTTGCTCATTAACTGGAAACTGGTAGTGATTGAGTTGAACTCTAACTTTTCGGTATTAGCCGTTGCACCTTCTTATTATTGTAGCTAAAAAAAGGTAACTAATATGTTTAATAATAGTGACATTATTTAATTATACCTTTTATGTGTTTGTACACCTGTATTCTCTCTGTCCCTAAATAATTGATATGTTTTGACTTTACAGAGTCAAATTTTAAAAACTTTGATTAATAATTCTCATTAATTAATAAGAAATAATATAGTTATATGATATCTTGTTAGATTCGTCTCAATTTATATTTTGAACTATCAACTTTTTATAATTTTTTTATATGTAGAATAGGAGATATTTAGTTTGAAATCGTGTTTTGTTATGTACCAATTATTTAGGGACGGAGGAGTAATTATTATTAGATCACCATTAATTTCAAACACTCTTTCCGAAAATTCAATACAACAACTTAAAGTTATACTATTATTTGATTATTTCCATGCTTAATTAGCACAATCATTATGCTAACAACTCAAAAAACCAAAAAATTGTAAGGATGGGGCCGGGGTGGGTGTGGGGGTAGGGGTGGGGTGGCCCCATGTCTGATAGTGGAACCGAGCTGGCATTACAAGCCGTTTGACAGACTGTGTCTCTTCACTCTCTTTTAAACCCACCCTCTTCTTCCTCTCCCTCTCCACTCTCACCCCCTCTATATTCATTCATTCTCTCAATTCTTTATAAAGATTCAATCTTTTTGCTGTTTTCTTACACCCATCTGAATATAGATTTTTCTTATTGAATATCCAACTTTTTCAGTTGTCTTTATATTTTTCTGAAAAAGATTGAAATTTTTTGTGTTATTTTTCTTCCGATTTTTTTTAAATTCCATCTTTTTTGTGTTTTGTTGATATTTTTTGCGAAAAAGATTAAATTTTGATAACATGGCAGAAGAAACCAAAGTGGTCGTTGTTGCCCCTGTATCTGAGTCAGTAGCTGCACCAGTTGTAGCTGAGCCGGTTAAGGAGGTTGCTAAGGAGGTTGCTGCACCCGTGGCTGAGCCGGAGGTGGCTGAGAAGCCGGTTGAAGAGGTTGCAGAGCCTGTTGCTGATGAAGGTGAGTTGGTTTTTAGATACAAAGTAATTGTATAGAAATTATTACGGTTATACTCCCTCCGTTTCAAAATAGTTGACAAAATAGTTGACGTTCTACATATTTGCATATAGATTAAGAAAAATTAAAAGTTGTTATAAAGTACATTAATGGTCCGTTTGGATTGGGGTGAACCTAGGTGAATCTAGGTGAAACTTATCATTCACCCCGTTTGGAACCAGTTTTTTGTTTGTTTTTAAGGTTAATGTAGGTGAATTTAGGTTAATGTAGTTTAACACATTCTCCTCCATTCTCCCTCAAATCATTCACCCCCAAATCGGTGGGTAATGCTAGGTTAACGAATTAATTTTTTTATTATTATTAGATGAGACTTAACTACCCATCAATAATATTACTCTCTACCAAATATTATTTGCCTCTAAAAAAGTCTTCCCTCAACATATAAATTGCCGCTTCATTTCTTTCTTGCGTATTCTTGCAAACTCTTTTTTTCCGCTTGAAAAAACAGTTTTTTTTTTGCTGCTCTTTCTTTCTCGCTTGAATAATAAAAAAAATCATATTTTTTTGCTTTTCAATTTCAATCCGTGTGTACTATATTTGTTTGTTGCTACATCTAGCTTTTTTTCCAGTGTTAATCATTTTTTTCAATTGATCATCTAATTATCAAATCACCTTTGTAATGTATGTAAATCAACATATACGAGCATTGTCATATTCCTTGTTATAAATTTTTTTGTACTATATGTGTACTAATCATTAAGTACACGATATTTGTTGTTTATGTTTATCTTTTGTTAAACATGTGTATCTTTATTTTGCTAAAGATTATTGATACGTTTCTTTATTTTTTATTATAGAACATATTTATGTTTTGTTAATATTTTTATTTAATAACATTTAATTTGCAAACAAAAACAAGGTATTCTGTGTAAAAATAAAGAGAAGGATAGAAATGTCAGTTTAATAGTTAATAAGTTTATAATGTTGTTTTTCAAGTTATTAATTATTTTGCTTTACCTAATGAAGGGTAATTGTATCCAAACAGGATTTATAATAGTTTCACCTACATTCACCTGCATTCCCCTACATTCCCCTAACCTAGGTTAATTTTAAATGTTTACCCTCACCTAGATTCACCCCAATCCAAACGCACCATAAAAAGTAGAAATACAATTATTTGGAACTATATCATTAAGAAGGTAAAAGTATAATTTTCAATGTTAAAACGATAACTATTTTGGAACAAAAAAAATAGTGCTAGGACCTATTTTGGAACTAAAGGAGTATTAAATTTTGCCAAAATTCGAAAAAATGGCCGTTACGTCTCCCTTTATTTCACGAAAATTTAACCTAGGGAGTAATTTATGTTTCTTGTGTTTCGAAATAGATGATTATGGCAATTTTTTTTATCATTAAGCAATTTACTTAGTAAGGCAAGTCTTTGTGGATGAAGGTGGTGATAACAAGGTTGGTGAATCAGCTTCGTTCAAGGATGAGAGTAATATTGTTGCTGATCTTCCCAATCCTCAACAGAAGGCTTTGGATGAGTTGAAGGAGTTGGTTAAATCAGCTCTTGAAAAGCATGAATTCACTGCACCACCACCACCACCTAAGGAGGTGGTAGAGGTTGTGGAGGAGAAGGAGGAGCCACCAAAGGCTGAGGAGGAGAAGTTGGTTGAGGAGGAGCTACCAAAGGCTGAGGTGGTGGAGGAGAAAACAACTCCACCAGCAGCTGAGGCTGAGAAGGTGGTGGAGGAAAAAGCCGTGACCCCACCACCAGTGAAGGAGGAGCCGCTAAAGGCTGAGGTGGAGAAGCCAATTCCATCGCCAGTTGAGGCTGAGAAGGTGGTCGAGCCCAAGGTTGAGGAAAAAGCTGCAACCTCGGCACCAGTGAAGGAGGAGCCACTAAAGGCTGTGGTGGAGAAGGTGGTAGAAAAAGCTGCAGAAGTTGTTGTGGAGAAAGTTGAGCAGAAAGTTGAAGTTGTTGAGGAGATTAAGGAGACTATTGTGGAAACAACCACCCCGCCTCCCGCTCCAGAGGCAGAAACAACTGAACCCGCAACTGAACCTGCAGCCGAAACCGAGGTTGCTCCACCACCACCACCATCTCCTGAGGAGGTCTCAATCTGGGGAATCAAGCTTCTAGAGGATGACAAGTCTGATGCAATTTTACTCAAGTTTCTCAGAGCCAGAGACTTCAAAGTGAAGGAAGCTTTTGCCATGCTGAAAAGTGTTGTACAGTGGAGGAAGGAATTTGGAGTTGATAGTTTGATTGAGGAAGAAACATCAACTGAGGGATTGGAGAAGGTTGTGTACTTACATGGTGTTGATAAAGAAGGACATCTTGTACTTTACAATTCATTTGGGGAGTTTCAGGACAAGGAATTATACCAGAATACTTTTGCTGATGCAGAGAAACGTACTAAGTTCCTGAGGGGGATTATTCAATTCTTTGAGAAAACAATCAGGAATCTTGATTTCACCCCAGATGGTATCTGTACTTTGTTCCAGGTCCGTGAAGCAATCGTCCCGTAAATTTTTGAAAAATAAATATCGTTTATTTATTTGAAATTATGTTGTTTGTCCCAGTAAATTTTTATATTTTTTGCGTTTGTCTAATATTGGTTTCGCCACTTGTTTCAGGTCATTGATCTAAAGAATTCTCCTGGATTGTTCTTCTTCAAGAAAGATTTGCGTCAGGCCATTAGCCATGCTCTTCAGCTCTTCCAAGATAATTACCCTGAATTTGTTGCTAAACAGGTAAAAATACTATTGTTTTTACAAACTCGTTATTTATAGTATTGCTGTACTTTGTTTTTCATTATTATTCTTTATCTATAATTGATTAGTAGAGTGATTTAGCCTTGACGCATATCATTGTTACTCTTCTATATATGTCAGTGAATACTGTTTATCCCGATTATCATTTACTACAAAACAATACTTCATGGATGATGTATCCACAATTAAAGTATGAAACCTGATTACTATTATTATTCATAATATTAATACATGTTACTGTCGAGCATTAATTTTTTTTAGTATAGTATGAAAGATACATAGTTATACCACGTGAAAAAATCATATTAATCTTTAGTCCCTTTCGTTTCCTGTTGATTCTTTCTGGATGTTGATTTCAGAATATTGGACTTACATGAATTAAAAGTTGTGTTTGTCTGTTTTTAATATCGTTGGTTGTCAAACTTCGGTTGCTTTATGTTATTGATTTCCAATTGTTTGTCTTGTTGTTCAAAGGTATACATCAATGTTCCCTGGTGGTTCCGTGCTTACTACAGCATGATCAATGCAATTTTCAGTCCAAGGACCAAGAGCAAGTTTGTTTTCGCTGGTCCTTCAAGATCTGCTGAGATTCTGTTCAAGTTAGTAACTTCCTCATTGATATGTCTTGAAGTACTAGATTCAAGTTAATAAAAATTCTAATGCTTGACTTCGATTTATTGATGGTAAAACTATAGGTACATTGCACCCGAGAAAGTACCTGTTGGATATGGTGGTCTTAGCAAGGAGGGTGAATCAGAATTCACTTGTGATGATGCTACAACTGAGGTCCTAATTAAGCCAGCATCAAAGCACACTATTGAATTTGAGGTTACTGAGGTAAGCTATTATTTTCTTAATTGAAATCAATGAAAGAGTATATATAATGTTAGCCTTGCTAATTTGTGCAATCATTTGGATATGCAGAAATGCACGTTGGCTTGGGAGCTGAGAGTTGTAGGCTGGGACGTGTCCTATGGGGCGGAGTTCGTGCCTAGTGCTGAGGACGGATACACCGTGATTCTTCAAAAGACGAGGAAGGTCGGACCTACAGACGAACCAATCATCTCAAGCAGCTACCCCAGTGGTGAGCCTGGCAAAGTGGTCCTCACAATTAACAACCAAACGTCCAAGAGGAAGACCCTTGTCTACAGGTCCAAGAACAAGCCCTCTGATTAGGACACCTTCCATGGCATTTATAGATCACCGAGACATTGCAAATTCTCGTCTGTATAAGTTCAAAAATTTTAAAGCTTTGGGGGGTTCCATTTATATTGTTGGGGATTTTTTTGTTCTTTTAAGCTGTTTTTGTTGGATTGTTTCATATAAAACTACTATGATGTACACAAAAGGGTTGAAAATGTGTGAAATGTTAACTAAATGTATTTCTTTCAATCCAGATGTTGATAATATTTTGCCTGTATAATCTGTGTAAAGATTGTTTACTATTTCTTTTTTATTACAACCAGATGTGAAATGTATAGTATTTTTTAGTGTAAATTCAGACAAGTAGATTTTGAATTTTAAATCAGTAGTGCAAGATATTCAATATCATCAATAGATTAATTTTATTCAAAGAACAAAGGCTGCAAGATTCCTATTTTTCTGAGGAAGCACTTTTGACAAAAGAAGATAAAGTGATGAATTGTCTATTAGCACTGAGCAGAATCTCCCAGCAGGTTTTTTTTTTTTAATTGTCTAGTCTATGTTACCAGTGAAAATTGTTTTGAGTAGTTTATTAAATGATCTTTTGTTTGAATGGTAGGCCCTTATTGCTAGTTCTACTTGTACATGAACTGAACCGAGCTCGAATCTCAACTTGACTTGCCTAACTGAACGAGTCACTCGATATAAGTCGGCTCATGCCCATCATTTACCCAGTACCCAGCAAGGAAAATAAGACAACCAACATCATCCTCAGAAGTCAGAACGGATATATTTAACTAAAATCAATAAACCAAAACTGGCACTGATGCACTTGGCCATGGGCTTCTTTTGGCATCAAGTTCAGATACATGCAAAGCATATACGAAAGAATAAGTGAAGACAAGTATAAGATGTGGTAAAACTATGAATGACGATCCAAAGATGGTCTGATCTTTCCTCAACCAGCTACACATCAACACGGTACTGTCCTCGCTTTAACGAGAAGGTGAATAAAATGACCAAATGATGTAATGAATTACTGATATGTAGAGCTTAACACAACTTTTAAGGTGCATCTCAAATGGTGAAACATTAATCTTCATTAGGAAATAACAGGTAACACTTTGAAACAATCAATATATGAACTATTCCACAAGGATATACAACACAAAACGACAAAATGTAGAGCGAAAAGTTTCAAGGAACATCAATTTAGGAATATATGCCAACTGACCCCTAAGGTACATGCTCCACAGGCATAATTTTTGCGGAGTATTGGTCTTGATAGTGTCTGTGGATGTATTACTTTTCCTGGCTCGAAGGAGTAATCTCATGTCAAAAACACCATTGCTAAAATGTCACAGAGACCTCAGCATGAAAAACAAATGAGGATGACTATTTGGTGAATAAGTGTACACACTCAACTGTTTATTTGTCCACCTTCACTTTTCTCAATCGCTGAAAGACTTAACTTTGAACCTGTAAAGGAGCTTCTTCTTCTTTGATTGAGGATTGTTGATGGTGAGCAGAATTTTACCTAACTCTGTGACCTTGAAACTACTCGAAACCACGGGTTCGTCCTTTGGGCTCATCTTCGTTTTCTTCTGCAAGATCATTGTGTAGGCTCCTTCAACATTAGGCACAAATTCTGCACTGTAGCTGACATCCCACCCCACAACTCGGAGCTCCCAGACGATAATGCACTTCTGCAGATCCAGAAATAAGTCAACAGAAGTTCTAAACATAAGGAGGTAACATGTGCTTTGATGGCATGAAATGAATGGAATGTATAATGTACTAAGAAAATTAACCCTCAGCACATACTTCGTGCACAATTATCTCAACAGTTTGCTTGGTTGTAGGTTTAACAATGATTTCTGTGACAGGATCATCAACTGTAAAATCAGGATTGCAGTCGCATAAATCCACAAGAAGGCCTCCATATTGAATTGGAACTTGTTCGGGAGCAATGTACCTGTTAATACCAGAGATCTTAAATCTTAATTTGACATGGCAGTATCCACATGCAGGCTGCAATAAAAGTAAGTGACCAAATTGATAAAGAAAACGAAGGAAAAATGGGTTAGAATCGAAACATACTTGAATAAAGTATCCGAGGTCTTTGATGGGCCAGCAAAGACAAATTTGCTTTTGGTCCTCTGAGTCAAGAATGGATTGATCATTGTGTAGAATGCTAGGTACCACCATGGAACATTAATGAACACCTTCAGAAAACAATGGACACATCAGAAAGCAACAAAGATGAAATGATGTCACACGTTATAAAGACCTAGTGGGAACCTTGATCATTTCAAAAACTGAGTGGTTCTACTTTTGCACACATGCTAATCAGTTGAAAAATAAACTTTGATCCATCTAAGTATCAATATGGTATCACAAAATTGCACACTTCTTAATTATTGTTAAGTACGTAATATATATCACTACATCATGGATCAATTTGGAAACAACCTCTTTGAATCACAGGGTGAGCTTAAAATCCTCCCCCGCCCCTTTGGCTGGATGGCATGTTGTTGTCGTAAATATTGGAAGCTCTTCACTAGATTGAACTTGAATTGTGAATTGGAGTATCTAATCAGATTATATCTAAAATATGTCGGTTCTCACCAAGATTTCACTAGAGAATTAGTAAGTCCAATCAATTTAGCAGGAATAGACAACAGCGTTCTGTAATATTTTGTTAAATACTGAATTCTCTGGATACTTAATTAACATTATAGTCATATTATGAAATGGATTAACACAAAGAACGGTGTTCCTAACGCTGCACACATTAGCATTAAGGGAAGGATATTTACATCAAAGATTCACTGATTTCAATTTAAATCAAGTAACTATTACCAGCCACATGTTAAGATATTGAATCAACATTATAGTGTAGAACATATCTAAATACATAGATACACTATAAGGAAAATCGATATCGAAAATACCTGCTTTGCAACAAACTCTGGATAATTGTCCTGCAGCATCTGCAAGGCCTGGCTAGTAGCAATCCTGAGCTCCCTTTTCCCTGGCCCAGGAGAATTCTTGAGATCACTAATCTGGAAAATAGTATTAATCCCACCAGGACTAAAATCCAATTTCCTAATACTCCTCTCCAAGAACTGAATCCTCCACCTCAAGAACTTCCCCCTCTTCTCCTCGTCCGAAAACGTCTTACTATACAATTCCTTATTCTGAAACTCTCCATAAACATTGTAACACACAGGGTGCCCTTCTTTATCATGTCCATGCATAAACACAACTTTTTCCAAGTGATCTCCAAGCTCTTCATTAACCAATTCATCAACTTTATACTCTTTTCTCCAAGCCATTGTGTTCCTAAGCATTGCAAATGCTTCCTTCACTTTGAAATCCCTTGCCCTCAAAAACTTCAACAGTATCACATCTGTTTGATCATCTCTCATTAAGGGCACTCCCCAAATCGAAATTTCTTCAGGTATTTTGGTGATTTCAGTAGTCTCTCCTTCTGGGGCATCCTCTTTTGCTACATTAGATGAATTTGGAATCAAATTATTGCTGTTTATAGCTTCCTGGACATGAAATTTGAAATCTTGAAGAGCTTTGAGTTGGGTTTCTGATAGATCTGTGAGCTTGTTGCTTTCCTCTTTGAATGAAGGCATTGATTCAGGGGCTTTCTTGAAATCTTGTTCCACAACAGTTGGTTTCTCTGTTTCAGCTGCCACCTCAGCTTCTTGTGGGACCTCCAAGGCCTCAGACAAAGCTTGAGAAGGTGGTTTAGCCTCCTCTAGCTCTGGTGCAGAGACTGAGAGTTGCTCAACTGATAAAGAAACAGCATCTGAGGCTGCAGGAGTTAAGGGTGAGTCTTTCTCAATAACAGTCACCATTGAAGATGGTTCTGGCTCTGGCTCTGGTTCTTGAACTTGTTCAACTTCAAGAGATGCAAAAGGAGGAGTTGTATCAATTGGTGCAACTTCAGCTTCAGTAACTGTAGCTTCAGCTTCAGTAACTGTAGCTTCAGCTAGTGGTGGAGGTGGAGGGGTGGTGGGGGTGGGGGAGGGTGGTTGAGGGGTTGCATCAGCCATGGGGATGAATGATGATGATGGAGAAACGTGAAGTGAGATTCCTAAAGACAATGAAGTTAAGAAGAAAAAGTTGTCTAGGTAGTTCTAGGTGAACTGTCTTAATAAAAGAGAGATTTTTTCTTCTTCTTTTGGTTTTGTGCTAATCTCAATACATACATTCTTTTGAGGATTTTTAATTTTTTTAAAATGGGGTGATGTGTATGAGTCAAAAAAGGTCATGTACTATACATAAATTACGAGTATTGAAAACACAAAATAAATACATAAATAAATTACGATTATTATTTATGTTATTTTTAAATTTTATTGATATTAACGAGCATAATAATATATACTTCAATTCACGATAAAAATTTGAACAGATTATACTAATATTTGAATGTTTATACTTTATACTGCTCACATAATCTTATATATTTATGAAAAAAATTAATCATAATATCAATTGAATAAGAAAAACTAAATATATGTGATTAAATAAGTTAAAATAATATCATTAGTATCAATATTTAATATGTATATATATGCGATTTAAAATACAAGTGATGAAGCATCTCATTTATCATCAATTCATTAATATCACTAGCTTTTATAAATTCAACCTATATTATTTTTTATAAACTAGCGATAGATATAAATTTCGAACCTATAAATTTTTTTATTATTAGCAAGAGCTTTTCCACTATATTATTCAATTAACTCAAATTAGAGCTATATTTTGAGTAAAAACCCCGAAGATAGTACTTTTTGAAAAGCTTTGAAGGGGTGACAATGGTCAAAGTGTGAATTGAGATGGAAAGGAATCCGAGGAGACATCAGAACTGACACACACCGCTAATTCTGCAACTGCGTTCTCATCTGATGCTAATAATATGTTAATTTTGCAGACGTGCAATATATTCAGACAACCAACATTAATGCAACGGTTGTAATAAAACAACAGTACAACTAAACTTTCTTGTTTTATATCATCAATTTTTAGAACCCATTCCTTCCCTATTTCCGATTCAAAATAGAGTCATATCAGAGTTAATCGAATAGCCGAGTGGAAAAAGGCCTTGTTTGTGACAAAAAGGTTTTGGGTTCGAAACTCACCTCATCGTTAATTTACAAAAAAAATAAGAAATAGAGTCATACGAGAAAAAAATTACTCCCTCTATTTCAAATTGTTTGATTGTTTTGAAATTTTGTCATGTTTCAAAATGTTTGATTGTTTCTATTTTTAATAAACTTTTAAGCCTTTTTTCTTCTTTTTGCCTCTATAAAATACTTTTTGTCCCTAATAAATTTATACTCTAACACCTTTATTTGAGGACATATTGGTAATCTTGTATCATTCCTTAATAAAGTATTCTTTTCCCAAACAATAAAATATATCGAAACGAGTGGAGTACGATTTTGTGGATGATTCAAGGAGACTTAGTTAAAGTTATTTAAGTTGTTCTATATCTTGCCAATGTGTTTATTAGATTAATGGTATACGATTCGAGCTTTTACTATAAGGACTCTAAGTATCATCGGAAACATTTTTTGAATATTATCTTTATTGTATTTGTAATACATATTTGATTTTTATTTTTTTTGTAAATTAGCGATGAGGTTAATTTCAAACCCAAGACCCTCTGGCCATTACCAAGAACATTTGTAGTACATATTATGATCGTTATTTAGTTGAAGATTTTTGTATTCGTTATTTGTAATATTATTCAATGGTTATATGTTCGTTGTTCGGTAGTTGTAATGCTTATCACTAATTTATATAAAAAAAGTTGTTCTACATCTTACTTCTTATGATTTTTTAATTGTCATCCTAAACTTTTAATTGTTTGTACTTCAATTATGAAATCAATTAATGATGAGTAACATTTAATATATGTACCTAACTAATAAATAAAAACAATAATTTAATTATCATTACTAATTAAATAACTGTTTGAAGACAGACCAATCAATTGTCTCATTAATATTTTAAAATGACAAATATTTCAAAAGAAATTTTATTTTTCGATAAGATGACAATTACAAAAACTGAAGGAGCACATATGTTAAACTTTTGGACCCTGAACTATGATGAAAATTTTAAATTGGACCCTAATACTATCCTAAGCTTCATATTGGATCGTATACTATGATTTGTCTCATTTTACCCCCTAAAACGCCAACTATGGTGTAATTTTGTTTTAAAATAAGGGCAAAATCGAAATAGCACATATGTTACACTTTTGGGCACAATTCACAAATAACAAAACTTATTAAATTAAAAATAAATCCCAAGCTTATTTTCATTTTGGACCCTGAACTATCACGTAAGTTTCAAATTAGACCCTGATACTATCATTAGTTATTTATAAAAATGCCCCAAAAGTTTGATATATGTGATAATCCGAAGTTGCCCTTCTTTTAAAACGAAATTCAATAAAAAATTGGCATTTGAGGGGGCAAAATGAGACAAAACGTAGTATAGGGGGCAATTTGAGGCTTATGATAGTATCAGAGTCCAATTTGAAACTTATGTGATAGTTCAGGGTCCAAAATGAAAATAAGCCTATTTATTTTGTCAATTTCCCCTTGCCCCAACGTTGGACAAGCGGGGACACGCAATCAAAATCAGCTATAATCACCTAGTTTAAGCATGATTAAGATTTTCAAAATATATTACTAATATGCAATTATTTGTATGAATATGTTATATTGAACCAAAACATATAGTAAATTATACTACTTTTTAATTTTAGGTGATGGTTGTCTTCTTGCATTCCAATATTCTTCGCAAGAACATTTGTAAAAGTTAACAACAACATGAAAGATTTTCCTCCTCTTGTTAGATTGGCGTCTTTCATAATTATAAATAAAAAAGGAAAATGAGTATGTGACTATGTGTGTTAATGAATACTGCTCACATCATTAGTGAATAACCTGATCAATTAAATATTTATTAAGTTGGGTAATAACCTAGTTGTTTCGGTATCAAATAATTTTGTTTACTTAATTTCGATTTAAAAAAAAATCAACGAAGCAGATGCCTAGTTAAATCATTTTTTTGTTTATTGAGTTAGTACATACAAAAGAATGTAAAAAACATAACAAACTATTCAAAATTTAATAAATATTGATGCATGTACTTCAATGAATCTGTTAATTAAACAATGTTTCGAGTACCCAAATATTTTACTCCATGCAAATTTAATACATACTAATAATTAACCAAATTAATAATCAGATTTGTTCGATCCAACTATCAAGCTGGTCCGGGTTAACCGGTCTAGTGAGAGCTACTAAATCTGAACCAATAACTCCCAAGCAAGTTCACCAGATCCAATCGGGCCCAAATATTTATAAAAGCTCAAATTGGGCTTTCACCCTCAACAAAACCCAACTCGTTTTTGTAATATCATCCTAGGGCTAGGGTTTAGATCGATATAAAAACCCTATCTTCCATTTTCAGACAACACCATAACTCAAAATTCCAATGGCGGCGAAGCAGCAGAGGAAGGGGTCACGCAACCCAGAGCTGATTAGGGGTGTGGGCAAATTCTCACGCTCCAAAATGTACCACAAGAGGGGTCTTTGGGCTATCAAGGCCAAGCACGGCGGCAAGTTTCCCACCCACAACAAAACCACCGCACCAGTCGCCGCCGCCGTAGAGAAGGTCAAGTTCTACCCTGCTGATGATGTTAAGAAGCCTCTGGCTAATAGGCGCAAGGAGAGACCTACTAAGCTCAGGTTTGTGTAAAATTATAATCATTTTTAGTTTGTGTAATTTATTTTGATTGTGGGTTTATTGTTTTATTGGGGTTTATTATTGCTAATTACTCCGTACATTTTATAATATGTTTGCTTAAAAAGTTGTGTGGAGATTTTTATGATGGAAGTAGTATGTAACTCTGGTTCGAATTACAATTGGATCTTTTTATATATGTAGTGTATGTTAATTATAGGTTTATTGTTTTATTATGCTTTTGTAGTATGTCGGTTAAAGCAGTATGTTATTGGATTATCTTGTTCTCAATGTTGCATTGGCTAAAATAATTATGTGTATGCATTGAATCTTTTAGCTTACGTTGGTGTTAAAATTGGATCTTCTTTTTGTGGAATGTATGTTTATTGTTTCATTGCGTATTTTGTTTGTGATTGATTTCATACTATGTGGTTAGAACAATTATGTGAATTTTTTATGATATAACTCAGAATTGTGTAAAATTTGGGTACTTTTTGGTTTTGTTTATTAAATTAGAATGTGTAATATACATTTGACTGATTGTGGGTTACTATCTTCTGAAATATAGGGCCAGCATTACACCAGGAACTGTGCTGATTATACTGACCGGGAGGTTCAAAGGCAAGAGGGTTGTGTTCTTGAAGCAGCTTTCTTCTGGTTTGCTTCTTGTTACTGGTAAGCGTTAAATTCAATGGATGTTTAACAAGCCCTTTTTTCAATTAACCCGATATATCTTGTCCAAAAGTGACATACTGGTGTTTCACACTATTAGCTTAAACTTAGGTTAACTTAATTACAAAAATGCTCACCTTAGTTGTGATTGTAGCTTTGTCTATAGTAGGTCATTTCCCATTTAATATTTGCTGATTGTCAACAGTGGTGGTCGTCGGTTTATGGATATTCTTCATAAGGATCAAATATGTGGTTGTAGTGCCAAGAGCTTGTCCTAAGGCAGCCTTAGTCCCTTTCCTCTAGTGTACAATTATATGACTTTTCTTAGAGACTTCTTTTTGACATTTTGATTGCCTACAATTATATGGACATTTGCCACTTTCTTATTGACATTTTGTTCATCATTAAGGGTGGTTTAAAAAATTCAGGATTATATATGCATGACGGTTCATCACGATTGTGGTAATGTAGAATCTGTAAACATATGACAATGATTGGGTTCGACTCTATGAAAGTTATCTGCTTTCCCTCGTAGATGTCCTCACCTTCTATTCCATTTTTTATACTCGACAGAATGTCATTATTATATTTAGTAAATAGGCATATATCTTTTTGGCTCTTGCAGGACCATTCAAAGTCAATGGTGTTCCTCTAAGACGTGTCAATCAGGCCTATGTTATTGCAACTTCAACAAAGGTTGACATTGCCTCTGTCAATGTGGACAAGTTTGATGACAAGTACTTCGCTAAGAAGGTTGAAAAGAAGAAGACGAAAGGAGAAGGCGAGTTCTTTGAAGCCGATAAAGAGGTATGCCATCTGACCATTTAATTTTTTGCACAAGCTACATTCGACGTCTGCTCTAAACCTTACTTCGAACTATGCAGGAGAAGAATGTCCTCCCTGCCGAGAAAAAAGATGACCAGAAGGCTGTGGACGCTTCCTTGATTAAAGCCATTGAAAGTGTACCAGAACTCAAGACCTATTTGGGAGCCAGATTTTCTCTCAAGTCTGGGATGAAACCCCATGAGCTTGTATTCTAAATCCAGCAATATGCATTTCTTAGATCAAATTTTGTTATGGATTTTTCAGCCATTTGGTACTGACATTTACTCTTGTGTTTGTACTTTGAGACACTTTGAGTTTGATCTTGTTCTATTTATGCTGTTACGAGTTGTGCTGCAGACACTAATCCACTGCCTCCGGTAATAAAGCCACCAATGACTCGCACATGATGACACTAAACATAAATTGAATCAAGTTCAGCATTCAGAGGGTTCTATTTTCTTACCATTTGATAGGTTTGAATTGTCCCGACTGTTTCAAGTTCTAGTCTCGAGTTCAAGTTTAGGTTCCGTTTTAGGTTTAAGTGATTGTTACATTTCAACTCAATGAATTATCTACTTGCATCTCTGTGTTTCCAATGTACAATAGCATTTGTTATCAATACAATGAATGTTTTTTTTTTTTTTTTGTAAATTAGTGATGAGGTGAGTTTTGAACCTATGACCTTCTGGTCACTAGCAAGAGCTTTTTTCCACTAAGCCATTTGATAGTGGAAAGAGACTATTGCTGACTGAAGATTTTGGGTATGAAACTCTATGAAAAAAATACAGGAAAGGGTTTTGCCAATATTGCATGTTCCAGAAAAAAGGATGTTAAAAATGAAATAAATATATCACATTATCTTTAGTTAGAAAAAAACCAATCTTCAAGATCTTAATGAAAGTGTATTAATATTAAACATTTTGCATTCATGCAAAGAGGTAATTGATATGAACTGTTCAACACTTTTTTAAGTCCTTCGACCCCTGTAATGTTCCAATCAAGGACAATCTATGGAATCATTTTGTTTCATAATTACTATAGATTTGTTACAAAGTTGAAACAGCAACTCTTTCAATAGCTATAATCAGAAACATCTCGGTGAGTATGTACTTCGGTTGGTATTAAGTAATTTTCACCATTGCCAATTTGACATTGGTAAAGGGTAACCACGACTGCATCGACCTGGTGGAACTGTTGTGCCTTCTTCCTTAGCTTTCTCCTATTCCCTACACTTATGAAATGGTCATAACCAATGGAAGTGTACTTCACGAAAGAAGTGTTTCAAAACTATTCTTTCAACGGCTGCTATTTACCTTAAGTGGCTGAAAATGCAATCACTATGAACTTATCCGTCCACAAGCAGGATTTGCAGGAGAGTATGAGAGTACATTAATCTTGGTATAGAAGAGATACGGGATCCCCAAAACCCTGCAGGCTTATAGAACTATTTATGAAGATGTTACCTCTGCTGGTTTGTCCTATCTTATCAGCAGTTCTTGTTACTGAAAATCCAAAGATTGAATTGCTAGCTTAGCGGCCACTCTAGAAATATTGTTTATCGTGAACTCAAGAGAACTTTCAAGTCTTTCCTTGGTATATTTAATATCCATTGCTTTTAACTTTTCCTTCTGCAAAGTTATCAACTCCATCTCACTTGATCCTGCAATAGAAGAAAACTAAGTAAGTATTGAAGATGAAAACAAGCGACTACCATCAAACAAGTCTACAAACAAGGGAACCTGATTCCTTACAAATGGAAAGGTATAGATCTTCCCAGGAGTATGGCAAACCTATTTAGTGTCATCTGTCTGGAACATAAATATTTGTCGTCCTTTTTCCTCAAACCATAATACTAATATAAGTGGTGATGGATTAATACTCTTAAAGCCTATTTAACAAGGTACCTCAATTACCTTGAGGATCTAAAGATAGTATGTCATCCAGTCATATTCATTTGGGTCTATTTATGAACACATTCAAGTGCATAAGAGAATATGTTCATCTGCTGCTTTGACTTCAAATGCATAGGATAATATGGACCTGTAATAGGTTGAAGTGCTGCGAAGGACACACGTTCAGGCAATGCAGGAATGTAAGATTCGTCCAAGTCCCAGTTAGGCACATTTTCCGCCCATGTCAAACAATTTGCAACTTGTGTCTGCAACAACGCCTCTCGGGGGGCCTATAAATAGGAACTAGTAACTTAGCCATACAATTAGCAGAAGAACAAGTAATCCTTACCCCAAATACAAATGAGCATAAATACCCAGCCTGTGTTCAATCAACATAAGAGACGAGCGAAACTGTCACTAATTCAGATAGTTTTCCTAGTGATTTAGAGAAGAAGATGAACCATGTTAAGTTATGACATAGGTTCCGATAGTGCTGTGATTTTCCTTATGTTGGGCTATTGAGTGCCTTCTGTAATGAGTCTTGGAATAATAATCTTAGATGAAAATGGTTTATGCACTAATGTCTTGATAGTCTAAAGACAATGACCGTTTGTTTGACTTTTGAAAGAATAATCAAAGTCCTCAAATGTAACATTTAAACACATCCGGGAAGTGAAAGATATCTGGTAGATAGATCAACGCTTAAAATTCATGAAAGCAGGAAGTACTGTACATTGAATCAGTCAAATCCTGCCTTGAAATGCATTCTGGAAATTCTATTAGAGAGGAAAGGATAGGAGAGAGAGGGAGGCCCAACCTTCAACTTCATCTCCAAACTATTCAAACTCTGAATAGATTCCCTAAGTTTACACACTTTGGAAGCTATATCTGTAGCGTTCTCCAAATCACGGTCCTGCAGCGGCACAACTGCTCCTTTTAAGTAAGGTTCCGCCTGCATTTATTTCAAAGCAATAACCTGCCATGATACTGTGGTTTGTAAACCATGAAAATTTTCAGCAAGTACTTGGCAACTAGAGTGACATAGTATTTCAATTTTATACTTTTTCATTCTGTAAAACTAGTCAAGTTCATCTATTTCAGCTCGAAGGGGCATGGATATTCTTCACTTGAGTGATAGACAAACTGTATATGTTTTGAGTCCAACACTCCAACCTCACAAGATTGTAGTTTCTGTTCAAATCCATGCAAACGAAGAAAGAATATGGAAAATTACAAATCAAGACGTGAGTAAAAAGTAGTGCTAACTAAACGTAACAGTCTACCCGAACAGTCTCTTGTCCTAGGATAGTAGGAAATACAATACAAGGCGTATGGACAGTATGGTATCAGCTCAAAGCAGAAAAGGCAATCTATGAGATAATTTCAAGACTACATTATTATAAGAAGCGTTGTGTACAAGAATACGGGATACCAGAAGCAAAGTTGTTGGTATTACTACTTACCTGTTCAAATTGTGCAATCTTGACACGGCCTACTCCCCTTACTGAAACCATTGCTCCAACATCCAGACGCTCAACCTGCAGAAAATGAAGTTGGATCTTCTTCCATTGAATTCCTTAGTTGACTAAACTAATTCACAACTCAAATGATTCATTCATTTCCTTTCATATTACTGCCTCTGCCAGATTAAACATCTAGACACTCAACATGCACAAATATAAGTTGGATCATCTTCCACTTGGACTCATTAACTATCAAAACTAACTTACAACTACACAAATTTATTCATATGTTTCCATAAACTGACTCTGTGTGATGAAAACGTATCCAAGATGCTGATGTTTTTCAGATTATTACAGTGTTATACAGATAAATGCTCGATATTAATTCACAGCAGACAATTAGATTAGATCATACATTTGTAAGTAGCAGCTGAATTTCTTTATGGTTAGCTTTTCTCAAGCGATAGTTCTAAGTCCCTATATATGTATATGGAAATTTTTGGCTTAATTAAGTAGATGGAGTTTCTTCTCGATCTGCCACAAGTCACCAGTCTTTGCCTCTTTGGTTTTAATAGTCCTTGTGCGTAAATAATGATAACTCACGTAACAACTTACTTTCTCAATCATGACCAAGCAACCATATCTGGCAGCAAATGACACTTCTGCAGATGTCTGGCTCAAAGCAATAGGATCTAACGCAAAATGAACGAACTGCCTCCTTTGCTTAAACAGCGACTGAAATGAATGGAGAAATATTCTTAAGATAGCATTCTATGACAATCTAATAGCTGACAACATGCGCTAGGTAAATGACAACTGGGCAAACGATGGAAACTAGTGAACTGATTATTATGCATTGATCTTCGTAAAGAATAGATATTGTTCGATCTGCAGGAAGAACTGAAGAAACAAATAAGCTAATACATATATAAAATCAGTAAATAGTGGATCATTGAGCATCACATATTTCCAGATTGAAACTCAGAGAGATATTACTCAAGAAATGAAAATTTAGTATCTAAAAACTGTTCATCAGATAAGGAAAAGCGTCTTATACAATATATTGAGGAAAAGAAAAGCCACCATACATACTCAACTAACATACAAACAAAATATTCCCCACACGATGTGGCTTAAAAATTACAACACGAGGTAGGTGACTATAAAGGGCTACATGTTTCCCCGATCTAATAAAGGACGGGCAGAAATTAAAAAAAATGGAATGAAAATCTACTTCCAGTATCCCTATTATAAGTTTACATCGCATGTTCTACATGTCTCATTTCAACGTTTATATTCTGGTAATAACAGACCTAATGTTGCATTTTCACCATGTCGCATGTTTGCATTGGCATAACATTTAGGTTTAAATTTCCAGGCAATGTACTGAATTGTGGTCGCTTAGCATGCTATATTTGTATACTGCATATGTTACTAACTCACTAACAATTTTCAGTACAGATTCCGTAAGTAACGCAAGATGCATACCTCATCTAGCAATGCAAGATATCTTGCTTCATATAAGTGAAGAGTTTTGACCTCACATGGAACAAGTACCTGTATACAGGGGAAACTATAATGTTGCAGATCCACAACATGCTCTCTTAAGCATGAATTACTACATAAAGCATAAATGGATTCTCGAGAAAATCTACTCTCTCAGCTTTGTTCTTTAACAATACGAAGTATAAGATAGAGACTTAGCTAAATTGCTAACTTATAGCAGTACAGTTAAAGCTTCGCTTTTATACAAATTGGTCAACTTTTTCTCCTCTTGAAACGTACTAGAGCTGTAAACCTAAATCATACTAAATTTATTCCACAAAATGTGGTCGGCTATATGAATACATCTTCTTTCGGTTTCTCTCTAGTGGAGGAAGTAGAGAAGGAGCAATAAATTTATTTACTTCAAAGAAATACTGACAAATTTAGTTTTTGTTTATTCAAAAATGTAGTTGGTCGACCCTAAAATTGTATACTTTTATTCGTTTGTATAATACAAGTTACTTAGCCCCCTATATTAAACTTATAGTTCACTGTTTCGACTTCATTTAGTTTCCTGACTTTAGGACAATTCGTGGCTACCATAACTTATTACCATTATCTCCAAATTTAATAGCTATAAGCAACAACCCGATACAAAGATTTATGCAAAAAAGGCAACATAATATTACTTCCCTTCCAGAATTCTAATCAATTCTTGTTTATTAACTCAACATATACTAATACAATTACATGCAATATTAATATACTCAATGAAAAAGAAAACAGAGGAAGGCCAACCTGTTCTAAAGGGAAGGGGAGGAGGGGGAGATGGAGAATGGAAGCAGAGGCGGTGACACGGCGGCGTTGGGGTGGAGCAGAAAGGGAGTACGGTGTTGGTTTTCTTGAACGTAAAACGGGATTGTGGTTGGGATTGAATGAGAAGAATAAAGTGGTTTGAGGAGTTGTGGTGGTGGAGAATGTTAGGCCGGAAAACATCTCCGACGGATGAAGTGGTGGCTCAGCTCACGGTGGTTCAGACAGCGGTGGTGGTGATTTGCATTTCGGGTGAAGGAGGTTAGTTTGGCTCGAGATAATGCTGAACAAGTTTTCCATTTAAACGAATCTGAATGGCACTTATACCCTTTATTTAAAAGGATAAGGTTTATTCTAAAAGTATCTCGACTCGAACTCTAATTTTATAAATTCGAACGGAAGACTTGTATAACTTGAACTGTATAAATTCGAACTTTTCTTATTAGCATAAATATTTGGAACATAACCTTGAGTTTGCTAATTGTTCAATTCGAACTTAAATGTTTCACTTATTTGAATCTTGTCATAATATTATAATCGAATATAACAAAGTGAACTGAGGACAATTTGATTAAAATTTCCGCATGGAGGGTCTCATGATGTTATGGAGTCATGTTTGTGAAGGTTATGCACATCTCGATTGGGTAGACAAGGTGCCAAGTCCCAATTGTTTTATGTTCTGACCAATTTTGTTGTGCTCTAGAACGAGTATCATGTTGTTTTTTAAATGGACGTTATATTATAGATAAAAATGTGTAAGCAAATATAAGCCAATCGGGTTTTGATTACTATTGCATGTAAGTGCTTTATTAAGTCAGTAATTACATATCTTGCATTGGGCAGTACTTTCTACAATTACAACCAATAAGAAGATAATCTAATCTTCATGTCTCATTTTTTCGTAAATTAGAGATGAGTGATGTTTGAATCCAAGACCTTTTGTCAATTAGTAAATTTTTTTTTTTTCACTAGACTATTCGATTAACTCAATCTTGTGTTTCATGTTGAGTGCCGAGCAATAAACAAACTCAGCCCAATTCTATCCTATTTGGACTATACAAGCAAGAGTCCAATACAAATTAATGGTAAAAGGCCGAAACAATCTAGAAGTCGTTCCACGTTCTCCTTCACCTGCTCTGTCCTCTTTGGCTCTTCCTCTTCATCGCAGAGCTTCAAATCAATGGCGTCGCTTTTCAAGGTACCCATTTCACTTATTACTTCCCCTTTTATAATTTTACAGTAATTTATACGGAATATGCTTTGGTTCAAATTTAGTAGTTTATTAAGATTTAGTTAACCTAAATAATATATTCCGGGAACAAAAGTCGCAATCGAAATGAGAAAGAGGGAGTAATAGTGTTTACTCCCCTATTTGTAACAAATATTGCAGATTTTAATACTGAAATTGCTTGCTGGAATGAGGTTAATTGTTGCATACACCATGCAATATGGTAATTTATTGGCTTTTATCGTTGGAAGTGTTAGTCTCCTTTGCAATCACTTGTGGGTCAATTTACCCTCCTTGTTCCCACAGGGGGTTAGTATGCTTACTATCCGACGCCCTTTACCCCTTTAGGTGGGAGCCAATACAGAGGCATTGGGGCATGTTGATGTAAGTTGTTAGTTCCCTTTTCCCGTTTAAGGAGTAAGTGAAGTGAGCTCCAAATGAGAATCTGTAGTTTGGAATTTTAAAGGGAATGTTAGGAAGTAGATGTACATCAACATTGTGGCTCATTTATACTTCCTCCACACCTAAGATCGCCCCAATTATAATTTTGATTTGTTGAGTTTTTTCACTTTTGGACTTGATTATATTAGTATCTTGTATACAAATATATCATAATATGGCACTTTTACTATTTTCAACCTACTTCAGTGTTAACATGATATGTCTTGTTCAAATCAAAGTTGCGTTTATCTATTAAGACTACAACGTTAGGATGAAATGTTCTATTTCTTTTGAATCCACAATGCTTAGTGAAGTTACTATTAGGTAATTATATGATTTAGTTGTTCAACATAGGTATCTGTGATGCTTTTAGCAAATTCTGTTGACTTGGGGATTGGTTTCCGTAATAACTGATGTTTCATTTTGCATTTCTGTAACATTAGGATCCGAATAATATTTCGGCATATAGAGACAAAAGGTTTCCAGGGAATCAAGAAGAGTTTGAGCAAACTTTGTTGAAGTCGACAACTGTTTATGTTGGGAATATGTCATTTTACACAACTGAGGAGCAAGCATATGAGCTATTTAGCAGAGCTGGGGAGATTAAGAAGATTACTATGGGTTTGGATAAGAACACCAAAACACCCTGTGGGTTTTGCTTCGTTATGTAAGTCAAGATTCTTGGTTTAAATTGATTTGAGTGAAAACCTGCACATTTATCTAATTTTCCTACCTCAAGTTCATTTTCATTTTACTGTTTCAGTTAGTGTTGGTTAAGGAATTAAGTGATTCACTTAGTGATTGTTGTCCACATTTGTCTTAGATCCTTGGACTGTTGAGTTGATAGTACGGTATTGACTGCTGTTTCATTGTTATGTTAAGCTATTACCATACTGCCTGCGGATTTTCAGTTTCAGTTTTCAAGCTTTGGTAGCTCTTTTCTTTCCAAAGAGTTCAACTATAGTCTCTTAATGTGCATATTCTTATCTTCAGAAGCCTTTTCAAAGGGTTCCAATATATTTTTTGCGTAGTCTGCTATACGAACAATGTTTACCACAAGTAGACCAGGAAAGTATTTAGGTTTTCGTCATAGTATGTGAATGCCTGTAGGTGATACCTATCAACGGATAATCATTCATATTGCCTTTATATTGTTCGATGATGTCAAACTTCTGTGAGTTATCCTTCGCAAGTTTCATGCTTTCTTTTCTTTCTGAAAAAGAATGTTTGGACTTATCAGGTACTATTCGAGAGAAGATACAGAAGATGCGGTTAAGTATATAAGTGGGACAATTCTGGATGACCGTCCTATACGTGTGGATTTTGATTGGGGATTTCAAGAAGGAAGGCAGTGGGGTCGCGGTCGAAGTGGTGGACAGGTGATTAATCTAATATTTCATAATTTCTTTGTAGGCTATTGAGGATTTGATCTGATTTTATGTCCCTTTATTCAGGTACGAGATGAATATCGTACGGACTATGACCCAGATATCCTTTCAAAGTTACTATGCTGTTCTCTGTCTGTCTTATGAGTTTGAAAGTGATATTAGTTCATTGAATATTCTCCTATTGTGGGATATTTTGAGGCTCAGTTACGCTGTTCATTGGAGCTATATATTTTAAATAAATTCATCAACCGTCCTACTTTTCTAAATTGAATTGGTCACACTTTTATAGTCTTTAATTTTCTAATGCCATTTCTTCTGCAATTAGTTGTTTCAAGATACCTTAATTTTCACATGGTAATGGAGTGGAGAAAACAGGATTTGATCATGACTTTATGAAGAATTCTTCCCACTTGCACGAACTATTTCCAATTGCCTTCCTCTTGATTGGAAGCGAATCCCAATGAGGGTGGTTTCCCCTTGTAGTTAAGTGAAGAATGTTGGTTCTTAAAGTGGCATTTATGTCATAGTAATTGGATCAGGTATCTCTTAACTATTTGTACGTAGAGGTGGTTATGGAAAATTAGTTCAGAAGGAACTGGAAGCACAAAGGGAACTGGTGGATTATAATGCTGGATCATTGGGCTCTTTCCATCCTGTTATGCCACCCCCTCACTGTAAGTTCTTTCCTTTTGTCAATCTCTCAAGATTTTGAGTATTGTACTTAGTCCATTACATTTTAATTAAAGAGTTCGTTTGTGTACTTCTATCCAAATATATGTTTACTAACACTAACTAGACTACTACCTTCTCTGTACATCTTAAATTTAGAGAAATCAAAACCTCTCAATTACTGTGATGAAGGAGCAATACTATCTGTTGCAAGAATTGCACTTAATTTGTCTGATATGTGGCCACAAGGGATGGTCATGGTGGTGTTTAATCTAATTATCTAACTCGAAATGGTAGTCATGATCCATCCTTCTGCAAAAAAAGATCTTATAACATATGTTTGAAGGTAGTTTATGATGTTGTTGAGCGTGTATCACTGGTTTTAAGCTAATTAGCTGTGCGGGATTTTAGTGTGATTCACTCTTGCTCACATCGCTATGAATATGAAAATCACAGTTCTGTAATTGTAGTGGTGTATGAAAGAGTCGAGCCTTCTTGTCAGCGTCTCTTTGCTGCAATGCCTCACACTTCTTTCAATTTATGTAGATGGGGGTAGACACGAAAGAGACCAGGGGTATGGTGGCTCTCGTCGGCAAGGAAGAGGTATTTTCATGCTTGGTTCCTGGAATAAAATGGATATAGCCTTTGACATGCATGCAGTTTCAAAGTCGTTAATATGATCTTCTTGATGAATATAGATTTCCATCATCGTAAACGTTATCGGGAAGATGACCGCCGTGGACCTGAGATGTCAAAGAGATTTCCGGACCGTGAGTCCAGGAGAGACTTCGATCAAGACTCCAGAGCGGTAAGTAAATGAAAACTTAATGTCTTAAGTTGTTCAAAGAAATTGTTCAAGACTCTTTTAAGTCTAAATGAAGATGGAATAATGATATGACTATGTCAAGTAACAACAATTACAAATGATAAGCACTGGTTTTGTCCCATAGCTGCAATAATTGTATAATGGCATATTCCATCATGAATTTAAACTGCAACTATTCAATGCAGGAGAAGAATCCACGTTTTCGTGAGAGGGGAGATTCTGATGAGGATGAAGAAGGTGATCACCATAGGCGACGTCGTTAATTTCTACCTGTTATGCTTTATCAGATACAGTTTCAACTCAGCCCTCCTTCTAGACTGTAGTATCCTGTAATGTAGTGCTAGAAACCTGTAACTTTTTCCCTTATATCGAGTGAATTATCATGTCCTCCCCATTGAGAAAACTGCCATGTTAAGGTTAAGGATACAGCTATGTCAACTAGTGTAAGCCTTTTTTTCACATGGATAAACTCCAAATCTTTTCATTTAGCATGGATGAATTATCAAATGTTAGTCCTTCAATTTTGATTGCTATATTGTTTTTTTCGTGAATTAACCTATACGAGTATTGTTTTTTTTTTTTCTGCCAATACAATACATTACTCACCATCAAGGTATCATTTTCGTGGTGAGTTGGAAAACAAGAAGAGTCGTGAATTATTGTAATGTTAACTATAAAGTAAATAAATAGAAACATAGTGGCATCGTTTTTCAAGGAAGATATATAAAATTAGTACCTCTAATTTTTTTTGTTACAAAACTATTTTAAATTGCAAGAGCTATCATAAAATAATACCCTAAATTTTTTTGAACAAGAATTTACCCAATCCTCCAATCCTCATCTAATACAGTACGTAGTAGTATGAGATAAAGATACGAAGTGCGTAATTGTTCGTGCTAAAATATTGTTAAAATTCCCCTAGTTTCTTTCACACATTCTCGCATGCCCTGAATTTTAATGAATTTACAAAACCAACCCCAATATATAAAACTACATTCTCAAACCTTCCTGTTTCTTCCATAATCATTTCCTCTTCTTTCTCAGCAAGCTACTGGAATAATTGCAATGGCGATTTCTCGACTAACCAAGTCGGGCCTAGCTCTATTTCGGGCTTCACTCAAGCCTCGTTTCTTATCTTCTCGACCGGCAATATTATCTTCCGCCGAAACAATCATCTTCCCCACCGCTACCCCAATTTCGCGCCACCTTCATCCGCCGTCATGGAACTCCGCTGGGTACGGAGGTTCCGGAGGAGGACTGTCGCTTGCTCGCTCTTACACAACCTCTTCTTCGGCTGCTGCTAATTCTGGAAGTGTATGTGATTACTATGTTTCAAAACGATTGTCCAGTTCTGAATTTTCAGAAGTTTTGTTTCAGTTTGAACTAATATTTTGTTGAGAAAAAGGAAATGGCTTATGTTACTAAGGAAAGCTGCTTATAGACGATATATAATCACTAAAACAATTACTTAGTCCCCAAAATTGAACTCTTATGTTACTTAGGATGTTGCTTAGTGACACTTCGGATTAAATTTTCTTGAGATATTTGTGGAGGTGGAGGTAACCGCCACGCTGTTAAATTAAGGTGAATATTTACTATTTGTCCCCTAGCAATCATTATTAAACAATCATTTAGTACAGAGAATTGGATTCGAGAAAAAAAAATAGACTCACTCCACCCCGATGAAGATTGTATAGTTTTGACTTTTTGAAATTATTAGAGAATGTTTTAGTGCTAGTAATAGGTAACATTTTTGCTTAAATGTGTGTAATAATTGGTTAAATTGCTTAATATACTCACGCCACAATTGTTAATGTTAATAGCTGACTTTTACTGCATGGATTGAACTTATATCTGATGTAGTATTACCTTTCAATTGTGGCGTAGTCTTTCTTTAAGCTTAAGTAATCCCAATGGTACACAGAGTTAAGAATGCAAGTACACTATTTGTTACTTGAATGTTGGCAATATGAGGTTATTGTCCATGAATTGGTTTCTTTGGAAACATTAGATAATGAAGTTATTGATATGCTACGCAATGCGATTAATGATTTAGTGTACAGCGTTGTTCAATAAGTACTTCCTCTTAAAGAGCGTAGAGAAATGAAAGCCATCAACTAAGCTTATTTTTGTGTTAGATTTTTTCATATGTTCACTGAAATAATTTAGTTGAGCACTTATTTAAAATTTTGAGATTAACCTGTACTCCTGTAGAGGCATTGAGGGTCTTAAGCATGGACTTCTGATTCCTTTTGTACTTCATAACTTGATCACTATGGTATCTTGGTAACCTTTGACAAAATTCCTTACTGTATCTTTTTAATGTAGATTAATAACTCAGAGTATACTGAGATGGCATGGGAAGGAATTGTTGGTGCTGTAGAAGCAGCACGAGCTAGTAAACAGCAGGTGTTGGAAACTGAGCATTTAATGAAAGCCCTATTGGAGCAGAAAGATGGACTTGCTCGTAGAATATTTTCCAAGGCTGCAGTGGATAACACGTCAGTTTTACAGGCTACCGATGAGTTTATAGACCAACAACCAAAGGTAAATTTATTCTGTTGACATTTGGCACATCTAATTGATTTTGTTCCTCATTTATTGTTTTCCCTTCAAAGGTGTCGGGAGATACCAGTGGTCCCATACTTGGTTCACATTTGAGTATGCTCTTAGATAATGCACGAAAGTTCAAGAAAGAAATGGGGGATTCGTTTTTATCTGTGGAACATCTCTTGCTGGCATTTCCTTCAGACAAAAGATTTGGTCAACAGTTATTCAGGAATCTGAATCTTAGCGAGAAAGCTCTAAAGGATGCTGTTCAAGCTGTTCGTGGAAGTCAGAAAGTTGTGGATCAGAGTATGCTGCAGTTTTATTGTTCCTTCTTGCTTTTTACTACTTTTGATCAATATTTTCAATCTATCAATGGAATCTTTGAAAACCTCTTGCATCCGATTGGGGAAACTAAACCTCATGCGTGCCATTTGCTCGACTCGCTTCATGTTTTTGTAGGAGCTACTTTCAATTTAGGATTTAAAGTTATACTCTCAATTCTCAAATTGAGTCATCCCACAAATTTTAGAAATTATTTTATAAATATTTATATCCTACTTTATCCTTAGACATTCACTTTAGTCCCTTTCCTTTATTCTCTCTCCTCATAACGTCAATATTGAAATGCTAGGGGTGGTACACTGGTACTACAGGAATTTTTTTCTTTGTTAAAAGAAAAAAAATTGGTTCCAAAATGTTAGCGAGGAGATTTTGAATAATTTATTTTATAAAACTGATATGAATGATCCTAGTCTGTCCATCTTCAATTGTTGGGAATTTGGTTCTGGCATCAAGTTCTTACATTCAATTTCTCCATATGACAGCTGGTCTTTTCATGTGCAGACCCCGAAGGGAAATATGAAGCACTTGATAAATATGGTAATGACTTGACTGAGCTTGCTAGACGTGGTAAATTGGACCCAGTTATAGGCCGTGATGATGAAATACGACGTTGCATTCAGATATTAAGTCGCAGAACAAAGAACAACCCTGTAATTATTGGTGAGCCTGGAGTAGGGAAGACGGCAATTGCTGAAGGGTATGGTTGTTTACTAGCTTCATGCATAAAATATGCTATCATGTTTTATTGTTTATTACCTGTGATTTTCTAATAACTTGCTTCAAAACATTTTTTCTTTTCATAAATGGATTACATAAATTGATTGCAAGATTAGTGGTGGTGCCTTTTGATTGAAAAACTGTGTCCTTTGGAATAAAGCTACCATAGTGTTCTATTTTCTTTTAATATTTGAGTCAAGGACGTACACTGCGATTCATCTCGAGTTCGAAACTCTGAATGATCATGTTAGCATGTCTTTGCAGGTTGGCTCAACGAATTGTTCGTGGAGATGTCCCAGAGCCTCTTCTTAATCGCAAGGTCTTCTACAATACATTTTCCGTATTTAGGTCATCAACATTTTTAGTTACTACAACTAGCGTTTGGTTTTGCTTTTTTTTTTAAAATCATAACAGTGGATGTGTCATATCTGAATAACTGTGGGCCAGTTGAGCGTCGAGTATCCATGTGACTGGCTGGATATGTATCTCTTGCATGTGTTTCTCACTTAGTAGGTAGAGTGTTTTCAGTTGCTGCGTCTATATATTCATTTATGATTTCTTAGTGATATGCACTTAAGTCTAATTTTGGCTTTAGTGGCACATGAACATATGATCCCTCTCGTATGTGGTAAATATGGTTATTATGAACTGAGATACCTATTCCACTCATTTAGTTACCTTTCTAATCAATATCTGGTGATCATTTAGTGAGTCTAAAGATGTTAACATAATGAAGCCTCGTAGAGTTTACTTGCTGGCAATCAGGTTTTCTTACAATCTGAAAACTTACTAGTTAATGCATTTCAGTTGATTTCTCTGGATATGGGTTCACTGCTAGCTGGTGCTAAATATCGTGGTGACTTTGAGGAAAGGCTTAAAGCTGTGTTAAAGGAAGTAACTGCATCAAATGGCCAGATCATATTGTTTATCGATGAAATTCATACTGTCGTTGGTGCAGGTCAGGTTCAATAATCAGCTTGGTTAATGTATTTAACCCCTACTATTCTCTAATCTATTCTTGCTATTACTTGTTACTCTATCGATCTAACGTTGAATAGCCAGTCATGTAGGTTAGAGTTTTTCTTGATATTTTAGTTGTGGAAGATACACAGGTAAATAACTGAGTACATGTGGCCCTCTGTGTAATTAAAAGATTACTCAATTAAGGGAAAATTTGGGGGGAAATTAAGCAAAGGAAAGAGCTCATTCGAACAAACAGCTGTATATAGGAGCTAATCTGTTATGCCCAACATTTTACCTTGAGTTTTTCTTGAGTATTTAGTTATGGATTATAATAGTTTTGTAGCTTATTGAGGTTAGTTTAGACTGACCATTAGTCTGCACAACTTCACACATGCTTATTTGCTGGATATCTTTTGTATCCAAAGTTCTTGTAGCTATATAAATTACTGATTACTTTCTGAAAGTTCTTATTATCAGCAAATTCACGGTTATTTCCTTAAAAGATCGATCTTGAGATGGTTACCAATTACAGTATCATGCATTGAGTTACATTATCATCTTGTTCTCTAGTCTTTGGAACTGATTGAGAACTTGTGGATTTCAAGCATAAGATGAGTCAGATTGTGCTAATATCTTATGGTGAACCTTCTGTTGTTGAGCTGCCCATTACTGTATCCAGGTGCTACTGGTGGGGCAATGGATGCTGGAAATTTACTGAAACCAATGCTTGGCAGGGGAGAGCTGAGGTGCATTGGAGCAACTACATTGAATGAATACAGAAAGTACATTGAGAAAGACCCTGCTTTGGAGCGTAGATTTCAACAAGTATTTTGCTGCCAGCCTTCTGTAGAAGATGCAATTTCCATTCTTCGTGGATTGCGGGAACGTTATGAGCTTCATCACGGTGTGAAGATATCTGATAGCGCTCTTGTTGCAGCTGCAATTCTCGCGGATCGTTATATTACAGAGCGTTTCTTACCTGACAAAGGTATGATCGAGATGTAGCTACTTTGTGCAGAAAGAAGTTTTTGGTATTTAAATTACATTTATACTTCGGGTATGAGGTTGGGGAAATCTAAATATCTTACCAACGAGAAGTTGGTATACAAAACAACTTCCAGGGCCTAGTTTTATGTTCTACATCGAATTTGGTATATGATTTGTTTGTCAGTTTTGTGTTCTACATCGGATTTTTGGTATACAATATGTTTGATATGGCTTGCAATTTTGTTAAAGCTTACTGCATCATCTAATGCAATTTTCTTTTCCTTTACTATGTCAGCCATTGATCTTGTTGATGAAGCTGCTGCAAAATTGAAAATGGAAATTACTTCAAAGCCCACAGAGTTGGACGAGGTAGACAGAGCTGTTCTTAAACTAGAGATGGAAAAATTATCTCTTAAAAATGACACTGATAAGGCCTCGAAAGAACGACTGAGCAAGCTGGAAAATGACTTGTCATCTCTTAAGCAAAAACAGAAAGAGTTTGCTGATCAATGGGAGCGTGAGAAAGCTCTAATGACTCGTATACGTTCCATAAAGGAGGAGGTGAATTTTTACTTCTGTTGTTAATTGTTGACGTGAATATATCTTAGCTATGTTATGTCTATTGACCATTTCGCAACCCTTTCTGCACAGATTGATAGAGTCAATATGGAGATGGAGGCTGCAGAACGTGAATACGACTTGAATCGTGCTGCCGAACTTAAATATGGAACCTTGATGTCTCTACAACGGCAGCTTGAAGAAGCTGAGAATAACCTTGCTGAGTATCGACAATCTGGAAGTTCTTTACTTCGTGAAGAAGTAACTGATCTTGATATAGCTGAGATCGTAAGCAAATGGACGGGTATACCATTGTCAAATCTTCAGCAGTCTGAAAGAGACAAGCTTGTCTTATTAGAACAGGTTCTCCATCAAAGAGTGGTTGGCCAGGACATGGCAGTTAAATCTGTAGCAGATGCCATTAGACGGGCCAGAGCAGGACTAAGCGACCCAAATAAGCCCATTGCAAGCTTCATGTTCATGGGGCCAACTGGTGTCGGTAAAACAGAGCTTGCGAAGGCACTGGCTGGGTACTTGTTTAATACAGAAAATGCTTTGGTGCGAATTGATATGAGCGAATATATGGAAAAACATGCAGTTTCAAGATTGGTTGGTGCACCACCAGGCTATGTCGGTTATGAGGAGGGTGGGCAACTCACAGAAATCGTCCGTAGAAGACCATATTCTGTTGTACTCTTTGATGAGATTGAGAAGGCTCATCACGATGTCTTTAATATTCTCCTCCAGTTGTTGGATGATGGGAGAATAACGGATTCTCAAGGAAGGACAGTTAGCTTCACAAATACAGTAGTGATTATGACATCGAATATTGGGTCTCATTTTATCCTCGACACACTTAGAAATACTCACGACACAAAGGAGGCTGTGTATGATCTTATGAAAAGGCAAGTGGTTGAGTTGGCCAGACAGACTTTCAGACCAGAGTTCATGAATAGGATTGATGAATACATTGTCTTCCAACCCCTGGACCATACACAAATCAGCAAAATTGTTCAACTACAGGTACTTCTTTCTTTCATATGGATTTGTGCTCATCTTTAGTTTGTGTAATTTGTCTGCTCCAAGGCTGAAATGCCTAGTTGTCTAACCAAGATTTTAGTCAGTTCAATCTAGAAATTTACAATAAAAATGCACTCTTGAGAGGAGATAAACTGAGATGTTAAAGTCCCTCCTTGGAATTGGAATAAAGAAACTTCATAGGCTAATTGCTGAAATTATTTCGTGCTCTAGCTAAGTTCCTCGATAGCTTCATGGGTTAAAGTTTCTCATCCCTAGTTTTCATGTAGCGTTTCATTGAACACATTGATCTTCTGGGCTGTTGGTGTTCTATTGATTCTATTGTTTTTTATCATGTGATGTTGATGCATTAGTTTTGCAAGTTTTATTGTACTATGTGGTTCTGCTCATTCTAAATTTCTTCCCATGGTTTCTTATAACAAATTTACATGTTAAGTGGTTGTGTTCTCACCCACTAGCTCTTAATTTTGATGTTCTTGAATTATTGACCATGTTTCGTGGTCTATAATTGTTCTCCTAATAATACTTTCTTCCGTTCCACTTGAGTAAAACTATTTTCTAGTGCATTAATAAACGTGTATCTTTTCTTGCTTAAAATTTCTTCACCTTCCACCTGCAAGTTGGATCCTTCGGTGATGAGTAAGGCTGACTTTCTGAGCGAGAGATATTGACCTCGTTCTTTCATTGATTTGCAGATGGATCGTGTGAAAGATCGACTTAAGCATAAAAAGCTCGAATTGATCTACTCAGAAGCAGCCATTAATCTCTTGTCAACATTGGGCTTCGATCCCAACTATGGAGCTCGACCTGTGAAGCGTGTTATCCAGCAGTTGATCGAGAATGAAATTGCTATGGGAATCTTGAGGGGAGATTTTAAGGAGGATGATTCAATAGTTATCGACATAGATTCATCTCCTAAGAATTCTGATCTTCCACCACAGAACAAACTGATCATCAAGAAAGTCGAAAACTCTGGTGTTGTAGAACCCATTGCGGCGAGCAATTGAGCACATACACTCTCACATGTTCGTTTATGTATGAGTTGAGTTCAGAAAAATGTGTTGCGACAGTTCAACCCCATGTAAATGAATTATTCTAAAATAATTGCACCTAGGCTAACTTTTAAGTTTATACGGAGTAATGTTTTTTGATTGATAGTACGGAATAATGTTTAGGGTATTGTTAGTTGTTACATCTATTTACATAGACTAATTTAGAATAAAAATTTACCTCGATCGGCTTAGAGTAATTATATTTTCACTAATGCTAGTATATGATGTTGTGATGCAATAGAGGTGCGGAGTAGGGCTGTGCACGGTTCGGTTCGGTTCGGTTTTGGACAAAAAAAAGAATCGAACCGATTTAATCGGTTCTACGATAAACAGAACCGAAATTAGTTCGGTTCCAAACGGTTCGGTTCCGATCGGTTCAAGGTCGGTTCCGGTTCGGTTTCGGTTCTGGGCCGGTTCTGGGCCTCATGGTTTGGGCCAAAACTTGAGTCCAGTTTTTGCCATGAAATTTTAGGTTTATTCGTTCCTAATTAATATTATTATTATTTTTGAACTCAAAAACCTAAATGTGATTAGTATTGTTTTATATTAATTGTGACTCATAATTAAGTTCCAAAAATATATCTACTTTATATAAGTTTAATGATCTCTTTTTAAAACTAATTTCGAAATTCGTATATGCATTCGACACATGATACCACACATATATTATTAGATTAAAATATATTTACTTATTCATTATTATATCATACTAATAATGAACAACGTTAAATCCTCTATTCAATTATCCTTTACTAAGCTTAATTTTTTCTACATAAAACTAGTCATCGGTTCGGTTCGGTTTTTCTCGGTTCTCTCATAAGCCGAACCGCATCGGTTCGGTTCTCTCAAAGATGGAATCGAAATCGGTTCGGTTCCGATTGGTTCTAAAGAAATCGGTTATTTTCGGTTCGGTTCCGGTTCGGTTCGGCTCGGTTCCGGTTTTCCTCCACAGCCCTAGTGCGGAGGATTTTTTCAAGTACATTTCAATTTGGTTCATTTCGATAAATAAAATACTATCCGAAAATACTTTAAAACATCACTGTAGCATTTTTCTTTTAATATTTATATCAATTTATCAAAATTAATTTTAAATTTTAACCTACAATAAGTCATATGAACAAACGGACCATTACTACAAGAATGATTTGGCGCCATAATAGAAGTGGACAAACATACTGAAACGCTACCCTCAAGTGCCAATGGAACCCAAACAGCCTCCGAAAATCCAGCGCCTCGACGAGGCGGTGGTGAACAAGATTGCCGCCGGGGAAGTGTTGCAGCGACCAGTCTCCGCCGTAAAAGAGCTGGTGGAGAACAGCCTCGATGCCGGCTCCACCTCCGTCTCCGTCGCCGTTAAGGACGGTGGGTTGAAGCTTATTCAAGTCTCTGATGATGGACATGGTATCCGTGTGAGTGTGTTCTTTATTTGTCCCAAAATGGTTGTCCAGTTTGGTTTTTCGTTGTTGGAATGATAAATTTGACAGCTTTATTTGGCAAAAATTAAAATTATGGTGTTAATAGTTTTAGGTTCTCAAGGTAATTATAACTATTCCCTGATGGGATTCTTTATTTATTCCGTAATGGTTGTCTATTCTTGATTTCTAGTGGTTGAAATTACTTGAATTGACACGCACAATTTTAATTCGAAAGAAAATTATGAAGTTAATAGTATTAGTTCTCAGGCTTATACAATTTGATGATGAAGGACATGGCATCCGTGTGAGTGTATAATATAGCCCTGTAAAGCGTTTGTCCCAAGATGGTTGTCCAATTTGATGACTAATGGTTTTTTTTTTTCTTTATTTTTGTAAATTAGCGATAGATATAAGTTTCGAACCAGGACCTTTTTTGGTCACTAGCAAGAGCCTTTTCCACTAGGCTATTCGATTAACTCATGCCTAATGGTTGAAATTAATAAAGTTGCGAATTTTAATAGACACGCATGCTTTTGATTTGAATGAAAATTATTATGGTAAAAAGTTAATGAAGTTAGTAGCTTTAATGGCCATGGAGTGACAATCATCTTCTTATAGTAAGGTGTATTAAAATGGCCATGGAGTGAAAGATTTTATATTTTTTTGGCTTTGGGATATCATGGAATAAATGAAAACGGCTCATTATGTTACCTACACTTGTTATCTATTGTGAAATAGTAGAAAGTATTTGCACTTCACTCTTGTGTCAATTTGCAAACAACCTCCATAATCCAAAAAACGTAAGATCGCGTACTAACTGATCCCCATTACCGCACTTAGGTGGAAGGCTATTCAGAGGTATTGGGGCATGTTGTTATATAGTAAGATATATTAAAGAGTACTAATATTTGATATATTTTTCACCATATGGGTATGAATTTTGACCATGAGAGTTTTCTTTACGTCCCATTTTTCCTGAGTTTGAGTGCTGACTTCCATTTTACATAAATGAGAAGGGAACTTTGTGGAAGGTGGTATAGTTGAATAAAAGTCGAGGTGAGTCCATATTGCTTAATCCTCAGGTTAGAAAATATTGCTAAAATGGACCCTCTGACAATGTTATAGAATAATAGTAGTTGAATAAAAGTTGTGTTTATGGTATTCGCAATTGCAACTGTTGGGGGTGGTTAGTAAGCAATTCGATGAGCCCACAAGAAATGAGTGAAATGTGGGATGGCTTGGGAAGGGAATTAAGAAGCTGGGAGTGTGGGTTAGGTTATAGAATAAAATTGTTCTCAATCATTTCGTGGCACCGGGCGTGGCTGAACCATCTACGATGGGGGGAGCTAATGCACAGGAAAGAAGACAAGTTTTGATTTTAGTGTCTTAGTAAATTGCATCTCGTTGATGTTTGTTGGCCTCATAGTATTTATTCCTCTCTTTAGTACTTTATTTTTTATTTTTTATACTTGTGTAGTATGAGGATCTTCCAATACTATGCGAGAGGCATACAACTTCAAAGCTGAGTACATTCGAGGACTTACAGTCAATAAAATCTATGGGATTTAGAGGGGAGGCGCTGGCCAGCATGACTTACGTAGGCCATGTGACTGTCACCACCATTACCAAGGGTCAATTACATGGGTACAGGTAAATGAGTTCACACGCCTCTTCATGCAATTTCTGTTTACTCTGATTTTTTTTTATGTGCTGCTTTCAACAAGGTACTCTTCTTTATAAACTTCAGGGCAACATATAGAGATGGCTTGATGGAGAATGAACCAAGACCATGTGCAGCTGTAAAGGGGACTCAGATCATGGTATTCTTCAATACTTGTCTTGTCCAGCTCTGTATCCTTGGTAGATGGACTTAATTTGCAATTAAGGGTTCAAAATTTGTGCTCAGAAGACTGAAAATTGCAAATGATGTCTTTAAAAATGCTCAAATATTTTTAGCTCTCTGTCAAAGTTTGACTCGGCTAAGTGAGATTTGAGATAACTTTTGTTGCTTTCTTCTAATAGTTGGGTCCTTTTGTAGGATAAGGAGAGGGAAAGACACTAATCTTGTACAATCATTTACCAGTTTCAGAACCTTTATTTCTTCTACTTCTATCACAGGTTGAGAATTTATTCTATAACATGATTGCTCGGAGGAAGACACTCCAAAATTCTGCTGATGAATATCCTAAAATTGTGGACCTACTTTGTCGATTTGCAATTCATCACAAGAATGTGAGCTTCTCTTGTAGAAAGGTTTGTCTTTGAAAACTTGTTCCTTCTATCTGCTCCAATATTGTCTTTTAGTTTTGAAGCTAGTTTATGTTTTGACTCCACATCTACCGTATTTAGCATGGTTCTGCTAGAGCAGATGTACAATCGACAGCAGCATCTTCGAGACTTGACGCAATCAGATCTGTTTATGGGGTAAATGTTGCGCGGAACCTAATGAAGATAAACGCTTCAGACAGTGATCAATCAAGCTTAAATTTTGAAATGGTTGGTTTGATTTCCAATGCCAATTACGTTGCTAAGAAGATAACAATGGTCCTCTTCATTAATGGTACGGTTGTAGTTAGATGTGTTGTTGTTCAACTTGGTGTACGTCCCATTATAATTTTCTCCCTTTGTTCGTCATATGTGTTGTATGGCATAGAAGGATATTCGACGTGTTATATCCTTGCTTCACAAGAAATAAACAAGAGGTGCTATGGTTCAAAATGTAAACTACAATATAGTGATGTTTGTGCCTAGAATCCTACTTTTTTTATTTAGTTTACCATCTAATGGTATGAAACACAGAGTTAGACTATTAGCTTGACCATGATTTCCTGCTTACACAATTTTGTTTCCTTTCGATGTGCCTCTGATATATGGATGACCAACAAGTCGACATCTTTAAGATATAGTGAATGTTGACAATTTAGTTTCCACAAACTCTATTCGCCCATCTCCACAAATATTATTCCTTTCAATTATGGTGATATCCATATGTCAGTAAGGAACTAATTTCATCTTCACCGTTTATTATCTTTCTCTTTCTATCTACTCATTCATTTTCATCATCTCCAGATAGACTGGTAGAGTGTGGTGCTTTGAAGAGAGCAATTGAAATTGTTTATGCTGCAACATTGCCTAAGGCATCAAAACCCTTTGTATATATGTCAGTCATGCTGCCATCTGAGCATGTTGATATAAATGTTCATCCTACAAAGAGAGAGGTCTGTAGTTTGTGCTAAAGTTGAAATTATTTGTACCCGTCTCATTATCTTCAAGAATAAAAGTCTTTTTTGTGGAAGTGAATATTTCTGTCGATTTCATTACCAACAGATGTCGTTGGATTACATATAATGAGTCAAGTTTATATTGCATGTATTTCTCTTAAATTTGTGTTTTTCTTGATGTCTTAGGATTTAAAACTTTATGATACCTAGTTTAAGTATGTGTTTCATAGTAACCTAAGCTCTTAGAATGGCAGAGTTTTGTACGTTGTATCAACCTCCATAGACATCTTACAGTTGTGCTCAAATTGATCATCTCCATTTACCATGTAGGTCAGCCTTTTGAATCAAGAGATCATCATTGATAAGATACAGTCTGTGATAGAATCAACATTAAGAAATTCAAATGCATCAAGGACTTTTGAGGAACAGGTATGTGACCTTGAAACCCTTACTACATAATGTTCAACAAATTTGACTGGAAGCATATTGGAAGTCATTTTCCAAGGTAATGCAACTTTGAGTTTTTGTATTTGAGATACACATGAACCTTTTGTGCATCAGGATATGATCAGTTGATCTTGACTGATTTATATGCAACTCATCCAGATCTGTATCTGATAAATTGATTATGAAAGAGAACTATGATCGAGCTCATATTATAACTTTTGATTGCAGAACATTGAGCCTGATCTACTATGTTATTCTTTTAAATGCTGAATAGTTCATCTATTTTGACATGCCATTTTATGTTCGATGGGTATACAGACAGTAGAACGCACTCCACCAACTCCAAAGGTTATTACCAGAGATCACTCTTCTAATCCCTCTCCTTCTGGTATACATATTTTTCTTGTAGGCAACAATTTTAGTGAATCAAAGTTTTACAGTCTTTTTTAATTGGATTAGTATTGACTAGTTATGTATAGCAGTGAAGTCACAAAAGGTTCCAGTGAATAAGATGGTGCGCACAGATTCTCTGGATCCTTCTGGAAGGTTACATGCATACTTACAAGTTACTCCTCAGAGTCAGTCAAAGAGAAGTCTAGCCTCTGTGAGGTAGAACCTGCTCTAGTCTTTATTCATTTATGGATAAATTATGTTAGTATGCTAAATATAATGAGTACGCACTTTCTAAAGAACATTGCCAATTTTTCATGTCATGGAACTAATGAATGATGAGTAACTGGTGCAGGTCCTGTATTAGACAAAGAAGGAACCCTAGAGAAACTGCAGATCTTACTAGTATTCAAGAGCTTATCAAAGAGATTGACTCTAATTACCATTCTGGTAAGTTTTGCCTATTATTTTGTTAATAAACTGTGTCAGTGAAGAAATATTTCCCATGAAGGCTCTGCATCATGCCTCTTGCACCTTCTCATCACGCAGTTTCTTGTGCTGGCTGGCAGGCGCAAGGCACATATTGTGACCTCACATTTCTATTTCTGAGTTTTCCCTTGAAAAAGCTATTTGTTCTGGCCTTATTCGTCATATAAGACCATATTATTATGTGCAAATGTGCAATGCTACTACAAAATGATCTCTTTTATAGATTTGATGAAGTAGTTTTGATTAAATAAATAAATTTTAACATTTCCATTTTCAATTGAAAACAAGTATAGAAGGGACTGTACAAATATATCAAAAAGTCAAATTGACTTGAAATATAATTCCAGAGAACTATTTAAATCTCTTGCAGGAGTGCTTGAGATTGTAAAGCATTGCACATATGTTGGGATGGCAGATGATGTTTTCGCTTTACTTCAGTACAATACTCAACTTTATCTGGCCAATGTAGTCAACTTGAGGTGAATATTCTGTTCTTGAATCTTATATTTGCCGGGTACCTATTGGCCTGAAAGGATCTGAGGCTACTTGCCACTCAGTGTATTAGGTAGTAAAATCTAAGATATGCCAGTTTTCATGATATTACTGGATTAGCAGGATAATTTTCTTGTTTCTTAGTAAATCCCTATGCTTTCTGTTTCCTTACACTCTTATAGACATCGCACTATCATGACTTTTTCTTTTGGTGGGGACTATAATTGATTGAAGTAGGCTTGTGACATTATTAGTTTAATTTTTTTTTTCCTAATAGCAAGGAACTTATGTACCAGCAAGTTCTGCGACGGTTTGCCCATTTCAATGCTATTCAGCTGAGTGATCCTGCTCCATTGAAAGAACTATTAATTCTGGGCCTGAAGGAGGAGGATGTCGATTCACATGGAACTGCAAGTGATGATCTAAAAGAGAAAATCGCCGAAGTAAATTCCTTTTCTCCTGAAGTGGAACATTAATCCAAATCGGCAGTATTTCTTACACTACATTTGTTCATAATGGGCTAATGACACTCAATTTATACTTAAGTTATTAAAGAACATGAAAACTACATTTTTAGTAGTTCGTGAAAATAATTTCTTTTGGTATTATGGTATATAGTATACATAACGACACCTGTGGGAAATTAAATAGATAAGTACGGCGGTATCCATGTCAACATGTGGGAATTTATTTTTTAGTAGTTAACCTGCTGGGGTATGATTTTTGCTTGCTAATAAAAAAGCGAACTACTAAGAAGTACTCAGCTAGACATGAGACACCAGCTATAAATACTAAAGATTATCTTCACTGACACTAGTTGTATTCTCTACTTTTCAGATGAACGTTGAACTACTGAAACAAAAGTCAGAATTGCTAGATGAGTACTATGGTATACATATTGACCCCTGTGGGGATTTATTAAGGCTTCCCGTCGTACTTGACCAATACACTCCTGATATGGACCGAGTCCCTGAATTTATGCTTAGTTTGGGCAATGATGTAAGTTTCTTGTTATTTTATATATGTGTTCTTACTGCCTGACTGACGTCTGAAGTATCTTAACTCTAACCAAATTCTAGTTGAGGAAGTGAAGGAACTACTTAAATTATGGCTACTGGAGTGGACCAGGAAGTAACCTCATGGTTCCCTGTAGTTGCAGAGAACTTGGAAGACGGTTCTCTTACCAAAATCTAGTTGAGGAACTACCAAAATCTTGGTGGTTGTGAATAAGCATGCACAAATCTTTACACGGATTATGCATTTAGATTGGAGAATCACAGTTTAAACCTCTGATTGGCATAAATGTCACTTCTGTCTCCTTGTGCAGAACGTTACTTGATTCTAATATATTCAATTAAGTGTTGTGGGTGTTTACGTAGATAAAATTCTGTGTCTTTAGCCTTTTAGGGTCCTGTTCTTATTTGATTATTTTGTGATCCAAAGGTAGTGAATGTTTTTTGATCGTATGGAAAGCTAGATTATAAGCAAGAACCCAAAAGACTGGAGATCCAATGTCTTGTCTTCAGAATGACTAGATTAGACTTTAATACTCATCACATTTCTAGGTTAATTGGGATGATGAGAAACAATGCTTTCAAACTGTTGCTGCTGCTCTTGGAGATTTTTATGCGATGCATCCTCCACTATTGCCTAATCCATCAGGGGATGGGCTGAGATTTTATAAGAGCAAAACTACTGATACAGGAGAAGGGAGCTTGTCGATGGGTTCAGGTATCACTATGATGCTCTCGATGCAATTACTCCTTGGAAATTTTTATGATGCATTATGTTAGCCGTTGTCAACCAGATGTTTTCTAAAATTTCTCTGCCATCACAATGTCTTAACCAAGATCGTATGTCTGATTCCCTTCATGTAAAATATTTACTTTTTCCTCAGCAATTTGGATTTATATGCTTTTGTAGATACTATTGCAATGTTCGTCCTACTGATAATGGGGAGGAAGTGGCCACGGGGGTGGGGTTTATAATATGTTGATACATTTGCTGACTTTTGAAGGTGCCTGGTGCATAAGTTTAGTATACTACAATACACTGAGGTTACAGTTGTACAGTTCTTGAGGACCTCCTCCCAACGTAAATTGTATAAGAACCTTCCATGCCTGCCCCTTATGAGAATCTGAGACCATATGGCATCCATGAGCTCTGACAAATTGAAATTATAACCTCCAAATTTGCATTTTGTCAACAAAAACATTCTTCTTTTTCTAAGTTGAGGAACTTTCACTTGTCTTAAGCACTAATACAAAATTATCTTCCCATCCAGGGAGTGATGTAATGGAGGATGACATCGATTCTGACCTACTTTCAGAGGCTGAAGCTGCTTGGGCTCAGCGTGAATGGTCAATTCAACATATTCTATTCCCAGCCATGAGACTTTTCTTGAAGCCCCCCTCCTCAATGGCTACTAATGGCACTTTTGTCCAGGTAATACCATTTACCCCTTCATTCTTAATCGTATCAAAGAGTTCTTTGTATAATGGTCGATATCGTTAGTTCATTACCCATGTTAGCAGTTTAATTACATATTGTGCTTGCCAGTGATATTTTTATCTTTCAGGTCGCATCGTTGGAGAAACTTTACAGGATCTTCGAAAGATGCTAGTTTCGTATAGTTGTTGTGCGACGAGAAAAAGAAAACCTTATGTGGGAGGCTTGAGTCCCTCCCTATCCAGCTCTTGATGGTTTTTAGGTGTCTAGCAATAGATTGCTGTATTTTGGTCATTATGTAAAATATAGCATAAAGTGAAGTAGAGATACCAAGTTGTTGTAAGCTGTTGTTTGTGGAAGGCATCTTCTAGTAAGCCAAAATGTTGCAGCAATTAAAATTTACTTAGAATATCCTTGCAAAATGTTTAATTGTTTGAATTTTCTAAAAATCTGTGAAAAAGTAAATGGTGTTAGATTTAGACGCAGAATGAATTGGTTGTCATAATCTTGAACTTTCATTTTAAATGACTTCAATTTTCAATTTAGCTTGGACATTAATGCTTGAGAAATTAGGTCCAGGAAATAAATTAAGGGTCAAACAAAAGTACACACAACCAAGATTAGATTGGACATATGAGGTAAGAAAGTATTCTTGTTAAAAGGTAAAAGTAACATGACGTGAACACGTACTCGATTTATTTGTGTAAGGTTCGTTTGATTTATTATGATTATCGAGACTCGATTTATAATATAAACATCTCTAATTTTATACGTGCAAAAATTATAAAAAATATTTTAATTATATTAAAACGAAGATCTCATATGACAATTATTTTTTTGTTAAAATATTAACTTCCTGGTTAATAAGAATACATTAGCCATCATTATCAAAGTTTCACTCCAACAATAAATAAATAAATAAAGCATTAAAAAATGGGGACGAAGATAATGCCATATCAGTCAAAACCATATAAAAAGTCAATAAATTAATTGCAGAGAAAGCAAAACGTTGAAAATGGAGAGTCCACACAACACAAATCACTGTAGATTCCTTCACTTCTTACCTATACATATCATCACTTGACTACACACCACCACCATCACCACCACCTTTTAAGCATTTATACTATAAAAAGAAGATTGAGTATTGTTCAAAATTGAAGTTTACAAAAAGAAATCAAAGTTGGAGTCTCTTTCAAGATAAAAAAAATTGTTGAATTTTATACACAAAAAAATCAACAAAGTTGGAGTCCTTTTCAAAATTTAAAATCTGGGTATTGACAAAAATTGGATTTTATAGAAAAAATAATAATCAAAAGTTGGTCTTTTTCAAGATTAAAAATTGTAGTGTTGTTAAAAATCGGATTTTACAAAAAAAAAAAAAGTTGAGTCTTTTTCAACAAGATAAACAATCTGGGTATTGTTCAAAATCGAATTTTGAGACATGGGTAATGTAATTCGTAAGAACAAGAAAGGGAATAGTAGTGGTAATAACAAAAGCAAGAGAAGTACGATGGAGAGATCAAAGAGGAGAAGTAGTATGGAGGAAGAGTTGTTGCATAAACAAGCACTAGCTTTAGCAATTCAGCAGCACCAGCATCAGTTGTCTCAGAGTCAAAGATTTGGTGATGGGAACATTTCTAAACGTGGCCTGGGATCCACTAGCTCTCGCCGCCGCAACATTTTCTCTGAATCCTTTTCTGCCAACACTACTACCAAGCAGGTATATTATTTTAGTATAGATAATGCTAGCTCCGGTTTAATTTAATTGACGTTTTCGTTTTTCGTGTAGGTCATGTTTGATATTTGGTTATGTTGTGAAAAATATGAGAAAATAATATTATGAAAATATTTTAAAGGTGAATTTAATTGTGTACTTTGTATTATTGAGATAATGAATAAAAAGTAATTGATGGTTAGATTTGAAAGCTTCAGTTAAAAAGTGTTGGAGTGGTATTCTTTATAGTTTTCTGAAGTTTATCTTAATAGGTGATTTGTGTGGAAAGTGCTTGTTTGAGATGTTAATTATGTTATCTGAATTTGAGGTGTATTTTGAGGATAAAAGTTGTTACTTTTTTATATGAAAGAGTAGGTGCTCTTAAGATACTATCATGATGGGGGTGAAAAGTAGGAAATTTGTGTAGTTTATCCTAATCATTTGAGGTATTGATGTGCATTATACTATGGTTTGACTGACAAGAGAAAGGGGGCTTTGGGTGGGGGTGATTGTGGGTACCTTGAAATAATGATGATGTTTGTTGAAAAGATTGTTTATTTTTGTAATCTTTTGGTGTGTGCTGCTGAGGAGAAGTTTCTTTTTACTACATTATAACTAAGTATAATGCATATGGTAGCAAATAGAATATAAAAAAGAGGATAATCTACTTTTTGAAAAGGGAAGTTAGAGGGTGGGTTCAGGGAACAAATTTAACATGATTCATGAAGCTTGTCTTCTGTTACTGGAATTTTATACACAAGATTTTGTCTCCTGCATCTGTGATGGTGGATCATCGGGCAGAGTTTATAAATTAGAACTGCCTCTTCAGAATCTTGATTCCTTTTGGAAAGCTGGGAATAACTGGGAATCGGGAGAGAACGGTTACAATAATTTCCTTGTCGTGATTTCTTTCCTTAATTGTTGTTAGTGACTAGTGAGGCACAAAATCATGAAATGTGAGTTTCTTTGCATGTTGCAGCGAATGGTGAGTGTTTCTGATGATAATATTGCTAACTTCCTCTAATGATCGACATTTGAATATTCAAAAAAAAAATTGGCAGCTTAAAATATAGTATATACTTGGTGCCTATTTGATCTTCTATCCATCATTTCTGTTCTGTCTGCATTAAATAGATATAGTGTTGCTGCAAGGCTGCAGTACAAACAAAAATCAAGATAAATTGGAAAGAAACCCAATGAAGCAACTATAAACGTATTTCATTAATTTATGAAGTTATTAGCGGCAGATTTGCATCATATGTATACCGGTTGTTTCTCTTATTACTAAGTTCGCATTCCTCAGTAGTCATACCTCAAAAGGTAGCGTAGGCATTCCTCAATAGCCATACCTCAACATTACGAAGTTTTCATTCCTCGTCAACTCTCTAGCAACTTCTGGTGTAGAGTATGACACGATCTATTATTTAAAATTATATAGCAATTTTTCTGATATAACTTCCTTTTCAGTTACCTGAATTTTTGGAAAACCTTAAATCAAAGAAATTCATTTTGATACATGGAGAAGGTTTTGGGGCTTGGTGTTGGTACAAAACTATGTCTCAGCTGGAGGAAGCAGGACTACAGCCTGTTGTCTTGGATCTCCAAGGATCTGGTATAAATCTTACAGATACGAACAATGTGACCACTTTAGCTGAGTACTCCAAACCACTAATCGAGTATTTGCAAACTCTGCAAGAAGATGAACAGGTGTTGACACATTTCGTTGATACATTTCCTGTTTGCTTTTGTTGTTTAGATAACCTTTCTGACAATTACTTATTGATGCATGAATCTACGCAGGTTATTTTAGTTGGTCACAGTAGTGGAGGAGCTTGTGTATCTTATGCCTTGGAACATTTTCCCAAGAAGGTGTTGAAAGCAATTTTTGTATGTGGAACAATGATATCTAATGGACAAAGGCCTTTTGATGCATTTGCCGCAGAGGTAAATATTAATCACTCGTCTACTATTTAGAAACTCGTAACATTCATCAAGAGGCAGCTACATGGGTTCGCGGCTGCCGAGTCCTCTATCTCAAATCCATTACCGTAAAAGTTAATGTAATAAAGAAAGCGCTGAAAATTTCTTGATTTGGGAAGTTAATACATACTGTATCTGTTTTTTAAAACAATTCTTCTACAGCTTGGCTCTGCAGAACTTTTCATGCAGGAGTCTAAGTTTCTTATTTATGGAAACGGCAAAGATAAGCCTCCTACTGGGTTCATGTTTGAGAAGCAGCTAATGCATGGTTTATATTTCAATCAGTCTCCTGCGAAGGTAACATCATCTGCCTCTTGTTGCCTTATCCAAGAATATTAACCTCCCATATTTCCTCAATGAATAATATTATGATCTATACTCTATAACTAAAAAGTTGTGGATCCTTGTTTGAACAAGGTTGTGTATACTTATATTGTACATACCATGTCCTAAGTGGCTCTTTAATTGGTGAAAGTCAAGTGCTATACTCTGAAATAGTCGATAAAGATCATGTTATGAATAAGATGCACCTGGTTGCTTGCGACATGCAAGTGCAGTGGCAGAGCTGCATAGGGTGGGCCAATTGAAGTTATACTTCTATTAGAGAACTACATGATATCTACTTTTCACAATAATGATGCTCTGACCCTACTAGTTATAGTATTGAATCATTTGACTCTTAATTCTCTCTCTATCTTCATATGCAAGGGATGGATGACTCCACACGAACTCCAATGGATATTTAAAGTATCCTCTTTACTTAGTTGACCTAGTTAATTTATTCTTTTTCGCATAAAAGTTGTGACCAACAAAATTTATACGATTTCATATATTGGGTTACTTTTTGCATAATATGGAGTATGGACTATGGAGAATGAGTTTGTAGAAGGACATGGCAGAATTCTACGTAGAAGAAGAGCAGTTGTTTCAAGTCTTTCTCGTATTCTAAGTCTCACCTTATCTTCCTTCGCATACTCTCTTCCGTTTCATAATAATCACCTCATCATGTGTCCTCTCTGATGCCTTTGTGTGAGCTTGCATCACTAATAGTAAAAATAGATAACCACGTTTGAAGGCATTTCTTGATAAACACATACGTTGTATTAGATAATGATGCAGATTAGTAGTTTTTAGGCGATCTGGAAAGGAACTATTAAGTGGTATGATATTTGACACAGGACAATACGCATGATAGTTTCAACTCACTGTTTCAGGATATTGCACTGGCAATGGTCTCGATGAGGCCTGTACCGCTTGGTCCGATGATGGAGAAGCTATCGCTGACCCCTGAAAATTACGGAAGTGCTCGGCGATTCTACATTCAGACGCTGGAAGATCATGCCCTTTCACCAGATGTCCAAGAAAAGCTTGTGAGAGAAAATCCACCTGAAGGGGTATTCAAGATAAAAGGGAGTGATCATTGCCCTTTCTTCTCCAAGCCTCAGTCTCTACACAAAATATTGCTTGAAATTGCTCAAATTCCTTAGGACCATTTGAATTATAACTTACTTGAAACTGCACAAATTCCAGCTGACTTATTGTTTGGAGATTGTAGAATATGTCTTTTGCTATTTATTTGTATCATATTAAATTAAATGAGATGGTTGGTTGTGTCAATTTATAAACTCTCTTCGTGCCATATTAGAGTATTATATTTCTTCAAGATTAATTTATTAAGTTGATATATGTAATAATTGCTTCTGTTTTGGACTTTTAGCTAATATAGGATATAATAATAATCTTCAAGCAATTTTTGGCTGTACAATCATAATATATAACGGAGGGAGCACTTGTTTATTTTTTCGAGCGTTAAATTTCAGTAGAAAAACTACTCCGATTCCAATTAGATGTTATTTTTGTTTTCCCTGTTCAAATTTGACAATTAACTATTTATTATTTTTTAATTCAGAAGATACAAAATAAACATCGGCAAATTTATATTTAAGAGTATTTCCATACAAGTAACATTTTACAATTTTATAATGTAACTAATCAGTTATTGCTAATCAAAGTTAACACATGGAAAAACAAAAACGTCTAATGTTTTAATTTGGAGGGAGTAATATAGAAGGAGCATCGTCACTTCCATCTTCATTCATTTACAGTTTGTTTTGATTGGGGCGAATCAAGATGAATCTAAGTGGAATATTAAGTTTACCCCGTTTTGAACCAATATTTTGTACGGTTAATGTTAATCGGTTAACTTACATTCATCTAAATTCATCCCAATTTTATTACCCCTTAAATTGGAATGTAATGTTGGTGAATAATGTTTTAAGTTATATTTTACCTCTATAATTTAAATAGTATCAAAACAACTTTTTAATACATTTACTTAAATTACGTTAATTTTTAATTATGACCCTAACATAGATTCACTTCAATCGAAATTCACATAGATCCACTTCACCCCAAACGTAACATAGCGGTCTCTGTGCACCACTGCTCCAAAATACACTCTAACCCATATTACGTGTAGAGATGATGCAAGACTACATATAATTTATGCTCTACTTCTTTATCACTAGTTCGGCCAATAAGCATACCCTCGACTAATTGATTCACAGCTAATAATGTATTAATTGAGAGAGCTTCACGTAGGGGCAGAATAATAAGTTTACATATAAAAAAACACTGTTTTGGTGTGTGTTTAGTCTTCCGGCTCTAGTTCACACCAAAATAGTGTTTTTTAGGGGCGAATTTATTATTTTGCCCCTATGTGAAGTCCCTCAATCGCTACATTTGCAAATAGGGGGATATAATTGTAATTTGACACCAAAAAATCAGTATTTGGGTGTGCATATAACATCACTGACTAATATCATCATTTTGTAGCTTTGGTCGAAAACCGTCCCTCAACCACATGGCGGCGCCTCCACCTCCACCGCCTGATTCCTCCGAATTCTCCTCCTCTGCCACCGTGACCACCTTCCCCAAGGCTCTGCCTCTCCTCAGAATCCCCATTAAATCTGAAGACAACCCAACCCTCCCCCCCTATCTCCTCGCCTTCAACAGCCCTCAATCATGGTCAGCATCCTACAACTCCTGCGTCTCCCAAATCAACCAACAATGCCAAGCGGGTGCCAGAATCGGATGCTCCCTATCCGCATCCAACAAATGCAAGACCCCCTGGTGGAAGCTGGCTTTTGGGGTGTCCAAACAAGACTTTGCTCAAAGGGCTATATGTGAAGAACAAGAAATGGAGGCTTGTTTGGTTGCTGCTAGAGACAAGTGTAGTGTCTTTTCTAAGGACAAGTGTCTTCCCGCTTTTATGGATGCTAGAGTTGTGGTTCATGGGCATGGCTTTGTTCAGTGGAAGGAGCTGGGGAAGTTGATTGGTATCGTTTGTCGAGATAGGAAGATCATGGTAACCGAGCGCGTCGAAGCCGAGAAAACATTGCTTAGGATCAAAACGGGACTTGGGATGAGTATTTGTAGAGGGGAGGATTTAATGGCTTCTCAATTTTCAATCCAAAAGCTCCATCAATAGTAGATATTAGGATTAACGTTTCGAAAAATCTGTTCTTGATCATATTTGGTTACCATGATTCTTGTTTCAGTGCTGTTTAATTTTAAAATCTGTTCTTGATGATATTTTTCTACAACTATTGTCGTTTCAGTATTTTTTTTTAGTACAAAAATATGTTCTTCAGATATCCTGCTACCAAAGTTGTTGTTTCAGTGTTTTTATGGTGTTTTTTGCAAGCTTCTGAAGATACAAAATTCTGTTATTCCCAAAACAAGGCATATATAAACACTCATTGGTATTTCAAAAAGTGAAATTTCATAGATTTCAAGCTTGGTACTGCATTACTAGTTTTATACTTGTATATTTTAATCGAACTTTGAGTTGCATATTTATCTGATTATTGTATGCTTGCTGTTGAGATGTTAAATCTCATATTGCATTTGCATTTTTATAGCTATCGATAATTATTTATAGGTCGTCAGTGTATGTTGAAGCTTGATATGAAATGATTCTCTTAAATATCTGATAAAGGATGAATAATTTCATGGAGTACCATGTGTGAATGTGTGATTATGATCTTTGGTTCGATTATCGTGTAATTAATTTACTCTAGATGATTTTTAGTGGTTTCACCAGTTTCAACATCAGGATGAATTCGGTGCTATGTCTGCATATGTATGTATGAATGTATGAATGTATGGCTATCTACGAGTTCGATCTGGTACTGATTGCTATTGACCTCTCTGCCTCTGTTTGTCCGAGTTTTCATTTCATGTATGCTTAATGACTTGGTCTAGATATACATGATAGTAATTTGCATTGTATGCTGAAGATCTCACGGTTAAACTCAACTTTGGTTGCTCTTTACCCGACTTTATTTATTACACAGATTTAATTCAATATTTTAGTGCCACAAAGATGACCTGATAGATCAATTCTATTTAGTGTACTTTTTGTTAATGATGGTTAAGAATTATGTGCTTCTTGTCCTTAAAATTTTTTTTTATATATATAGGTAATGCGGAAGAAGAGGTCACAGACCAGTTGGATATATAGTAAATCAGAAGCTATTAGCTCCTGCAAGCGAGCTGAGAAGCCAGTATCACCTTCCAGTTCAGGCTCCACTTCTGCTGTGTCATGCCTGACAAACAGCTTCTGGGCTGAGTTCAGTGAACAGAGTAATGTAGGCTTGGGCAAGGCGGTGAGTTCGCCTAAGAGGAAGCTAGATAAAGTTTCTAAAGGAGATACACGCAGCAGGATTGGCTCGGGAATGTAATAGATTGCAGATTTGCAGCTATTGTTTTTCCCTTTGGGTGTGAAACTAATGATTTGATTGGGGTTTGAATATTTATGATTACCTCACCATAACTTTAGTATTGAGACCGTAGATGGGCACCGAGCCACTGAGTCACTGACATACTAATTGACTAGGCTTGCCGCTTGCCATGGGAAAGGCTTATTTCTTCTTGAGAAAATTGTAGGATTGACACCTTTTGAGACTTTTTATTAACTTATAGCACTACTTTTCATTTTTTACATTTTATAGCATTCGAGGGGGGAAAAATGACTAAATTGCCCCCCGATATTTTGATACACTTTTTTTTTTTTAAATCGATTCTTTTTTCAATTTTTTTTTTTACTATTTTATTCGATTTTTTTGAAAAAAAAAATTTTGCAAAAAAAGTTTTTAGTTATAAGTTTGGTAGTTGTTTGGCAAAAAGTGTTAGATTGGTAGTTGTTTCACAAAAATGTTCGATTTTCGTAGTTTTTTTCCCCGATTTTTAGCCAAACAACTACGAAAACCGATCTTTTTTTACGAATATCAAAACTTTTAGATAAAACAACGACCAAAATCGAACCTCTTTTATTGGAAAAAAGAGAAAAAATAAACAAAAATCAAAAAATCAAAAAAAAAATTAAAATCTTGAAAAAATAAATAAAAAATGAATAAAAAAATTAAAAAAAAGTCGTAAAAAAAGTGTATCCAATTATTAGGGGGCAATTTAGTGATTTTGCCCCTCCTCTAGTGCTATTTAATGTAAAAATTGAAAGTAGTGCTATAAGTTGATAAAAAGTCTCAAAATGTGTTATTCCTACAATTTCCACCTATATGCTATATGATTGGCTTATATGCCGCAGAACAAAACTTAAAGAGTTAAGACCTTCACTAATCGGGGCTACTGCTTGAGTTCCTTTTTTTTCCATTTATCTACTGAATCTAGTTAATAATTTAAGTAATACAGGACATTGCCATTGTACTTCACTTAGAAACCGATCATCAACATAGTGCGAAATATTGTAAATCGATCTTAATCAGTCAATCTGCTAGATTTTCATAATGTTATGAGAAGTTGTGTTATGCAAAGTATAAAGTTTCATCTTCAAGCTAACATAAAAATAAAGAATCTTAATTAGCCACAAAAGCATCTAATCAACAATACGTATTGCCCAAGATGGTTCGTAGATATTGCTGGGCATAAACTACACGGTTACTTTATAAATTTCCAGCCAAAATATACAATGAGAAAACTAATATGATAGTTGAACGATATGTATATCTACACTATATGTAATTGGGGAAGGGGGAATTAGTTTTTTATTTTGTGAAGCCCCATGTTCTATTTTTCCTAGATTTTAGCTAACTACCCATCACATTCATTTTTTCACTTTTTTAGATTATACAAAAAATAAGATGAAATTTTTTAATATTTTTTATCATATATAAATATAAATTAAAAAGATCTTCCATTTAATATCCTTATTTAGTACTCTTATGTTAATTTGTATTTTTAAAAATTCAACTATATCTTAGATTTTTAGTGAGACATATGAATTTTTTTTCTTTATGTTTTTTGTATGTAATAATATTTTTTTATATATTTTTTATTTTTTTGTGCATGAGCAACGAATAAATAAAATATTAATTCGCACATACATTGACAGTGCATCGATTTTACTAATTTTAATAGTTCATAAAGAATATTTTATCAAGAATTTTATATAAAAATTAATCTAAATCATATATATCATAAATATGATGAATAAATTTACACAGGCTAGACTGTGTACAAATGACTAGTATATATATATATATAGATATCTCCTTTACCTTTGGCAGCTCCTAGTTGATGGAGTTCATTCATCTAGTTGTATAAGTCATACCTGTCATTATCTATCCTATATATAATCCACCAAGGGGTGAATTAGTTATTACAAATGAAGCCCCATGTTCTCCTAGAACCAATGAATAAGTGACATGTGTTTTTATTAAAAAAAATAACTTCCGTTTCACTATTCATCAAGTAACTTTAACTAATTGTATATTTACGTATATAATATTGATGTATTTATGTTTCTTCAAACTCAGTTTTCAATTGTGTATATATATTATATAAAGTTTTTACCAACATCTAATTATTAGTTATACAAAAAAATTATTGTGTAAGAAAAATAACTTCACACAGGTTGGACTAGTTTGCATAAGTTCCCTTCCTTTTTTTCTGTCTGCAGTTAATTATTTGATATATAACTCATCATGCTATCTGAGAAAACGAATTCTAATGTGACCAGACTATATATAGCTCAAGTAGAAGTTATCGTAGATACTGGATACTGGTGGTAAAATTGAAAATTACATGAAGTGATAAATTTGTTTTGTCACGGACATAAATTAGTAGAGAACATTGTAGGAATAACACCTTTTCAGAATTTTTATCAATTTATAACACTACTTTTCATTCTTTACATTAAATAGCACTAGAGGGGGGCAAAATGACTAAATGGCCCCCCAATATTTTGATACACTTTTTTAAGACTTTTTTTTTTTAAAAAAAAATCTAATTTATTTTTTCGATTTTTTTTTCAAGATTTTTATTTTTATTTTTTTTCAATTTTTTCTTTTGTATTTTTTTTCTATTCTTTTTCATATTAAAAGAGGTTCGATTTTGGTCATTGTTTTAGCTAAAAGTATCGATTTTAGTATAAAAAAAAATCGGTTTTCGTAGTTGTTTTAGTTAAAAATCGGTTAAAAAACGAAAAAAAAACTACGAAAATCGAACATTTTTGTGAAACAACTACCAAAACTATCAAACTTTTTTGGCAAACAACTACCAAACTTTTAACTAAAAACATTTATGTAAAAAAAAGTGAAAAAAAAATCGAAAAAAAATAGATTTAAAAAAAAAGTGTATCAGAATATCGGGGGGCAATTCAGTTATTTTGCCATAAGAATGATTAAAACTAAAAAGACATATTAAAAAAAAATTTATTTATGATATATCAAATATAGTACATTATCAATCATGTATTACATCCACATTTATCAATTGTAACCTCGTTTTCCACTTTTTCTCCCGACGTTTTTTTGGTTTCCATCGTCGTTATTTCCAAGCTGCATTTTGCAGCACAGTAAAACAGACAAACGGCTGTATTGTCGTTGAGAATACATATTTCTACTGCACATCTCCCTGCACATATGGTGAAGGGATCGTCGGACTGAAGAGTAATAGCCAAAATCATAACAATGAGAAACATTTTTTTCCCATCCATTTTTAAATGATAAAGAAATAGTGGGAATTATATTTGTTGTTATTCTGTCGTGTAGTAGGTCCAATATCGACAAATTATAGATATTTACGTTTTAAATTATATTTTGTTTCTCATTGTTATGATTTTGGCTATTACTCTTTAGTCCGACGATCCCTTCACCATATGTGCAGGGAGATGTGCAGTAGAAATATGTATTCTCAACGACAATACAGCCGTTTGTCTATTTTACTGTGCTGCAAAATGCAGCTTGGAAATAACGACGATGGAAACCAAAAAAACGTCGGGAGAAAAAGTGGAAAACGAGGTTACAATTGATAAATGTGGATGTAATACATGATTGATAATGTACTATATTTGATATATCATAAATAAATTTTTTTTTAATATGTCTTTTTAGTTTTAATCATTCTTATGCAATTATAGAAGATATATAGTTTTGTTGTGATTTGCCTTTAAAACATGCATTTACACAAGATATATACAAAGTAAACCTTAGCTTTTAGTGTGTATTTGTTTAGAATAGGCTATAAATGAATAGGTTTTTCTAAAATGTTCCCTTAGGGCACATGTTAAGGATTAAATATGGTAACAAAATTGAAAAAATATAAACAAGCAAGGTAATAGATTTGAAAAAACTTCCTATATTACACTTTGAATGCAAATTGATTATCAAACATTTTCCTTTATTGACTCCTTAAATGAAATTTCATTTATATACTCCATCCGTTCCTAAATGATTGCTACATTTGATTTTTGTGGTTAACAAAATATAATTTAAAACGTAAATATCTATAATTTTACATGCGAAAAAATTATAAAAAGTTGAAATTTTAAAAATATATATTGAGACGAATCTAACAAGATATTACACAACTATATTATTTCTTGTTGTCTAATGAGCATTCTTGATCAAATTTTGTAAAATTTGACCACAAAAGTCAAATGTATCAATCATTTAAGGACGGAAGGAGTATTTATTACTAAACGCATAAAATAATCTCTTTTAATAAGAAAACCTAAGTGCTTAAGTTATATACCGTGATTAAATAATCGCATAAGAATGATTAAAACTAAAAAGACATATTAAAAAAAAATTATTTATGATATATCAAATACAATACATTATCAATCATGTATTCCACATTTATCAATTGATGCAAGGACTTAAAATGGTAATATAAAAATTTCAGAGACCCAATTGACATTATAGATAAAACTTAAGGACCCATATGTCATTCACCCCTACTCAAACGAAACAATATATATACGGAGTAGCACTTTCAAACTTTTTACATACACACAGACGACAAATCTTCACTTTACAATAGAAGACAAACAAAATTAAAGCAACTTACATAAGCTCACATATATAACCTAATACTCACACTCACCTGCCTAAGAATTTGACATACAATGATAAAATACCATTTATTATATATTACAATCGCAACTCAAATATGTTCCATAACTATATTATTTCTTGTCATTTAATGAAAATTCTTGATCAAATTTTTCAAAATTTGACCACAAAAGACAAAATGTACCAATCATTTAGGGAAGGAGAGACTATTATATTATAGTCCATCCGTCACAAAATAGTTGACGTTCTAGCAATTTGCACATAGATTAAGAAAAATTAAAAGCAGTAAAAAATTACATTGAAAAAGTAGAAATACAATTATTTGGAACTATATCATTGGTTAGTGGCTAATTTCAATACAAAAAGTAGTCAAAAAATTCAGTGATAATGTAAAGTATAATTTTCAATGTTAGAAAACATAATTCAATATTATCCCAAAATCTTGAATTACATGATTATCACTTTATGAAAATATAAGTAACATACCTCCAGCCATTTAGACACAACTGAGGTATCGTTCCGAGCTTGCCCAAATGAAAAATGAGATGGTATCTTACTCTTGCCCTATATATATGAAATTTACTTTATGTGTTATTCGTTATGTGTGATGATCTCTTTTGATGGATAAAAGGATCTATATATAGGTAGAGAAAGGACCATATCATCTCAGACTTAATCATAATATTAACACTCCGCTAATTATTGTGAAAACGTTTGAACGGTCATAACGTTTTAGTATCGGTTGTAACGGTCCGTAACGGATTTGCATCATTAATATGATAATAAGTATTCTACTAAGACCAATATTAATGTGGTTTAATTCAACATGTTTGACTTAATTTGAATAATATAATGTAATAAATATATTATTCTTACAAAAACGTCAACTATTTTTGGACGGAGAGTACTATATAGTATAAATGTAAAAATATAGAGAGAGATATTTTATTGAAAATAATTGTTATTCCTTGTCATACACTAAAAGAGGAAAAAGTTGATGAAATATGCATTGAAATTCTAGGAAGACAAACATTTTGAAATAAAAAAAATAGCTAGAAAGACAAGTAATTAAGAACGGAGGGAGTATTATATAATGGGTAATACATTATAAATATTTGACTTTAGATCAAAATTAAAAAATTAGTAGGCCAAAAATTAGAAAGTGATCACTCTTTAGTACGTCAAAAATTAGAAAGTAAACATTAATGTAACCCTAATACTGTAGGCTTATGCACTAAGGCTAGGACTAGTTGCCCAATAGCCTAAAACTATAGATACTTACATTAATGTTTATTTATAGAGTAGGGTTAGGGCTAGGGCTAGTTGCCCATTAGCCTAACAATATACAGTAAAACGTCTATAAATTAATAATGTTGGGACCGGTCAAATTTATTAATTTAGGAAGTTATTAATTTATCTATAAATTAATAATTTATTAAATTAAAGAGTTTTTGCATGAGATGAAGAGTTTTTGCATAAATATATGTAGAGTTTAATAACATGAAGAGTGTAATAATATTACTACTATCATCGAGAACAATATTGATGATGAAGATGAAGATGATATAGTGTCTTCGGAACCTGTTACCCGAAAGGAAGCACTTTTGGCAGCTAGAACTCTTCACAAATTTATGTTACAATTCGAAAACACAACACCGAAACTAATGGATGCAATAAGAAAAATTAGAGATGAACTTCAATGTGATTTGAACTTTAAGGGAAAAAAACTACTATAAAGTCATATTTTAAATAAATTGTAACTATATTATTTCAATTTTTAAGTATTATTAATTTATAATTTTTGTGGGACCTTATATTATAAAGGAATTTTTTAAAAAAGTATTATCTTATTATTTTATCGATTTCGTTAGTTTTTTTAATTAGCCTAAGTCGGGACCGGATAAATTTATTATCCTAGAGAGATTATTAATTTATAGAATATTAATTTATAGACGTTCTACTGTAGATACTTATTATAGCTCACAATTTATAAATCATTGACTATAATAAAAACTGAATAATAATGTTTTAAACATTGACTAATAGAGGGGGTACTTATCCATCCCTAAAATATTGCTACATTTTGACTTCCATGGTCAACTATACACAATCTAAAACGTAAATATTTCTTATTTTACATGATATATATTCAGACGAATCTAACAAGATCCCACATGACTATATTTTATCTTACCGTTTATAGAAAATTATTGATCTAACTTTCTAAAGCTTGACTATAAAAGTGAAAATGTATCAATCTTTTAGGGACGGAGGGAGTACTATTTAATTACACTGATTAGCTAATAATATTAGTGTTAAGTGTTTATCCTTAAGGTACAATATTCTTACTTGTCTTTTTAGAGTTATGTACTCAAATTAGGAGAATGAAAAAGTAGTTAAAGAGTAGATTGATAATATAGAATGACAATCATTTGATATTATTGGTCGTTGATTTAACAAGAAAAAATAATAAAAATTATATTAGAAGTACAAATTATTTTTCTATAATATAATGAAAAAAAATTCAAATTTTTATTATTAGAATGACAATTAAAGTGAAGGGGCTTATTGGTTTAATGCCTTAATGACCTTTGACAGGTCTTATTATTTTCGTACATGGACATTATATGATGGACTGAACACATATGTTCAAATTATTTCGTAGCTCAACAAGATCCATGTTAAGGCCTGCCATGTATAAACTAACTACACCAGTTCCATAAATTTTGTGTCACCAAAGTCCCAACTCCCAACCCATCCCATATATACAACATGGTTTTCGATATTATTTGGCAACACTAACAGTAGAATCAAAAAATAATTAACGAAGATCGTTAGTGTGACATTTTCATGAAAAAAAAGGAGGAAGATGATGTGCTAAAATGACTCTGTTAAAAACATATAAAATGGCCCAAGAATTGAAAAAAACGTAGGGTGATGTTTTTTTAGCAAAAATACGCGGCTCAGTGATCGAATATTAACAAAACTAAATTAGGGTGATCGAAGTGATAATTTTAGATAAAGTGAGTGATGGATGGTGCCATTTGCCATATTTTGTGTTTGTCGGATATACTCAGAACCAATTCGGACCGGTATCCACCCGATAAATTAACGGATAGATAACGGTCCAAAAAATATACCCGATATAATTATCGGTGTGGACCGGATAGAATCGATAACCTAACGATTCGATTCACGAAAGAGTGGATACCCAAACCTGACCCGATAACGGCCCTAATTGTCACCATCATTAAGTTGAGGTCCCAACCTTTGAAAGACAATGACACGAATTGCAAATCTAATTTGTGAACAAGAAGCACGAGGCTTGTCCAGTGTTGAAACCAAATGGATACCTAAACTTTTGTGCCCGTGCATGTTAAATCTAATGTGCATCATTATATTTATCTTGCACTCTACTTATAATAATATTAGATCGATCTATTATTAGAACCGAGATGTCCACAATTAATGATACATCCATAATTCTATATATGAGTAGTCGATGAAGATAGCTAGATAGTTGTCGATCAATGGGATAAATCTCCATGTTCTAATATATTACTCAAATTAGAAATTTTCAAATGAAAGATATATAATATATCACTCCACCTAATTAATTATCTTATCCATTTAAGCAAATTTGATTTGTTATGCTGTATAGATGAACTAAATTAAATCTTACTAATAGTAATATGATAACATACACCCAAGTATATGATGATTTACCCATGCTAATAACGATTCTAATCGAAGGATCACATTCAGTCATATATGAGAAATTGTGTTATAACTTGATTACATTTTCATGCAAATATGAAAATCGCACTTCAAAATATCTCAAAGATTCTTATATCCTCAAATATTGATTCTTATATCCTCAAATATTTTCACAAATACACAAATTATATTTTATATTCCATGATATATATTGTTAAGATGCACTACCATCAAAAGTCGATGTCCTCCCGGGTCAATATCCAGGAAAGATCCAGAAAAAGGAAATTGGTGGTGCACAGGGACGGAACTGGGAGGGGGTAGGGGGGGCACGTGCCCCCTCAGACTTTTCATAAACTATTAGAGATATTTTATGTACAAGTTGTTACATAAAAGATGTTGGCTTAGTTGGCCCCCTTGCTCTTATATTTCCCAACCCACCAAAACTCTCAAGCTCATTCTTATTTTTTAGATGGTTTCTACATTAGTAGTACTTGAGAACAAAAAGAAATCCATATATGAGAAAAGGAATAAATTAAAATCTAGAATAGAATAATCAGGGTCGGTCTATAGATTTTCGGGGCCTAGTGCGAAAATTGAAAATGGGGCCCTATATAATATTTTTTCGAGGATTCATTTTTATCCATTGAAATGAATATTAAAAATTACACAAAAAAATATCTTAACATTATTTGATGCAAAATTGTTACACAAACGGTATCTTCAAATCCATTATCAACTAAAATATCTCCCGTTTCATGGTCAAGATTTTTCCAAGTTCTAGGGTTGTGAAAATCAAAATGTGGAAAAGATTCATTTTTGTAAGCTAAATTTTCATTATCGAGTTCATTTGACATAATATGTTTTTATTATCAAGTTCTCTTGACAGTATATTTTGATCACTTGAAACTACATTTTTCCCCTCAAATTTTGATTTAATTGATCACTAGCTATAAGAATACTTTTAGTAAGCAGTAGTTTTGTCCATGGTTCAAAGTTTCTTTTACGAATATAGTTTCAAAATTATAAAATTAAGAAACATTTCGGAAGCATTATGTGCAACGACCCACTCAGGCCCCCTGAGGTTAGGCTCGATATCAACGCGGTAACAGAGTCACCACTCGATGGATGACTCGATAAACTTACGTAAAACATAGGAGTAATAATTTTAAATAGTGTTCACAAGGCCCTTATACGGGCTTGACTCGATTAGGACTCGAATTGACCGAACGAGCAAACTACTAACGAGTTTTAAATAAAACGAAACAAGTTACTAAAGTTATATAATTTATTATTATATTTTAAATGAGAGAATTCACCATGTTATTACATTATGGAAACATTTAAGAAACGATGTAAAAATGTAAAATGTCAAAATAAATTATACGTATATGTTAACAAAAAATTGAATAAACATAAATATCTACTCTAAAAATAAAATAAAATATTTTGAAATCAATGTTATATATGTTAACAAGTGATTAAATTGTATGGAAAATATTTACATCATTTAATGTTATTTGTAAAAATATCTAAAAGTTAGATCTAAAAACAAATAGACAATTGTAATTATCTAACATGTTAAACGTGAGTTATATGTTATATATGTATATTGGCAAAAGGTTATGAATAATTATTTTAATCATTAATAAACTCTTTTTAAACAAATACTTTTAGTTCATATATGTCTAATAAAATTGAAAACTTGAACTTATTCTACGCAAAAAATTAATTTCGAAATACAAATATTTCGTTTTCATAATTTCAAAAATGAAAATTTTCGTATGTTTCGTAGAAAATTCTGTAGAAATTTTGGGGCCCCTCTAAAACGGGGGCTAGTGCGGTTGCGCTCCCCGCCATGGGTAAGGGCCGGCCTGAGAATAATGAGAGAAGAAGAAGGAAAAATAAAATAGCTTTGCCAAGGCTCGAACCTGAGCAAATTTAGAGTGGAATCACATAGACTCTTATGAGTATATATAGAATAAAAATTAGGTTAAGTGGGTAAACCTAATGGGCCTATACAATAACGGGCTTGTACACTAGACAACTACTAATAATTTCTAACATATATATATATCCTATATTGATTTGTACGTACATCAATGAAGAAAAATTGTTGGTTTGGTCCCACTAAATATGTGTAACTAGTATTTTTGGGGTTTGACTTATGAAAGTGTTACTACATAGATAACAAAGGATAATTTAGGCATTATACAATCATTTATTCAAACAAATTATTTTAGGAAAATTCCTTACCCCCTTAACACAATTCACATACACCATACACACCATTCATTCCCCCCACTCCCCCCAAATTATGCAGCAATTAATTATTGTCATCGACGTACATGTAGATGCTTAACTTTCTCATAAAAAAATGCCATTTTCCATCAATTGACAATCATGTCGACATGCATGTTATGTCGAGTGAATCATTTTTTTTAAAATAAATATTATTTTATATATTAATAATATTCAAATATTTTTGTTACCATATATATTTATTTACACATATACCTTGCGTCCTATTATTAATAATAATAATAATTTATTCTTATATAATAATAATGTCTAATATTTTAAAAACAAAATTAATTATGTATTACATACTATCATCTAGTATTATCAATTACTAAGGACATCATTGTACATATCCATGTCATTCCCACGATCTACGAAAATACAATTACACATTACTTCACAGGCATTACCCAAAAGATACATTAGTAATTGACAAAAACAGATATAATATAATATGGAGAAAAATATGGATACAAACGTGGCTTAATTGTTCGTGGGGGTAAAATATGGAAACAATTAAAGAGAGTAAAATATATAATCAATTAAAAGGGAGAAAAATACTGAAGTAAATGTTGCAAAACGGTTACATTTAATTGGATATTAAATGGGGTGTGTATTTCACACCACTATTAGGAGAGTGGTGCCTAATTTTCTCACTTAAAAATTAGATTTTCCCTTCCACATTTACCCTCATTCAATATCAGCCACAAAATAAAAAACTGCCTAAAACACATTAATCCAACGGTCAGCAATAGAGTTATCACCATGATAACACATTTGAGTTATCACATAAGAAAAAACTCGTATTTGTTGGAATATCCCGGGGTTGCAAGACACAATGAAATACAATAGTTCATATGTCATACAACCCTAATTCGTTGATCGTTAGAACTTACACAATGAAACTAGCTCATAGAAGTATATGTTTAAAGGTAGTGTGAATATGCTACAAATAACATATAAAAGAGTAGTGCTACAAAGTTATACCTTTGAAGCGTGAGCGGAAGCTTTGTAAATCTTTAAGCGCTTATCCCCACACCTTGCTCCTTTGCTTTCTCCTTGAAGAAATGTCTATCACCAAGGTGATATGAAACTACTATGAAATAGTCCACACCAATACCTTAGATAGCAATAAGACACACTTGGACTAGTGTGTGTTATTGAGGAGTATGTAGTCTTTACTACTATAGCAAAAATGTAGAACTAGTTCTACACTCTACACTTAGAGTTTTGCTAGAGGGTTGAGGTTGAAGATGAAGTGTGTTTGTTTGTGTTCTTGTGTTCTCTAGCAAGAGATATACAAGACTTAGATTGATTTCTTCACATTCAATATCATCTTATGATATAGAATGGATGATGAAACATATTGCACACTAAACAAACACATTAACCATCCATATGGTTAATGCCTCTTGGTCCATGGAAGATGCTCTTACAAGAGTTCTTCCCAAAGGATACAAAGCCTTCCCAAGGCATAAAGTAGCCACCAAGATGTCAACTCCTCATAATGATGAGATTAGTTAATTAATCTTAATTAATTAATTAAATCGTATCTTGTTTAATCAATTCATTAATTAATTAAATCATTTCAATAAATGATAATATATAAATATATATCTCACATATATATATATATATATACATAAACCCTAAATAGTGCGTCCGGAACTAATTTCGGGCGCACCATCGGTTCGGTCGGGACACGATCTCGATCGAACCGAAATTCCTCAATATGGATCAAATCCCTTATTCACTTTCGGGTCACTACTCGAAAGTATCTTCGGTAATTGTTATGTGTGTGACCTCATAGCCCGAGTAACGAAAGCATCGGGATTCAACGTATAAGACCGTATACTCGAATCCCGAAGATCATCGTGAGAGCCTAGTCTGCCATTCGATGACCCCCGGCATTATCTCGGGTGAGACTACTGATAGTTCAGATAACTATCGGTTGTTGAACCGTATATATAGATGATATAGTTCACGGGCACTAATTGAGGAAATTGACACATCAATTTCCAACACTCCCACTTGCCCTTGGACTATTACCAATGTCTTGGATGTACATTTGCATCCTTGTCACATGATTCCCTTTGTCCTCGGTTTTCGTCATAGGCTAAAGCAAGAAAGCGTGTCGCCAACTCCTATGACATAATTTCTCGGAACACGAGATAGTCTCACTCCCGTTCATAACGGGTGAATTCATTAGTGAGACTCACTCTCCGAGTGGCCAGGAAAAACCTTCCCTGTATGCCAGGGTGGACAAAGCTCCTACCAATGCATCACCGATCATCTCACCACTACATTCACATAAGACTCAACATACCCCATTACCACCAGTAACGGATGGGTCCGGAAGTAGTCAAAGCCTCATGCTCACGTAGCATGAGAATTATATGCATGTAGGTCTCAGAATCTCTATCATATGGCTCATGTGAAACATAGGACACAAGATCTCTTCTATAATTTCACAACGGTCACTGTCCAGTACCATGTCAAGACTCTCTTGACAATGAACCCATGTAATGATTTGGACCATCCTTTTGACTTAAGAAACAAAGTCAAACGAATCATTACACACTAGTTTGGTTGTGTCCGTTCCCAAAACGCCGGGACACACCACTAGGGACAATGTAATCACCATAGTTCTTGTCTTGAAGAAAGGGTTCCTTAGCCAATACACTTATTGGCTCCTCTTCAAGAACTCGTGATTACATGGGAACTAAAATATTTATCATACAACTATGATTAAATACACAATTGTTTATTCAAGTGCTATAGAAGAATAGGCAATCAATAAACAAGAAGTAATACTTTTATTCAACAATAAGAGTTTTACAAAAGTATACTTCATACATACAAAACAAATAAACTGAAATAAAGCTCCCACTAAGACTAAGACCACTCGGACCTAAGCCTAAGTCCAATAGCTGAAGTATGGAACTCATGTTTAGTCTGAGGTAATGGTTTAGTCAAGGGATCAGCTGCGTTGTCGTCTGTATCCACTTTGGATACCTTGATGTCACCTCTCTGGAACATTTCTCGGACGAGGTGATACTTCCTAAGGACATGCTTGGACTTATGATGAGCCCTAGGTTCCTTAGCCTGTGCTATGGCTCCAGTGTTATCACATAACAACTCAATTGGACCATCAGCGCTAGGAACTACCCCAAGCTCAGTCATAAACTTCTTAAGCCAACATGCCTCCTTGGCTGCTTCAGAAGCTGCAATGTACTCGGCCTCCGTAGTAGAATCTGCAACTGTGTCCTGCTTGGAACTCTTCCAACAGATGGCTCCACCGTTCAGGCAGAATACAAACCCGGTCTGAGAACGAAAATCGTCTCGATCGGTTTGGAAACTGGCATCGGTGAAACCTTTTGCAATCAACTCCTCATCTCCGCCATATACCAGAAACATATCCTTAGTCCTTCTCAAGTACTTAAGGATAGATTTCACAGCGGTCCAATGGCTGTTGCCTGGATTCGCTTGATATCGGCTGGTAAGACTCAGAGCATACGATACGTCTGGTCTAGTGCACAACATGGCATACATGATGGATCCTATGGCTGAAGCATACGGGACTCTACTCATGTTCTCCTTCTCGACGTCAGTGGTGGGGCACTGACTTTTGCCGAGAATAGTGCCAGTTGTCATAGGCAGTATTCCCTTTTTGGAATCGATCATGTCAAATCGTCTCAGAACCTTATCAATATAAGTGTCCTGTCTCAGGCCAATCAACCTATTGGCTCGATCTCGATATATCTTGATTCCAAGGATATACTGCGCCTCTCCTAAGTCCTTCATTGAGAAACACTTACACAACCATCTCTTGACTGACTCAAGGAGCGGTTTGTTGTTTCCAATGATCAGTATGTCATCTACATACAGGACTATAAATGCAATGTGGCTCCCACTTACCTTCTTGTATACACAAGCATCCTCCTCATTCTGAATGAAGCCAAATTCTTTAATTGCTTCATCGAATCGGAGGTTCCAACTGCGAGAAGCTTGCTTGAGTCCATAAATGGATCTCTGAAGCTTACATACCTTCTTAGGTCCTTTCGGACATGTAAAGCCTGGAGGTTGTGTCATGTACACATCCTCCTCAAGGTTTCCGTTAAGGAAAGCGGTCTTTACATCCATTTGCCATATCTCATAGTCATAATATGCGGCAATGGCTAAGAGGATCCGAATAGACTTGAACATGACTACCGGTGAGTAGGTTTCATCATAGTCAATACCATGAATTTGTTTGAAACCCTTCGCCACTAGTCTAGCCTTGTAAACATGGACATTTCCATCTTTATCAAGCTTTTTCTTAAAGACCCACTTACACTCGATAGGTCTAGCACCTTCGGGTAAGTGAACCAATGTCCAGACATCATTCTGGTACATAGAGTCTATCTCGGATTTCATGGCTTCAAGCCATGACTCGCTATCTGGCCCTTTCATTGCGGCTCCATAAGTATAAGGCTCGTCGTCTTCTATCAAGAAGGATTCCCCATACCATCTATCGGGAACATGACGAGTCCTATTGGATTTCCTAAGGGTCGGTACATCTTCAGGAGTTTCATCTACCGTGGATCTAGGGTCCAAGATAGGATCCACCATGAATGGAGGATCTACTTCCTGAAGTGAGCCTGCCGAGTTCGTTAACTCGACTTGCTCATTTGATGAGACCCTTGAGTTCAATAACCCAACTCTCCTATTCAATGAGTTTCTTGAGTTCGATAACTCAACTTGCTCATTAAACGTGTCGAATGAGTTCATTAACTCATTTGGCTCATCATCTTGAACTTCTTCAAGTTGTACAGTATCTCTGACATTTCCTGATAAAAACTCTTTCTCAAGGAAATGCGCTGTCCTAGCCACGAAAATCTTATTTTCTGGCTTAAGGTAGAAATAATAACCTTTGGTTTCCTTTGGATAACCAATGAAATGGCACAAGTCAGCCTTTGGGCCTAGCTTGTCTACGTTCAATTTCTTGACGTAGGCCAAGCAACCCCAAATCCTGAGAAAGCTAATCTTGGGACGTTTCCCAAACCACATCTCATATGGTACTTTCTCAGCTGACTTGGTTGGACAATTATTTAAGGTAAGTGCGGCAGTTTGCAACGCGTAACCCCAGAAGCTGACATGTAGGTCGGTTCGACTCATCATGGATCGCAAACTGTCTAACAGAGTGCGATTCCTCCTTTCGGACACACCATTATGTTGTGGTGTTCCGGCCGGTGTGAGTTGTGAAACAATTCCACAATCTCTAAGATGAGCGTCAAACTCGTGGCTCATATATTCGCCTCCTCGATCGGATCGAAGAGTCTTAATAGTCTTGCCGAGTTGATTCTCTACTTCATTTTGGAATTCTTTGAACTTTTCAAAGGCTTCACTCTTGTGCTTCATTAGATAGACATAGCCATAACGGCTAAGGTCATCCGTGAAGGTAATGAAGTAGGGAAAACCACCTCTTGCAGGAGTGTTCATTGGACCACATACATCGGTATGTATTATCCCCAATAAATCACTTGCCCTTTCACTCGTTCCAGTGAAAGGCGATTTGGTCATCTTGCCTAAAAGGCATGATTCGCATTGGTCATATGATTCAAAATCAAGTGACTCAATAATTCCACTTTCGTGGAGTTTCTTGATGCGATTTTCATTTATATGACCAAGTCTGCAATGCCATAGGTAGGTAGGATTCAAGTCGTTAGGCTTGTTCCTTTTAATATTTACGTTATATACCTCATGATCCTCATCTAGTATGAAAAGACCATTTTGGTTTGAAGCTTTTGCATAAAGTAAACCATCACGATTAATAGAACACATATTTCTTTCCATAAGGATGGTAAAACCATCATTGTTCAAAACAGATATGGAAATAATATTTCTAGAAATAGCGGGAATACAATATACATTATTTAAAACTAAGACCATCCCGGATGGTAGTTTTAAATCTATCTTGCCCACGGCAACTGCAGCAACCTTTGCTCCATTGCCCACCCGCAAGTCCACCTCTCCCTTCCGAAGAGCTCTACTGTCCTGCAGTACCTGCATATTTCGACAAATATGAGAACCACATCCTGAGTCAAGTACCCAAGTAGAGTTATTAGAGGTGATAAAAGCTTCAATAACGAATATACCTGCCGGAAGAGTCCCACTCTTCTTGTCTTCGAGGTACTTCTTGCAGTTCCTCTTCCAGTGACCAGGTGTATTACAATAATGACACTGGTCAGTCCCCTTAGGACCTTTAGCCGGAGTTTTGGAAGTCTGGGCCTTGACTGTTTTGATAGATCCAGTCTTGGCCTTTCCCTTCCATTTCCCCTTGCCTTTCTTAAAGGCCTTCTTGTTCTGAATCATCAGAACAGAGGGAGTAGGGGTAGAGCTCTTCCCACACTTCAACGCAGTATCAGCCGTGCTGATCATGTTATGCAACTCCGATAACGATTTATCGAAGTCATGCATGTTGAAGTTCATGACAAAGTTACCAAATTTGTCAGGAAGGGAACGGAGGATTATGTCAACAGCCAAATCCTTGGAAAACTGAGTTCCCAAAGACTCAAGTCTCTCGATGATCCCAATCATCTTGAGAACATGAGGACTGGCCTGTTGACCATTGGATAGTTTGCAATCCATGAGGGCACAAACAGCTTCGTACCGCTCATTTCTTGCCCGCTTCTGGAACATCTCTTCCAGTCTGCAGTACATGTCATATGCTGCCACATTTTCGAACTGAATCTGAAGATTTGGTTCCATGTTGGCTAGCATAAGACATTGGACATCCAATGCATCATCCACGTGTACATCATATGCACTACGTTCTAGCTCATCGGCATTATCTCCGGGTGGTGGAGGAAGTTCTTCCTTAAGAACATATTCGACTCTCTCGTGCTTGAGAACAATTCTCAAGTTACGAGACCAGTCGTTGAAGTTATTGCCATTGAGTTTACACTTCTCAAGTGTAGATCGGAGTGAATTTGAAGTTGATTTCTTAGCAGTTGCCATCTAAACACATGCGAGTATGAAACGACATTCAGTTTAATTTATATGTAAAACATACGATACAAGTAAAGCATGCTTGAAATAATAATACGAGTACCAACAACCCCTCGAAGTGTACAAGTATACCAAGACCCCACGGACTTGGGTATGAGCGGCACACGCAATCATCCTCATAGTCCAATCCATGGGTAAGTCCTACTAGACTATCATATATTAATCATCCAATGATTATATATGACTCTTGGCGTCTATCATTAGTCGTTTTATGACACTATAGACTTCCTTTGCCAAACGGGCCGGTTCGATGGGCTAACCTGTAGCCACGTTTTAAGTAACCCTAGTTCACCATAAAGGGATGGATTACATTTGCCGGTTCGATGGGCTAACCTGTAGCGCATGTAATCCCATTGCCTCCTATTCCTATGAATCAAAGTGCCCATCTAGGGATGATCCACCCGAAACGTAAGAAAGTTTGACAACTTTGAACTTAGGTTTGGCAAACACTTAATTATTTCGTGGAGGGGTTTAGATTAAACATGTAATCCACATTTCATGCATATCACATAAGGTATACATATACTTCAAGAAAACATATGTAAGCATGAAACATGGCATGAATAATAAACACTTTAAAGGGACGTGATATGGCCTAAAAGACATTAAATAAAACTAGTCTAACTAGTTCTAAACTAAGTCCTTGGTCTCCGTCTTCTTGGACATCGCCATGCTCCAAGTCCGTCTCTTCATGTCTTGTTACATAATCAACTTTCGCATTAAATGGCACATGCGCCGCGAAAAAGAAATAACAATACAATAATTTAAAACGACACATGCGTCGTATTTCAATATCAAGGACAGTACGCAGACTGTATTTCGAATAAATACTAGGCCATATCAAATCCCCATTCCATTCAGACTACAGTTTATATATGTATAACACATTATACATAAAACACATAAACATACTAGGAATGGAATAAAACACACAAGCAACACACAACTCACACACATACTCACATTCAAATAATGTGAATCATAGTCATATATGCATATCATAACCTTTAGTTGTCCAACAACTAACATAGCCAATTATCGGAAGTTTTACCATAAGTTCAACATTTTGAACTAATAACCCAATTACATTCAAAGAGACTTAGCATAAGTTATATTTGTTAAGGTTTGAAATTCATAATAACTCAAACCTCAAACTTCCTTTCGATACTCAATTAATCAATTTAATTAGTACCGATAGGATAAAATCAAAGTGCTCCCACTTACCTCCACAAGACTCGCCATAAGACGATCTTATGTTGGAAGAGCTAGACTTTGACATACATGCTAATTTTAATCTATTTTAAACTTCTCAAAGAATGTTTTGGACTTATAAGATTATTTCCAAAACAATCTCTAAATCACCCATAACAAACCGAAAACGTCCATAATCATCAAATGACTTTGGACTTAATCGATTTGTTTTGTTTCGAAATCATCAAATGACTTTGGACGTGCATGGACGCGTCCAGGGGGGCCGAACCAGGCTTCGGGCCAAGGCGTTCCGTATCCAGGGAAAGCCGAGGGTGCGCGTTCCAGTAGAGCCGTGTCCTTGGCTTGCCTGGACTCACGCGAAACTTAGGTTTTGTCGGGGAGGGTTTTCCGAATACGAAAATCGGCTACGGTTCATATATCGACATATATACTATATGGTACTACTTTAAACACTTCTTGAACATGTTAAACGTGTAATATAGCTCATGATACCATGTTGGAATATCCCGGGGTTGCAAGACACAATGAAATACAATAGTTCATATGTCATACAACCCTAATTCGTTGATCGTTAGAACTTACACAATGAAACTAGCTCATAGAAGTATATGTTTAAAGGTAGTGTGAATATGCTACAAATAACATATAAAAGAGTAGTGCTACAAAGTTATACCTTTGAAGCGTGAGCGGAAGCTTTGTAAATCTTTAAGCGCTTATCCCCACACCTTGCTCCTTTGCTTTCTCCTTGAAGAAATGTCTATCACCAAGGTGATATGAAACTACTATGAAATAGTCCACACCAATACCTTAGATAGCAATAAGACACACTTGGACTAGTGTGTGTTATTGAGGAGTATGTAGTCTTTACTACTATAGCAAAAATGTAGAACTAGTTCTACACTCTACACTTAGAGTTTTGCTAGAGGGTTGAGGTTGAAGATGAAGTGTGTTTGTTTGTGTTCTTGTGTTCTCTAGCAAGAGATATACAAGACTTAGATTGATTTCTTCACATTCAATATCATCTTATGATATAGAATGGATGATGAAACATATTGCACACTAAACAAACACATTAACCATCCATATGGTTAATGCCTCTTGGTCCATGGAAGATGCTCTTACAAGAGTTCTTCCCAAAGGATACAAAGCCTTCCCAAGGCATAAAGTAGCCACCAAGATGTCAACTCCTCATAATGATGAGATTAGTTAATTAATCTTAATTAATTAATTAAATCGTATCTTGTTTAATCAATTCATTAATTAATTAAATCATTTCAATAAATGATAATATATAAATATATATCTCACATATATATATATATATATACATAAACCCTAAATAGTGCGTCCGGAACTAATTTCGGGCGCACCATCGGTTCGGTCGGGACACGATCTCGATCGAACCGAAATTCCTCAATATGGATCAAATCCCTTATTCACTTTCGGGTCACTACTCGAAAGTATCTTCGGTAATTGTTATGTGTGTGACCTCATAGCCCGAGTAACGAAAGCATCGGGATTCAACGTATAAGACCGTATACTCGAATCCCGAAGATCATCGTGAGAGCCTAGTCTGCCATTCGATGACCCCCGGCATTATCTCGGGTGAGACTACTGATAGTTCAGATAACTATCGGTTGTTGAACCGTATATATAGATGATATAGTTCACGGGCACTAATTGAGGAAATTGACACATCAATTTCCAACAGTATTTTGGTCCTACTTAATAGTCAGGCTGCGGATATGGTCCCAATAATTGTTATATTTTGTGCATTTTAGTCCCTCGACGTTAAAAGTTGACGGAAAATTGTAATTTTAGGCCAAAATTGAAGTTTTAGCTTTAATTCAAGATTAAAATGCAAATTGGATACAATGTAGTCTTGTATAATTTTTTTGCTTCAATTTAGTCCCCGTAATTGGTACATATATTAAGTGTTCAATTTTTGGTTTTGTCCCCAGATTAAATTGTAATAGCATTTCTTTTTAAAGTAACGACTAAATATTTGCCCCACAGTTCAATTATAATCACATTATCCATGTATTTTTAATGTTAAAATTCAATTAGGCACTAAACTGCACCATTTATATCAATTAAAACTATTTTTGCAGATTAATCATTTAGTGGACCAAAATTTGCCACTCACACATACTATTTTAGACCATTTTATTAATTTTCTGTTTATTAATTATATTTACATTTCATCTTATACAAAATAATATTTGTGAAGAGATAAAATGATCACAAGTGTATTTAATAAACAGTTATGGCTTCATAAACACTTAAACCATCCTATCCATTTTTAATAATGCACGTGTTCCTAACATGTCTAAGGTCAAGAAAATGTTACAAATCTCCATTTTCTTGAATTTGTAGCAAATATTGTGGATGAGAAAATAATAATAATAATAATAAGATGTTAATTCTTCCCCTTGTTGTTTTAGGGACTAGATTTTGTGGTCGCAGAGGCGAAAAAGTATTACTCCCTCCGTCCCTAAAAGATTGTCACATTTTGACTTTTGTGGTCAATTACAATAAAATTTGATCATGAATTCTCATTAAAAGATAAGAAATAATATAGTCTTGTGGGACCTCGTTAGATTCGTCTCAATATATATTTTTGAAATATCAACTTGTTATAAATTTTTCGCATGTAGAATAAGAGATATTTATGTTTTAAATCGTGTTTTATTGACCACCAAAAGTCAAATGTGACAATCATTTAGGGATGGAGGTAGTATAACATAAAATTGATACTTAGTTTTATAAATAATTATAAAGACTTTGGTGAAAGATCCTAATATGTGGAGTGGGCTCGAAATATTGGAGCTAAAATAAGAGGTGATGATGATTTTTATACCAACTATGTTGTCAAGGGGTTCTACAAACACAACATTCAGGTAATTAAAAGTAAATAAATTAATAAATGTTGGAGTATATGATTATACAAGAATATTATTTAGTTTAAATTGTGAAACATTTTTTTTGTTTACAGAAACTATTTTCAAGAATGAATAAATTCACTAATGTTGCCTATGGGAATAGCCAACGATCATGGGATGGGAATTTATAAATGAGCCTCGATGCAAAGTCGACTATTCTCGAAAGATGGTAAACGTAAGTGGAAGAATCGAGTTTTTTCTTGTGTGATAGTTCAAATGTGTTATCTTGATAACTCTATTGTTGATCGTTGGATTAGTGTATTTTATGCAGTTTTTGATCTTGTGGCTGAGATTGAATGAGGATAAATGTGGAAGGGAAAATTTGATTTTTAAGTAAGAAAATTAAGCACCACTCTGGTGTGAAATACACTCCCCATTTAATATCCAATTAAATGCAACTGTTTTGCAACATTTACTTCCGTATTTTTCTCCCTTTTAAATTGATTATAGATTTTACTCTCTTTAATTGTTTCCATATTTTACTCTCACGAACAATTAAGCCAGTTTGTTTCCATATTTTTCTCCATATTATATTATATCTGTTTTTGTCAATTACTAATGTATCTTTTGGGCATGCTTGTGAAGTAATGTGTAATTGTATTTTCGTAGATCGTGAGAATGACATGGATATGTACAATGCTGTCATTAGTAATTGATAATACTAGATGATCGTATGTAATACAAAATTAATTTTGTTTTTTTAAATATTAGACATTATTATTATATGTGTAAATAAATATATATGGTAACTATTTGTTCATTTCATTTTTGTGGTCAAGAAAATTGGCTGAATTATAGGCAAGAATTAATTGTTGCATAATTTGGGGGGAGGGGGGGGGGGGGGAACGAATGATGTGTATGGCGCGTGTGAATTGTGTGAAGGGGGAAGGAATTTTCCTAAAATAATTGGTTGAAATTAAAAATATAGATTTGGTTATTACCGTTTTTTATGACTTTCTTACAATGTACTCTTATAGAATTAAAAATGGCAATAAAATGAAATATATGTAATTATATAGTATAAGGGAACATATTTTAAAAATCTTTTTATAATATAATTTCAAATGTAAGTTTCCTATCAAATATATCCCTTTATTAGGATACATTCTAGAAAAATCGTAATGATTATATTAATTTTGTAACTTGAGATACCTTTTTAGTACCTTGTGTTTTTTTATTTTTGGTGGTCA